>JBBPDE010000128.1:15151210-15180582 GCA_037974605.1 Nannopetersius ansorgii
GTCAGATGCAGAAACTGACCGACTGACAGGAAAGGAAGCCTGTTCTTAAAGAGTCATATTCTGTGACGCTGAGAAATTTCTTTGCTAATGTGTTTGTTGGTCATTACCGTAAATTAGCTAGTTAAGATAGCTGCTGACAGGAATGCTTTCAGAAACTGTTGTTTTGTTGTCGTTTGTATAAAAGATTAACTTTTAGCTTTGCATGTCCACACAGACATCCCCATCTTAAAAATAACACAGTGCCAGTGCCTTTTCTAAGACCAACACAAAGACCTACTGGGTTGATTTCTTCTGCATGAACGCTTTCCTGCTCGGTGCCTATAGTGGATACTGCCATCTTGTGGACAAAGACACAACTGCTCAATAAACCACAGGACCTGTTTGTACACATGTACTGATGCACTTGCAGAAAGGGACAGGAGGTTCCTCTGTTCCCCTGCTTACTTCTAATGTCACAAACATGCCACCCAGCCACCAATCTCCCATTCCCGCTTTTGTCTCCACTTCACTACCCAGCATGCACTGACATTATTTCCTTCACTTGTTATAAACTTATTCATTTTAGTCCTAAAACAGAGCATTGATATTTACATTAGTCATGTTGACACAAAGTGTTGCATGTGCTGATTGGTCCACAACTTGTGTGAGCTCCGAAAATTTACCGTCAGTGTGTTCAGTGTCCTTAAACGGTGGGATCCTGGACTTCAGTAGATACCAGACTAGCTTCGCGCAGTGGCGGTATCGTAGCCCATGAGGTTAATTTGAGGCATGATTATTGCCAGTTGAAAACTTTACCCAATACCCTGCCGTGACGACTTGAAATATAGTCGGTCCTGGCAATTTTTGATGGTCTCTGAGGAGATTCACGTGGTGGTCCAAAAGAAGCTTAGCAACTCTCATGAGCTTTAAAAAAGGTAGGGAGCTGTAATGAAACATCAGATGCAGAAACTGACCGTCTGACAGAAGAAGCCTGTGCTTAAAGAGTCGTATTCTGTGACGCTTAGAATTTTCTTTGCTAATGTGTTTGTTGGTCATTACCGTAAATTAGCTAGTTAAGATAGCTGCTGACAGGAATGCTTTCAGAAGCTCTGTTGTTTTGTTGTCGTTTGTATTAAAGATTAACTTTTAGTTTTGCATGTCCACACAGACATCTCCATCTTAAAAATAACAGTGCCAGTGCCTTTTCTAAGACCAATACAAAGACTTACTGGGTTGACTTCTTCTGCATGAACGCTTTCCTGCTCGGTGCCTATAGTGGATACTGCCATCTTGTGGACAAAGGCACAACTGCTCAATAAACCACAGGACCTGTTTGTACACATGTACTGATGCACTTGCAGAAAGGGACAGGAGGTTCCTCTTTTTCCCTGCTTACTTCTAATGTCACAAACATGCCACCCAGCCACCAATCTCCCATCCCCGCTTTTGTCTCCACTTCACTTCCCCGCATGCACTGATGTTATCTCCTTCACTCATAAGGTTAATTAGAGGCGTGATTATTGCTAGTTGTATATACCCCGCCGTGACCTCTACATGTCGTGGCCTAGGGTGGAACGACCCCAACCATTCTTGGTTATTTTTGTTTTGTCTACGGTAGAATCTCTGTATCACAAAACACATGGATGGAAGCTTACAAAGGTAAGTGTATTTTTCACAGTTTTTTTCCAAAACTTTACATCAGTTTGTACACACTGTAGCAGTCTGTGGCCCTTGAATTCAACCCCTTCTCCTAGTTATCCCGAGAAGCACACAGCATGCAATATGGTTTCATGCAAAAACATCAGAAAGCGCAGCAAGGTCATAATACAGCACAGCACAGTAAAGCAAATCCCAGATTCCCTAATACCCACTCTACACATCACATATACGGGAGAATGCAATGAGGCGGTTGAGCAGGAACACACACGCACATGAGACACAAACGGGCAGTACTGATGCCCAAAAAGAAAGAAGACGACAAAGAAAATTGAATCAAACTCGTACATCAGGCCTCCACAGTCACTCTGTGAGGCCTAACCAAAGGAAACAAAAAATAATGAAACCCAAAATCCTCTGGCTGTGTCCGTTTTTACTGTGCTCATTCCTTGTCCGATGCTCATACATCTCTAAGCTTGGGGGGAAAACCTGCTTCCACAACCCGTCCAGCACCAATCACGCTTATCCGACCCAGCGTCGTGCTTCCATCCGCGAGTCCACTGATTCACTCATCCCTCTCGGACCCTCACTTCCTCCACCGTCGCCACGCCGAAACCTGCCAACACAGTTGAGATACTTCAGACCCTCCTTCCCAACTCAACCCAAGAGGATAACTTACACACCCAGCTAGCCAAGGATACTTTCCTTTGGCGAGGTTGAGAGCACAGGGGGTCTGGGTCTGATCTCCCTCTCACTGCCATCTCCGTCTCTCCCTCTGTCTGCATTGCTGGCCCTCGTGGTGTTTTTACGCTCCGACTCCTACAGCCCCTATGTATGGAAAAACAGACAAACAAAAGCGTGGAAAAACAGACAAACAAAAGCGCTATCTGCTAGCTGCTACGCGAGCCCGTCCCCAAGTTAGTCTGTCTGGCCACAGCACAAACAAGTCTAAGGTCTCTAGTCCACACCGGGAACCAAGCAGGCCTGCTTCTACCCCCCCGAGCGAGACTCTGTGTCCTCATGGCAGCCATTTTTCCTGGATGAAGCAAGAAGAAGAGGCGGAGATGGAGGGAATGCTTGACCGGGCTGAGAGGGTGTTGGCAGGAGAGAGCCTCGTTCCCATCCTGGAGCGCGGCCAAGCAGAACAAGGGGCGATGGAGAGCCCACCAAAGATGGTCAAGCTACCCAGGTTCGGCGGGAAAGAGCCACTGGAGCCTTACCTGGCACAGGTTCAGCTGGCAGCCAAGCACAATGGCTGGAAATCTGCGGAGGCAGCCATTCACCTGGCGATGGCTCTAGAGGGAGAGGCGCTCAAAGTCCTGGTCGACAAACCCCTGGAAGAGTGCGGGGACCTCGAGCAGCTGGTGACGGCTCTAAAACAGCGATTTGGCGAGCCAGCCAGAGTGGAGAAAGCCCGAGTCCAACTCGGAGATAGGCGGCGGCAGGCTGGGAAAATGTGGGGAGCACTCGCGGGGGACCTCCAAAGTTACGCACGCCGAGCTTCCCAGCGGCGGCCCAAGAGAAACTGGTGCTGCACTCATTCCTGCAAGCGCTCCTGCCCAGCGGTCTACAGCAGCACGTGCGGCTCCATGCTCCCGCCACCCTGCTGCAAGCACTGGAGGAGACAGAGCGTGCAGAAATCATCCTGGGCAGCCGGCCGAGAGTGTCTTCCCCCCGGAGAGTCGCAGCCAGCGAAGCCGAGTCGGAAGAAGCCCCAAAGCAAGCCACGGAATACCGCATGATCAACGAGAAGCCCCCGGAGGCGAGACTATGCTTCCGCTGCGGTCGAGCGGGGCACATCGCCCGCTACTGCAATGAGCCACCGGTGGAGGAAAAGACCAAGAAACCGCTGGGAAACGCCGGGCGGGCGGAGCAAAGAGGGCTGCACCATCCGTTCCCCCCCAAGCCCCTCTAAGAGAAGACACACAGCACGTGGGATTGTTAGGCGACCCAGAGGGTCTCCGCGTCGAATGTACAGTCGAAGGAGTCCGCTGCAGAGCGCTGGTCGACACTGGCTCCACTATCACCATAGTCCGGCCCGGAGACCTACCACAAACACAGCACCCGAGCCCGCCCGGTTGGGAAACAACGACCGTGCGGCTCTCAACGGTGACAGGCAACAAAGCCGTGATGAAAGGGAGGCGGCTGCTGACACTCACCGTTCAAGGGGTAGAAGTGGAGCATGAGGTATGGCTGGCGGACGTGGTCGAGGAGTGTATTCTTGGCATGGATGCATTGATCAAGCTGGGGGCCACCGTGGACGCCGGGGTGGGCCGACTGTACGTAGCTGCACCTGAGGGTTTCAGCGAAGGGACGGGATGAGAGCAGGGCAACGAGTACCACAGCTGTCTAACGAAACGTGGCAGGCTGTCAAGGAGCTGCGAGAGAGTGCTACTCCTCGTGGAAAACAAGGATTTGTTTGCGGCGAGGGATGAGGAATGTACCCGGACAGGGCTCGTGCAGCACCGCATAGACACGGGTGGTGCCACGCCAATTCGGCTGCGGCTGCACCGGCTCTCGCTGGACAAGCAACGGGCCATCGGATTGAGCCATCGGACAGTCCGTGGGCGGCCCCAGCCATGCTGGTGAGGAAAAAAGACAACAGCTGGAGGTTTTGCATGGACTACCGGCGCCTGAACCAGGTAACTACTAAGGACTCCTACCCTTTGCCGCGGATAGATGACACTTTGGATGCAGTGGGGGGTCGAGGTGGTTTACGTCGCTAGATCTCCAGAGCGGGTATTGGCAGGTCGAGCCTAAGACCGCGTTCACTATTGGGCACGGCCTATGGCAATTCAAAGTCATGCTGTTCGGGTTGTGTAACAGCCCAGCTACTTTCGAGCGGTTAATGGAGCGTGTGTTGGAACAGAAACCGTGCAATAAATGCGTCGTGTATATTGATGACCTTTTGGTCCATGCTAAAACATTCGCGGAGGCAGTGGAAAACCTTCGAGAAGTGCTGGGGGCGATTCGAGCGGCAGGGCGAAAACTTAACCCCAAGAAATGTGCATTTTTCCGCCAGAAGGTGGCTTTCTTGGGGCACGTAATTAGCCATGAGGGGGTAGCGACAGACCCGGAGAAGGTAGCGGCGGTGTGCGACTGTCCCACACCACGTAATGTAAAGGAGGTGCGGAGTTTCCTGGGGCTCGCCTCGTATTACAGGCACTTTGTGCGGGGGTTCGCGGCGGTGGCGAGACCTCTGCATTGGCTGACGAAGAAGGGGAGAGCGTTTGATTGGACAGGGGAATGCGACGAGGCGTTCGGCAAGCTGCGTACAGTGTTGATAGAGGCGCCGGTTCTGACGAGCCCGGACCTCACAAAGAAATTTGTGATTGACACGGACGCGAGCAAGGGAGGTATCAGCGCCGTGTTATCTCAGGTTACAGAGGAGGGCGAACGTGTGGTCGCTTACTATAGCCGACCAGAGCGCAACTATTGCGTGACGCGAAAAGAACTGCTCAGGGGAAATTAAAAAGGACGACCCTTCATATTCCGGACAGACGACGCGTCGTTTACATGGCTGCTAAGCTTTAAAAATCCTGAAGGCCAACTCGCGCGCTGGATAGAGGCATTACAGGAACACCACTTCGACGCGCAGCACCGACCGGGGTGGCAGCACTGTAATGCAGACGCGCTGTCTCGCCGGCTGTGCCGACACTGCGTGCGTGCTGAAAAAAGAGCACTGAGCGGCGAGTCGCGGGGGTAGAAGCAGTCCAGCTGGACCGGGAGATAGAGGAGGACAGGTTGCAGCGCACGCAAGAAAATGACCCTGTCATTGGGCGAGTGCAGGGTTGGCTCACGGAGGGGCGTCGGCCAGCGTGGGAGGAAATCACAGCCGCTGAAGGCTTACCAGTCTCAGTGGGAGAGCTTAGTGTTAAAGCAGGGGCTCTGTTATCGGGGTTGGCAACATCCGGATGGCCGGCGGGTATGGTGGCAGCTACTGGTGCCCCGTGGGCTGCTGCAGGAGGTCCTGCGGGCAGTCCGCGGTGCCACAGGGGTAGGTCATTTCAGCGTCACGAAAACCTACTGGCTGGGGTGTCGGCACGATGTGGAGGTCTGCGTCCACCGCTGCGATGCGTGCACCCCGAAAAAGGGGCCCGGGGGGCAGTCACGTGCACCTATGCAAACTTATATGGTGGGGGCACCCATGGAAAGAGTAGGGGTGGACATGTTAGGGCCGTTTCCCCGCTTGGAGGCCGGCAACTGGTACGTCCTCGTGGCCATGGACTATTTCACGAAGTGGCCCGAGGCGTACGCGGTTGCCGACCAGAGCGCGGAGACGGTCGCGGCAAAGTTGGTCAAGGAGTTCTTTTGTAGGTTCGGGGTGCTGGAGGAACTTTGAGGTCCAGCTGATGGCCGAGGTGTGCGCGAGGTTGGGGTCCACAAAACGCAGACAACCCCATTACATCCTCAGAGTGATGGATTGGTTGAGAGGTTCAACCACACCTTGGCCACCCAGCTGGCGATTCGGGTTGCCGATCACCAGCGTGACTGGGACCGCCACCTACCACTGGTGCTGTGGGCTTACCAGACCGCCATGCAGGACAGCACCCAGTGCACCCCAGCAGGGCTTATGTTTGGCCGGGAACTGCGGACCCCGGTGGACTTGGCGTTTGGGCCCCCCCCAGAACCTGAACTCATTGGACCGCCTGGGCTGGACTATGCTCAGCGGTTGCAGGAGCGGCTCTGGGTGGTCCACGCTTTGGCGCGAGAGAACCAAGGGGGGGCCACTGCTAAACAAAAGCACGCCTACGACCTGCGCAGCCGTGGCCAGGACTTCCAGATCAGAGAGCGCATCTGGGTTTACTGCCCCACCCAGAAAAAGGGGCGGAGTCCGAAACTAGACTCCCACTGGCGGGGACCGGGTTGCGTTTTGCGGCGAATGGGTGAGGTGGTCTACCGGATACGGTTGGGGGGCCGCAGGAAAACGATGGTGGCCCATCGGGACCATTTAGCGCCCTACCACCCAAAGGACACTGGGGAAACGGACTGTGGGCAGAGAACTGGGGTTGCGGACAATTTAAATGCCCCAGGGCATCCGAGGGGTCCAGGGAGGACTCAGAGACAGCGCAGGCCTCACCTCCAGGACTTCCAGGTGGGTTTGGTCATGGCGGGCAGGAGGGCCACGTGAACTGCACGGGGGGGTCCGTGTGGGGGTTGTCAGGTGGAGGGGGGTTAATTAGAGGGTGATGGGCACACATGGCCATCACCATGGGAACTGGCGGGCTTTTTGGGAGGTGTATATAAGGGGAGGGGCGGTGCTTGGCAGTGTGGTTGGTGTTGGGAGAGAGTTTGGAGTGTGTGTGAGGAGAACTGAAAAATAAAAACTGCTGAGAAAATAGATTCTGCGTCTCCGGTGTCCCCTGTCTCTACTGCTCGTCACAATATCAATAAAGTCAAATGTCTACAATATATAAGAGCAAGAACTGAAACATGGATGATTGTAGATATTAGGGAGGCTATAGGAAATCAGTTTCCAGTGTTTAATCTGGATATCATCTTCAGGACCAGTCCATGGTTACTCTTTGCAAATACTTCAGGAAATTCATTAATGTCTAGATTTTCTGTGATGTTTGTCTCATATGCCAGATTGACAATTTCTCTTCCTTGATTACTCAGTTCATGGATTTTTTCTTAGAACCGAACCAATAATTGTTGGCAGAATCCCCAAAGAACAAAACATTTTTTGTTGCCTGTTTTGTGACAATATATAACCTTTAATGCATTTTCATGCTAAAGCTCAGTTTTGAAAAACAAATGTTTATTTTTTTCCCCCCAAGTTTCATTGGAGAGGCATTCAGAGGGTGGCCAAAACTTGTTTCTGGGGGGTCCACCTCAGCCCCACCATGGTTGCATCTCCGATTTGGAAGTTCACTATTTGTTCTATATACTCAAAATGTCTCAAACATATCAGACCTGCCAGTAAACATACAAATATTAACAACTACATCACTCCAAGGCCTTTTAAACATTTTGCCTTAGCTATTAGGGTTAAGCTTCACCCTAGACGGACCAATTAAATTTTTAGATGTGTATTAAATTCAGGAAAAAAAGTGTAATCCACTTTTTTAATAAGGAGAAACAAGAACCAATTTTCCAAAATTGCTTTACAATAATTTAGAGGTGGGCATAGATGAATTTTTTTAATGCCGTTAATCTCATTGTAATGAGTAAGCTTTCTGTAAGTAGGCTATTTATTTGGGTTGGTGCACCCTGGCTGTGTCGAGGAATACAGGGCAATTAAGGGAATTATTTTCAGGGCGCAAGAGGTAACTCAAGAAAAAATGACAGAGACAGAAGTTCTTAAATATGAACATATTGGGTGTATTTACAAAGAAAATAATACATTGGTGACAAGTGAAAGAATGTACAGTGCTACCATTTACAAACAGAGACTTAATATACAACCAAGAAACAAAAACAGACTATAGTAAACGGTTGGGCCTAATGAAGACACCAAAGGAAAGAAAGGAATAAAACAAAACGTCCCTAATCTTCTGGTGAATTGTTCTAACCTATTAAACCAAGCAAAACAAAACATACAAGGGTGGTGTCTGCCTTTTGCCTGATGTATCTAATAGAGGATCTCCTAAGGTGATGTAAGACAACACACTAAGACAAGACACAACTAACTAGTATTTTACAATACAAATCCAAATACTAAGTCTCCAATAACAAATCTCTACAATCATAAGTCTCTCTTCACTCCAAACTCCACACCACTCCAACAATGCAAGTTGTGAGGCTGAAACATGTCATTATCTGTGGATACTGAATGTAGGTGGTAAATTAAAAAGGGGTAAAATACGACAGTAGCTTACTTTACACTGCATCTTTGGTCAGGATTTTTTTCATAAGACAGTAAAATATGGGCATTGGTGAAACCATAAAAATATCAGGCAATGTTGCAACGACTGTATACAAGGGCACATTCAGGTTTTTATGTGGTGAATGAAATTGTAAAACTTAAAAAGGTTGTGATGGGTCTGTCAATGGTAATTTTACAGATACCTTTAAAGTAGGTCCTGGAGTTAAGCAAGGATGTCCACTGTCAGTTGTTTTTGTAATGGAACCACTAGCTAGAGCAATAAAACAAGCCTCTCCAATAAGTGGGTTTCTGGTGTTTAGGGAGAAAGAGGTCAAACTTTCACTTTATATGGATTACTTGACAATTTAATAATAAAAAAATTGTGTGACCATTTTTTATTGGAATCTTTGGACTAAAGGTGAAATCATGTCGCTTTCATAGACTGTCATACATGAACACGCCATGGCACATGAAATTCTTTCTCTGCATTTAACCCATTTATCACCGGTGCCAAGTGCTTAGGGGGAAGACTTTTTGACTCGCCACACCCCTAGACCCCTCTGTCCTGAAGAGCACACTGAAATCCTACTGGTGTGTCGTGATATTTTTGGGATTTAAAGTGTTTATTCAGTTCCACCACCAGTAAAAACAGTCTTTCGAAAGCACAAAAAGTAAAAAGTCCAGGCTGGTATCGCAGTTTCAAAAATCCACAGGTACTCTTCCTCAGGTGGAAGCCTAGCGGCACAGGAGAATAATCCGCTCGGCTCCAACAGGCACTAAAAGGACAAGGAGGAGTGATTACTAGGCCACGTTCTCTAAAAGGCCATAAAAATGTTCCCAAAAAAACACAAGAAAGCAGTCACGAGCAAAAAGGTGGCTATTAAATCCTATTTCTAGTGAGCACTCTAAATGCTAAGGCAAAAACGTGAAACCAATGTCCATCACAATCCCTTCTGCAGCAGGGAAAAAATATAGGGACAGAAGCTAAACATCCAAAGAAAAGGAGGTAATTTCCAAACGGCAGCCCAACCACACCAGCACTAAAAATAGGGGACACTTTGCTTTGTGGGAGGGCGAGAGCGCTCACCCCTCGCTAAGCTAATATCCAACCCTGGTCCACTCGACAGGCTCTACTTCCAGCAGGATGCTGGCCTCGACTCGATTCGTCCGGAGCGCGTCCCCACAGGCTCCACTCCCAACCGAATGCCGGTCTCAACTCAATTCGACTCGTTAACCCAGTCAGGAACGCTTCTCTGCCATCCTCCTCTGGAGCTCTGCCCTTTCGTTCTGCCTCCAGTTGTGACCGTCTAAGCTGTGCGTGGGCGTCTCATCACTCCCTTGCATTTATGGGGGCCCATGCCCATCCCATCGCTTGAACAGGTGCAGTTTCAGGCCTAACAGGGGTCCCTCCGACCACCACTGGATAGTTGGGACAAGGTCGCAAAAGGTTGCTATGTAACACCCCATCTGGCCCAGACCTCCCCTCCGGACGAATGGTATAGACTGGGAGATTGGGTCTTGAACTCAAAACCCAAAACTCATTCACCTGGTAACAGGGGGGAATCATAAGCAGTACGGTCATACAAATGCTTGTTCCTCTTTGTCTTATGACTACAAGAAGGTTTCTGAACGGTTGGGGAATGTGGCAGACGCCGATGGTGCAGTCCCACTCACTCAGTGTCACTCCAGGCCTCATCGGTGTAGTCCCCATAATGAGGTCAAGGGGCAAACGTACATGCCTTCCAAACATGAAATACGATGGAGCATATCCTGTGGTACTGTGAATACTGTTATTATAGGCTTGTATCAGGGCAGGAAGATACACTATCCACTTGCTCTGCTGTTCTAGTTCCAAAGTGCCCAGTAGGCTGAGCAATGTCTGATTAAATCGCTCACACACCCCCATTACCTTGGGGGTAATGAGGAGTAGTGTGGGTCTTTCGACTCCCATACAGCTGGCAAAGCTCTTGAATCAATCGGGACTCAAAGTTGGGACCTTGATCTGAATGTAAAATTTCAGGGCATCCAAAAGGCTGAACTACAAAGGTCCAGAGGGCTTTTACCATAGTAACAGCAGTTTGATCATGAGTGGGGATGGCCCATGCGTACTTTGTAAAAAGGTCAGTGATCACCAAAATGTTCTGATAGGAATCTGTTGGTTGTCCCAAGCTTAGAAAGTCCATAGCGAGGATGTGCAAAGGGGCATTGTGTACCACAGGGACTAAGGGAGCTTTACCATCCCGTCTCACCTTATTAAGCGTGCAGCACTGGCAACCCTGAACAAATGCACATACTGTCGCCTCCATGCTCAGCCAAAAGAAATTTTGCCTGTCGCCTCTCCTGGCCCTGATGACCCGTCTCTGTATGGTATGCTCGCAACAGGGGCTGAACCTGGGCTTGTGGTACAACAACCTGTAACACAACTTCATGAGTTACTGTATTTTGAACTGTTCAACATATTACCCCATCCCGAAGACTTAAGTCTACCCCAGTGACTAAACAACCGCCTCACGGTTGGTACCTGAACCTTCTGCTCTTCTGGTGGAGGCAAGGTGCGTTGTTCCAGCTAAGTTCAAAGCACAGATAAGTCTGTATCTTCCCCTTGGAGCTTACACCATCGATCTGGGACCCAGCCTCAATTCAATGGAACCACACCTCTCCAGCCCCCAGGGCCTGCACCACCGCCACCAAGAGTTCATCAGTATCCGCGATGGGTTGGGCTGAAATCAGGGTGGCCGCATCTGTAACAGGAAGCCTAGAGAGTGCATCCGCATTTGCATGTTGCCAGCCAGGTAGATATTGTATCTGATAAACATAATTGGCCAGCTGTGCTACCCACCGTTGTTCTACCACCTCCAGTTTAGCAGTATTCAAATGAACCAGTGGGTTGTTATAACCACCATCACCTTTGCACCCCATAAATAGTCTTTACATTTCTCTGTAAGGGCCCTAGTCAAAAGCTCAAACTTGAATAAGGTGTAGTTATAATCATTTCGCTCCACTGGATGGAGGCTCCAACTGGTGTGGGCAAGCACACACTCGACTTCCTCTTGCTGTTGAGCCAGCACAGCCCCCAGACCACAGTGGCTGGCATCAGTGTACACAATAAAGGGCTTTGTAAAGTCGGCATAAGCCAAAATAGGTCCCTGCAACAACTCTTATTTCAGTTTCTCAAAAGCAACTGTACACTCTGGGCTCCAAACAATTGGGGGTGACCCTCGACAAGGACAATGACATCAAGATATACCAGAGTGGACTGTATGAGCTGCGCCCACAAACAGCGTTGCATGATCCGGCGGCACTCTGCCGTAATATGCTCCCACTCTTTACTCCCCGCTGTACCACTGTGAGAGGGAATCTGTCGGGAAGGGCTTTTTAAGCCACAACAGTCATTAAGCACATTCATCCCCAATAATGCTCGGTGCGCACCCAGACCATGGTCTTTGACAATGACTACACCTTTTGCTGGAACCTTGACACCTATTACCTGGAAATCTGCCACCACATAGCCGACATACGGGATGTCAAGTCCATTAGTGCCTTGCAGGGTTAGCCATGGGGTTTTAGCACTCTGCGGAGATAAAACCAGAAAACTATGAGACTTGTGACCCCGTGTCAACTAAACACTGCATCATCTCATCATTAACTTGTACTTCCACTACAGGGCATTGTCCAATTAACTCATCTCTAAGGAAAGGGGAAGGGTCCTTAACAGGAGTCCCAGCCACTCGACCTGCAGTAACCGGTGCACCTAAAAACCCTCCTGTTGAGCAGGACGGGAGGTACAATGACGACTGATGTGTCCAGCAGTGCCACAACGGTAGCAGACAGGCCTGCCCTCTGCATCCCACTGGAACCCAGAGGGGTTGGGCTGTGTCATCCGCCCACCTCGCTCCTGTACCTCTCCAGGATAAGACCTTTCCTGTGCCAAAGGTGCTAAAGGTGCTCCCACAGGTTGACCCTTTTGCAGCTCATCCAGTAGGGTCCTGGACAACTCAGCCATTTGCCCTTTTACCTCCTGCATAATCTCCACTCACAATTCTTGTTTCCAGTCAGTGGCAGCATCGGGGGTGGGAGCACTAGTCGTATTTGCAGCTAGACACACCGGTTGTTACTGTTCCAGGGCCAAAGCCTCCTTACAGATGGCTTCAAAGGATAAACTTGGGTCTTGACAAAGTTGTAACCTGAGGCCCTGGTGAACGAAGCCATAACACAGCCCCATGATGAACTGGTCCCGCACCAACGCATCCCCATCTCCTAGGGGGATGCCATCACGTATCTTCAATCGGGAAAACAGCTCTCGGATTTGTAAAGCAAAGGAGCGGAGTGATTGTTGAGCCCCCTGCCTACTATTGAAAAACTGTGCTCGTAAAACAGCCACTGGGGTGTTATCCCCATAAAGTTCCATTAAAAAATCAAAAATAGCTTGTTGGTGCAGCTTGGATCTCCCTCTTAGCTTCCCTCTCCAATGAGCCCCAAACAAACTGCAGTTTCTGTTGGCCACTTAAGCCTTGGATCTCAGCCAAATAGTTAATCTGTGATACCCATTCCCCCAAACTCAGCTCAGATCTGAATCCTCCGAATTTCTGTGCCCATGGGGCGCCCATAAAAATAGGCCTAACTTGAGAACACGCAACTGGTGTTTGAGGAGTACAGCTGCTCAATTTAGGACGGAAATCCTACCGACCAACGCCACTTTCTGTCACGGGTGCCGAGTGCTTAGGGGGAAGCCTTTTTGACTCGTCACACCCCTAGACCACTCTGTCCTGAAGAGCACACTGTAAACCCCAAAAATGTCATGACACACCAGTACGATTTCAAAGTCTTTATTCAGTTCCACCACAAGTAAAAACCGTCTTGCAAAAGCACAAAAAGTAAAAAGTCCAGGCTGGTATCGCAGTTCCAAAAATCCACAGGTACTCTACCCCAGGTGGAAGCCTAGCAGCACAGGAGAATAATCCGCTCGGCTCCAACAGGCACTAAAAGGACAAGGAGGAGTGATTACTAGGCCACGTTCTCTAAAAGGCCATAAAAATGTTCCCCCAAAAAAACAAGAAAGCCATCACGAGCAAAAAGGTGGCTATTAAATCCTATTTCTAGTGAGCACTCTAAAAGCTAAGGCAAAAACGTGAAACCAATGTCCATCACAATCCCTTCTGTAGCAGGGAAAAAATATAGGGACAGAAGCTAAACATCCAAAGAAAAGAGGAGGTCATTTTCAAACGGCAGCCCAACCACACCAGCAGTAAAAATAAGGGACACTTAGCTTAGCGAGGGGTGAGTGCTCTTACCCCCCTACTGTCCCACGAAGCAAATATCCAACCCTGGTCCACTCGAGGCTCTACTTCCAGCAGGATGCTGGCCTCGACTCGATTCGTCTGGAGCGCGTCCCCACAGGCTCCACTCCCAACCGAATGCCGGTCTCAACTCAACTCAATTCGACTCGTCAACCGACTCGTCCGGAACGCTTCTCTGCTGTCCTCCCTCTCAGCTCAGCGTCTGCACCTAAAAAGAAGCTCACCCCCACCACGTGTGCCAAATTACCTCAACCACACACACCTGAGACTAATTCCACTCGCTTCTCCCCGCAATCCACTTCTTTCTGAGGAGCCATGGGAGGAGCCATGGGAGGAGCCATGGGAGGAGCCATGGGAGGAGCCATGGGAGGAGCCATCTTATCTCTCCTCCTCTAACTACTTCCCCTGTGAAACTAAGATATAATTTTGGTTCCTTCCCCTTACTCGACTCGGCACCCTTGACACATTCACCAAGTGAAGCAGCGGTTCTGGCAGGAACACAGTGCCCAGAGCAATGTGTGGGAATACAGCAATACCTTAGAGGTGCTTAGCAGTCTTGGGAATTGAACCGTTGACTTGCTGATCATATGGCAAATGCCCCAACCACTAGGCTACCAGCACTAGAGGGAAAACTAACTTTGTATAAAACGGTTTTGAAGATTTATCAGATCAGATAAAACAGTGCTTGAGTAAAAGACTGAATGTACATAAATGTTTTCCCACTCTGAAAAAAGAAGATCAATTGTGAATTCTATATGTGACCAAGCAGGTCTTTCTTGGCTCTAAAGGTCTTGACAACGCCACCTGGAGACTTTCACACCAAGATATGCTGAGTTTAGAGGTTCCTATAGCACCTAGATTTAAACAAGAGGATTCTCCTGCGCAGATAATTTTGTAAGGATGGCAAAGGCGCGGTCTTTTAATATAAAAGAGGATTTATTTTCTTGTCCAGTTAAAAGAAACAGTTAAAAGTTTAGCATCATACCAAACCCAAAAGACACACTGCTCCATCAAACATCAAATCATATGGCCGAGGGAGGTGATGGCTGCCACCAGGAATATTGCATTTACATTGACAGCTAAAAAAAATCCAGAGCACACAGCAGTTGAGGAACCCCAATGCCTACCCACACACACCCACAAAGGCTCAAACACTGCAACTTCATGGCAAATAGTGAGGTGCTTATTACCACTACAAACTATGCAAAACTACAAAGCTGGGTTACAACAAGTTCATAAAAAGGGCAGCACAGACAAGCGGAAAGGGGCAAAACAGATTCATATTGATTACATAATAAGGGCAATGGAAAGGAACAAAACAAAAAGAAATATAAGAAAAGAAAAAGGCAGAGCACAAAGCAACAGACAAATAAATGGAAAAGAACAAAACAGAAAAGGGCAAAGCAGCAGCAGCAACTCTGTGCCCTACCAACTCAGTCTGCCACCGCAAACCTGAATCCCAGTTAGCAACCAGGTGACGTCCTATTAAACACGTCCAGCCCAGACCTTCGATGGTCAATCAGCATACCACCCAGAAGCATCTGGCGAAACCCTAGGACACCTTTTATCAGCCATTTAGCTGAGCTCAGGTACACAGAGTTCGCAGGAGCCCAGACAGCCAAGGGTCTCAAATGGTCTACCTGCTGAGCCTGTTTTATACACAAAGCTACAGCATGGTTGGTCACTTGAAAGCTAATTGGAGGTGTGTCTACAAGGAAGGGCTATGGTGGCTGCGAAAGGACACCAAACGCAACAGTGCCGCCACTGGTTACACTGCTTAGACCATGGTTAGATGTATTATAAAGAACCTTCAGCGATTTGGACGTTTTATATGGAGAATTACAGAATAAGGACAGTAGAAATAGGAAAGATGGTAGGCACAGATGAATTATGTTAAGGATGCATTATGGAGATTTAAGAGTTTTTTGAGAATTATCATGTCCCCCAAATCTGTGATACGTTTAACCTTAAGAAGATATTAGGTTATTTAAAAAAGGCTGGTGTAAACAAATGTAAAAACTTTGGGAAATAAATAATGAACATGTGTTTAGTGTACTGTGGGTGAGTATAATTTTAACTGGCAGGGAGTAATGTCATTCAAATTGGAACTTAATTGTACATATGTATGTATAATTGTTGTTTTTCTTGTTATAATTGAGAAATGTTGATCTTCTAATGCACTTTTTGCTTGCATTGGTTCTGGTTTTCTCTGCATATATGTTATGAATAATGGCAATGAACGTCTGAAGATTGGAAAACTGAGAAGTGCACTATACAAAATATCTTTTAGGATCAAATGGTAGTCTAGATGGCCAATACGAATACATGGGAAGCCAATGGTTAAATCCAGTCCTACAGAGAGGCTGAAGGAACTCATTATCTGCCCTTTAATTCAATATAACACCCAAACTTGCCTCCCTAACGGATGCCTGCACATAAACAAGACACCTTATTTTAATGTTTGTCCTATTGTACTTTTTTTACATAGTAGTGTATCAGTCTCCCCAAAGACCAGTGCAGACTATCGGATAAAATCAACAACTTAAGAAATAATCACGTTTCGGATTAAATGAAAGGAAATAGAATAATAATGAAGAGTTTGAGCGAAGACCACAAGAACACTACTACAGTAACTGATCTATTAATTCTGGCACTTCTAAATTGATTTCATGCAAAACTTATAATAATCTGCATATGTTTTGTTTCCAAACGAAAGTATTTTTTAGATTTGCAACAAACTGTCAAAAAGGGCATCAGGAAACGTAATCAAGTCTTAGAGGTCAAGTCTTAGAGGTGCCTATTATTTATGAATAACCTCCTTTTAAATACATTTACTCTGATCTAAGTAGGCTATAAGTCACTCAACTGTGAAACGTGGAACACATTGCATTATTATATTGCTGTTTTGTAAACTGTAAAGTTGGGTTTGGTCCGTGATAACGGCCACCAAGAGGCAGCATATACTCTGTTATAAATCTGTCCTGACCGCACAGACTTTAGTAAATTATGTAATATTGAACAGTACACCACACTGCTAGTGATGTAAAACTTGATTGCCAGGGATCTGTGACTTTGCGAAATGATACTGTTGTATGATTCAGTGACTCTGTGGTATGATACTGTGATTCTCTGGTATGATTTTGTGATGCTGTGCTATGATTCTGTGACTCTGTGGTATGATAAGATAAACATTAAGATAAATCTTTATTAGTCCCACAAGTGGGGAATTTGATTCTGTGGGATCAGCTGGGATTTGGCATGAATGTGTTCCTACGTGAAGCACAAACACAGCAGAAAATGCAAAAATTCAGTGGGCATTCATGTTCATTAAGTTTTCCACACAAACCATAAAAACTATTATTTATTCAATAGAATTACCACAAAAGAAGATTAATGTTCCTCAAAATTCCTTCATCTCAACTCTAAAATAATATGTTTTGTTTTTAACATATTTAACATGGTATAATAAAAGACTGCCAAAAAGCTTTTAAAGCAGTTTTAGGAATGTAATTTGTGGTAATAAGGTAAGTACATTTCATTGACTAAATCTGTGCTCCAGTTTTTCTGTGGTATGATCCTGTGATTCTGGTATGATTCTGTGGTATGAATGAAGTTTTATTCCACCAAGCATATCCTACACAACCATTAATGAGATAACTGCTCATTAAATGAGAGAAATGAGCAATTCTGAGAATGGAAAACAAATTACAGAAAACAGACTTAGTGAACAAATAAAACATTTTAATGCAGATTTTAACATTTCCGAATTATATACTAACCATTGTTTAATTTCCTGTGCAACAAAATTGTTGGAATATATTGTCTATGTCTACTTCAGTAACAGTACTATAGGATCAGGTAAAGCCCTCTGGATCATGTTCAGAATTGGTGCTCCAATCGACTGAACTAGAGACATATTGTATCTACTGCAAATAGTAGATTCTATTCACATATATAGTCTTATTTTATCAAAAATGGACAAGTGAGAAAGTGGATTACAGCTACTCCATCACAACAGATGTGGCAGAGACAGAGAGACGACACAAGGCCCAGTAGAGAGAGAGTGGAATGGTATGACTCTGAACCTTCTAACCAAGCAGTGTGGTCCAAGGTAGCAATGCCTTATGTCATGTAACAGCCATGTTCAGTGCCCCCTCTGGGGCAAGGAACTGCACTTTGGGCATTGCCAGAGCCGAGTTGTTGCGGCGCATGGAGTTTCCCTTACGCATTGAATTGTTGCGGCGCATGGAGTTCCTCTTGCGCAGTGAGTTCTGGTGTGACAGCTCGCTCTTCTGCAGTGTTTGGATGAGGATTGATGGTTTCTCGTCAAGCTCACGAGCACTGCAGCGTGGTGTGGCCACCTTGACTGTGTTGCCAAACTTAGAGTAGTCCACCGAGTAGACACCCTCCTCTTCTGTAACAATGGGCACAAAGCGATGGCCCCACTGGATCTCTTCAGTCACATAGGAGGTCCGGGCCTGGGTGGTGATGCCTGTGGTCTCCACTACGCCTTCCAAGATGACAATGACCTCCAAATCACTGCACTGCAGCTCCATGGCGGATAGGTCATACAGAGGGCTGTCCTTGTCTATGATGTGGCAAATGATGAGGGGTGCCAGGAGGACAATGTTGTCACTGGCCACAGCGCTCTCGGTTTGAACATCGATCTGGTGAATGGGTATGACCTCTCCTTCCGGAGTGACAGTCTTACGAACGACCTGGAGGCGCACAACAGCACCAATGATCATGCTCTTGCGTAGGTCGCCCACCCGGATCATGAAGCAGAGGCGGTTGTTGCGCACAGCAATGCAGGCCTGCCGGCTAAAGATAAGGGTCTCTGCACGACGGTGAGACTGAGCCGTCTTCATGAATATGCAACCCAGCATAACGGCATTAATAATGAGACCAGCAATGTTTTGTAGAATCAGCACCGTGATGGCAGTTGGACACTGCTCTGTGATCATACGGCCACCAAAGCCGATGGTGACCTGGACCTCAATGGAGAAGAGGAAGGCAGAGGTGAAGGACCTGAAGGGGAAAAGGGAGAGATTTTCAACAGTTGAGGAGTAGATCCACTGGCCATAACCATTATGGGTTAGTGTTCACCAACAGGCCATTGCTCTGACCTGAAAAAAGTGCACCCCTCCCCCATAAAAATAGTCACACAGACAGTATTGAGTCTTTATTAAGATACCTTTTTGCTCCAAATTTACTTGAAGCTTTAAAGGAGAATACTCCTACTGGGGGCCATTTCAATCATTTGTGCTTCTTGTTAAAACAAATGTTTGTGAATAACCATCAGCAGATTAATCTTTTCCAGCCAAAATATTAAACATGTGATAACCTAACATGCTATTTGGTAACTTCATTAAGTGGAAAACAGGCTGGACTTATGAAGATTTAATTAATTTCATAAAAAAATAATGACAGTTCATGATAGCTCAGTGTTAATCATTTCTACAACTTAAAAACTCATTTTCTTAAAATGTAAATGTAATGGGCAGTTGCAAGGTGCGCAGTGTGGGGGACAGGGCATTCAACGACCTGCACTAGGTTTTGAAGCTGTTAAGTTGCTGCTGTATGACTGAGCTCAGCCCTGCATGGCAGATGCAACCACATCTTTTTTCCTCTTTGTGTGGTGAAAGCTTGTCACGATATACCGTATATATATATATATATATTTTTTTTTTCTAGGAGGGGCAGCCTGAGTCAAATAGGGCAGGTGGGCAGTTGCATGGGCATATCTTAGCCCTGCCCTGTGCATGTCTCTAGTCACCAACATTCCACCTAGATATCCACTCTCTGGCAGGATTATCCTCCATCCTAAATGTCACACACCATTTTGACTCTAAAAAGTTTATCTAATTATTTTTTCATAAAGGGAATCTTAAAGGGTTGTTTAGTAAAGGCAGTGGTTATTCATTTAACCATAACAGGTCAAAGAACCATCTGAATGTTTCAATTGTTCTTTGCAGGGATTCATGGTTCTCCTCTGTGATGGAGAAACACCTATATGTTCTTTTTGAAGAATATTTAAAAATGGTTATTTATAACACTCAATATTGTTCTATTGTTTAGAGTGAAATAACAGATTTTTTTGTAATACAGAACTTAAGGTTATAGCTAATCATTAACTTCACTCTTAAAGTAGTTAAATCCCTTTAAAGTGTCCTTTAGTAAAGACAGTGGTTCTTTATAGTACCGTGAGTAAGGCGTAAGAATGCATAAATATGTATTTTCCTACTTAAATGGTTTTCTGTAACAGGAATATACGTGGTTAATTGAAGAACCTTGTGTATAGGACTAAAGAGGGTTCCATTACTCTTACACGTTAGAAACATTTTTGTGGTGCTATATATGGGTTGTCTGGAAAACAACTGTGGTGTGTTACGTCTGTGTTGGTTACGTTTGGGTTGGTCTAAGTTCATCTTAGACCCCTGTGCTCTCGGATCAAGCACCCTCCAGCTAATAAGACCCCCAACTTTAGGAACTGTACATTTCTCGGCACTTCACTTACTTGACATTGGTGACACACTGCTCTATGCCAGGCTGCCTGTTGGGGTCCAGGTCACCGTGGGCGAACGCCACCAGCCACCAACCCATGGCGAATAGCAGCCAGCTGCAGAGGAAGGTCATGGTGAAGATGACCAGTGTGAAGCGCCACTTCAGGTCCACGAGCGTCGTAAACACGTCCTGCAGAAAGCGACCCTGCTCGCGGATGTTCTTGTGGGCGAGGTTGCACGCTCCGCTCTTGGCGATGAAGCGGGCTTTGTTCACGCGGTCCCTGAACACGGGCTTCCGAGGGACACGCGACACCAGCGCCGGCAGGGAGAACTCCTCGGGGATGATACTCTTTCTCGCCAGCATCGTTCCCACGGATCAGCAGTCCATTTACCGTCCACCGAAAAGCGAATGGTCAGAAGCAGAGGTCCGCACGCATTTCAAGCCCGTCTCTGAAGCTCGAGCGCATTAGAGCAGCGATTCTTGGCCGCAACGGGGCGCGTTACGCACAGCTCTGCGAGGTCTCCGCACTGGAGGGCTCCAGCAGCGCTTCTGAGGTCCAGACCGCGCTGACGCCCCTCTCATGGGCGGTCGCGACAGCCCTGCCTGGGAGAGAGGCCAGTGGGCTGCTTCTCCAAGCTCTACTGTCACCAGCAGCAACAAACCAAGACACGCAGGCAGATGCGGCAGCAGCGGGAAGCGACATGTCCCCTCGCTTCTTAAGTGTGAAACCCAGTGCGACGTGGTGCGCCTTAGTACATATCGAATACTGTAATCGGAGTATGTGAAGTAAAAGTTTTAACAAATGGACACAAATGATCCAGAGAAAGAGTGTCTGGTTAGGAACAGGATTAGTTTCAGATTTAGAATGAACATGTTTTGGGTTGTGTGAGAGGGAGCACCGAGTTGAGATACAGGAAAGTAAAGCCGGATATTTAATTGAACACAGTTCAAAGAAAAGACAAGCAAATTCCATTTATACACTTCATAAAGTGTTACCCAGAATTTAACTCATACGTAAAAAGGAGAGCGTGGTAGAAACTCCGGCAGAACTGAACGGTATAGTGGAAGTTCAACAGGAGGGGGCATCATGTAGCAAAGTGTCTAGTGCCTCCGCACAGCCCTCGCTGATATAAACCGAGAACCCGGTTGTAAATGTTTTACATATATATCTACTGTGTACATATATACATACATATATCTAAGATATACATACATATATACTATATATATAAATAAAGGTTTATCTCTTATTTAGAAATAATGATATTGAAAGATTTTGAGAAACAACAGCACACATTCACATTTAATATAACATTCTCTTAGCCATCATTTCTTAAACAAATGGACAAATATGCAATGACACCTATGATGGAAAGGCTCAAATTTCCTCAGATTTATTCAAGTGTAAAAAATTAGGCACACAGTATAATGGCATGTTATATGATTATGCCAGTAACAATTTTAGACAATTCATCATCCAACACAAAAACATTTTATTGCATGATTGAGTATCAGTAATCATTTTGCATCATACAAAAAAAATCTAATGAAAACAAAAATTCTCTCAAATGACGATGGCCAAAGCCTTGGGGATGCAGAAAGTATGGTATGTGGCATTTGATAGAAATTATGTTTGGCATACAGCACTGTGTTCACAGAAATCTCCCTGCAGTGTGAAATGCTTTTCCATGCTGGGACAGTACATTGCCTTGGCCAGAAGCAGCACTTTCCTATACAGGAAAAATGTATAGAAAAAAATAGGTCCCTTTTGCTCTGTGATGAAAATGTGATGCTTATAGTTTATATAAAAGACCTGCTGGCTTTAACTTGCTCCAGAGATGAGTGTAACAGCTTCTTTAACACAGAAGGTCCCTATTGTGGGACAGTATGAAAATGGTGGCATCACTTGGCTGAAAACAGATCTTAAATCAGTTTTCTCAGCAATGTTACTAAATAAAAAAAGAATACAAGCAGAGCAGAGTGTTAAACTAAGTCCATCAACACTGAGCAATACTAGGCCCAGTCTGCCAATTGATTCTGGCCGAATTCAGCTTTGATTAAAAAAAAAAAAACAACAGAATTTGCCCAATTCAAATGTACGCCTCAACACAATTTGTCTTTCGGTTGACTTAGTTCCTGGCAGTCATTGTGCTGGTAATTTATTTTATTATTGTCAAAATGACTGAAATATATACATTTGAATGAAGTAAATTCATTGCATCACTTTCGGTTGTTTTCAAAGATTATAATAAAATAATAAAAGCAACAAATGTACATCACACTAATCGTGCCACTGGAATAATGCAAGCGGCAACTACACAAACACAAGCCTAAACCTGGAGTCTAAAATTTGAATTCGGCTCTCTGGGTGAAGCAAAGGAAAAAGCAAGTTAAATACAAAACATTCACTGAAATACAGGCCTCTAATGTAAATAATTTTGGGGTGAAGTATCTGCCACTTCCCCGGAAAGCACAAGGTGTCAAATTTAAGCCAATAAAATGCATTCACAGGAGCCTGGTTCAGAACATCTTGTGCATTAAAAAATCTCTCTGCATAGTTGTTTGTGCATCTGTGGTAAGGGCAGTCCTCTATTGCCAGAGGACTAGTCAGCAATGCACATCAGACAGACAGTGTGCCGACAACCCTTTACAGTGTTTGGTACCAGTCAATACAATATAATGTCACGGTCATAAGAAAACACTTTTTTCTATAAAATTCCAGTGACAGTATATAGCTGCTGATTTCTCACAAGTATTAATGTAACTAAATAGTTAATGATATTGAGTTCTCTAAATGTTATAAACAAAACAAAAACAAACACAGTTGTTACATCTTATTTAAAATGAAAAAAGGTTAAAGGCATGAGTAGACTAGATGGTGCATCTGTTTATAAATCAGTCCTTTCTGACACTTAGGGACCGTGACAGGCTTTAAGGTGAAGGACAATGTACAGGAGAATTATGCGAATGAACGATGAGAGAGCGATGGTGTGATGGGGTCAGTGCCTCTACATGTCCGCTTTGACAAAAGAAGCGAACATGCTGTCTTCTTGCTCCATTAGTGTTTGAGGTTTCCCATACTCTAAGATGTTCCCTCTCTTCATCACAATTACAAGGTCAGCAGTCAGGATAGTGTGAACTCGATGCTAGTGGGAAAAACACACACACACACACACACACACACACACACACACACACACACACACACACACACAGACACAGACAAACAACTATAAACGCACACAAAATATATTTTAATATATAAGCCTCACATGTTTCAAATAATTAGTAGGGGTGCAGGAAACCCTAAACATAAATGCAGATCTGTTTAAAATGAAAGAAACTGGTGGATTAAAAAATAAGAGCTGTTATAATAAAATTTATATCTGGAATGGCTTGTACACTAGATGACCAAACCTTGAGACAGATAGCTTGACAAATACTGCAACTGTACTGCTACTCTATAGATTGATACTGTGTCTTTTTGTAAGTTTGTTAAAGTTCCCCTGTATTTAGACTACAACAGAATAACCCCATTCATTGATTGTGAAGCTACAAGCAGTGTTTCAGTCCAGACTCTTTGTATGGTACAGTACAGGACAGCCAGTCAGAAAGGTCATTAACATATAATCAGTTCTAAAGGTACAGAAACAGCCTGTTTAATTTAAGAGAGGTTGCATAAATATAACCTAAAACAGATTTTCAAACAAGTCTTAGATGATAGAGAACGCATGTAAGTCTCGCCCTATCTGTTTTTTGTAATCCTGCCTTGTTTAATCTGTTTCATGACATTTATACGCCTGCCTCTGTATTTGTGTTTTTGACGGCCAACCCTAACACTACCCTTCTCCTGTTTCTGTTGCCATTTTGTTATTTGTGTTCCCTGGTTTTAGTTGTGTTTCGTCTTATGTTGGCTTACACAAATAAAGTAAAGGCCCCTTCTACACCCTCCCTAACACTCACATCATTATAGATTGGCTGAAATTAAGGACACATCAAGCAAGGACTTTATGTCCAGTGCTAGGTTGAGGTAGGTGACTGAGGTAGGTGACTACTCCACAGGGTGGCTGTGAGCTACAGCAACTCAGTGAAATTACTGGGAATGAGTGCACTGGCCAGCTGGTACATCTAGTCTCAACCATTCTGAGGGGAATGACCTCAGTAACACTGTGTGGGGGCTCACTGGCCGAGAAGGGTCAGTGATTCAGGCTGATGTTGTCGCAATAAAAAGTGCTATGGAGTATCTGCCGTAGGGGTTTACAGCCTTTGGTCTTTCAAACTCTCCTGGTCCCCCATCCAGACTCCTGGTTCCCCATCAACAATCTCGGAATTTCTTGTTCCCTACTGATCTTGGTCCCTGTCTTGTCTTTAGGTTTCCCACTGACAGCTTCCCAGGCCCATGTTTCTGCGTCATTGGCCTCCTTGTTCCATGGTAATACAGGTAAGGCTGTCCAGCAACCTCTGGTCATTTCCCTGTTCCAACCCTGTTACCAATCTTCCATTTCTTACCCAGTCCTGCCATGTTCCCATCCCAGTCCACTCTTTAGTCCAGGGCCAACTCTGGTTCTGGAGGGCCGGTGTCCAGCACAGTTTCTCCTCAAACACATTGACTAAACCTGACAATTAACTGGTGAGGGAAACCAGGTGTTTCTGAGCAGGGAAATCACCAAAACGTCATGGCCCTCCAGGACCGGGGACAAGTTTTGTGCTTGTTGTGTTCTACTGGCTGTATCTTCACCTAGTAAGCGAGCTTGAGTTTCTTCTGTTGCTTAACTGTTGTGCCCTCTGCGACTCTACAAGGCAGCGCACATGGCACTCTCTTTCCCCTCCAGTGATGATCAGGTCTCAACCCGCATCTCCGACAGCCTGGCTGACATTTCCTCTTGGATGGCCTACCACCTTAAGCTGAATCCCAGGAAGAACTGCTTTTCATCAAAGGGGTTCCATCACCAAACCACGATATTACCGTTTCTTTTGTGAACTCTGTTATCATTCCCTCAAAGAAGGTAAGAAATCTTGGTGTCATGTTGGACGACGAACTTTCATTCCTGTCGCACGTTGACCACCTCTCCAGGACATGCAGATACCTTCTGTACAATATCAGAAGAATCCAACCATTTCTCACCACGGAAGCCACACAGTTACTCGTCCAGTCTCGTCCAAGCTGGACTACTGCAACTCACTTCTGGCTGGACTGCCAATGAAGGTAACGAGACCACTTCAGCCCATTCAAAATGCAGCTGCGAGGTTAGTCTTCAAACCTAAATTCTCACACACTACACCTCTACTATAGAACCTTCACTGGCTCCCTGTGGCCGCTCGCATTAAGTTCAAAACCTTAACACTTGCTTTCAAGGCTAAGAATGTTCTTACACCTCCTTACTTGTCTGCACTGATCAAGCAGCGTGTCACTTCTCGTCCTGTCAGGACATCAAGCACAGCTCGTCTTGAACCTCCGTTGCTCAAAAGAAGAGGAAAACATGCATCTAGACTCTTTTCAGTCCTGGCCCCTGAGTGGTGGAATGAACTCCCGCTCGCAATCAGATCCTTCACTGCAGTCCTTCACTGTCTTCAAGCATCGTCTGAAGACTCACCTCTTTAAGGAGCATCTTGGCAACTAGCCAGTCCTCCCACGCATCTATTATGTATCTTTTCCTATTTATTTACAAATACCTCAGCCACTTACCCTTTTAACTGTTTTATGGTTTTTACTTACTTGTTTATTAATCTCTGACTTGCTATTTCTCTTTGACAGGGTTTATTATGGTGTGTAACTTAGCCAGCAGTAACGTAGTTAAATAGCTGTTGTTGATTTAAGTATAGCTTTACAGGTTTATGAACAGTTGTAGACTACTTTAAGCACTGACGTACGTTGCTCAGGATAAGAACGTATGCTAAATGCCATAAACGTAAATGTAAACTCCTGCTCTAGTCACATCTCTGCTCCAACCTCCATCAACAGAGGAACGCAAAACAACGTTCTGCATGGTAGGAATGGGCTAAAATTCCTTCAAGCCGCTTCACTGAAGGGAGCCACACAGATACTGAAAGTAAAGGTTTACATGCTTTTGTTACTCACATATATGTTATAACGGACAGTTCATCTCAATAAACAAAGTATTATGTTTTTGTCACATTTCTTTTATACAGTTCTCTCTCTACATTCAGGACTTTCTGGTGCTTTAGGTCACATTTATGCAGAAATATAAAGGGTTCACAAACTTTCAAACACTACTGTAGGTGTGTGTACGTTTGCATCAAAGAGAGAGGTTGTGTCACATGGAGAATTAAACCTCATGTTTATGGAAACAATAAGGTCCAGCTCTGAAGAGTAACACACTACTCTCCCCATTGTATAAACTCTCTCAGAGCAGCGGAGACAAACAGTAGCGGGTGCAGCCAGCTGAGTCCTTCAAGCTGCCAAACACTACAGCAGCAATACGAACTATTCTACATGAATGTTGACCTCTGTCTAACAAACATTACTGCCATAGTAACACTGGTCAAAGAAGAGCTGTCAACTACTAAGACTGGATGACACCACCATAATGATAATTTTTATACTGATAGCATATCTGAGGTATTTGCACTACAATGATTTTGCCATTCACATCTTCAATTCTGTATTAGTAGTAAAACCTTAAACAATGAACGGCTACTACTGTGGTGGTTGACTTGTGGTTGACTTGTTCATGGGCCTTTTCTTTGTCAGGCAGGTATGTAGTCAGATAGCTATCTATTTATCGACACAATGAAATGTAGAAACTTACAAATGCAGTTTCCTCTAAAATAAATAAACTTTTCAAAATAACATTTAGAAAATAACTGTACACGTATAATAAATATTGGTAATTACTATTTACCAGTGATATTGATATGTATCATAAAATAATGGCACCCAGACCTAAAAGCTAGAGCCCATTCGTCTATGGCAGACACGGTGGTCATGTGATTACCGACCAGGACGCCCAGGAGAGACGGGCGGGAGGGCGCTGTGTACGAGGTTACTTGTGCGTGCGCACAAGAATGCTGAAGAGGCTGTCGTCCTGCGCTAACAGGTTGGCGGCGCTGTCGCACTCGACCAGAATCCCAGAAGAAAACACCAGCACCTGTTCTGCCTCCAGGATGGAGGCAACCAGATGCTGTGCCACAGAAAGAAAGAGAGTGACAAAGAAAAACAGGATGGAAGAAGTTGTCAAGAGGAGGGGAGAAAGAGAAGGGAGAGTGGATGAGGGCAGGCAAAATGCAGGTGGAGAGATTTCAAGAAAGTATGAGGATAGAGAACAGAGTTTTGTAAAAAGGCCTCATGCTTAATAAATGTGCATTTCAGTGGAATTCTTTAAAGGGAACACACAAAGCAAGCTGTGATTTTGTCGTTCTAAAGATATCAGCTGAAAACATCCTTAAAGACTGTTGACTGCAATGGCCCTTCATCAGTGCGAGCATATATCTTTTTCTGCATGTTATAAATATAATTATGAATATGAATGCAGGTAAAGAAATGTTAACATTTTTCAAATGTTAGGGTGAGGTAGATACTGAACCCTGTCACTGGAAAAGAAAAGAAAATCACATTAAAATTATTATCTAAGGTAGAGAGTAGGTTAAAAAGCATAGGAGTATTAATTGATAAGTTATATTATGCCATGTTAAATCGTAAACTATATCCTCATAATATAAACTGGTGTGACCAGTAGACAGGCTGGTAGAAATCGGAAGATCGCAGCAGTGATATTAGGACAGCGATTCTAAAACTGATCCTCAAAGTCCACCCCAGATGGTCAACATTTTTGCTCTGTGTCTATCTGATGGGATAGAGTAAAAACATGAACCATTTTGGGGGGCCCTAAGGACTTATTTCACAACCACTGTTGTCAGCAAGACACAGGAAGTATCATAAAGCCAAGCAAGAATTTCAAATGACTTAAGTCATTTTAAGATTCATTTTAGACTTTCATAGCTAACTTTCTCACAGCACAGCTATGGGTAATTCATGGTGTTAAATATAAGGCCAACTTACTGCAATGGTAACAACAGTGCGGTCAGCAAACGCTGTCATCACCACCTTCTGTAAAATGTTCTCCTGTAAAAATAAATGTAAAAAGACAGTCAGTAAATTCTACTTTAAAATGTGATGTAAACAATTTGATGAAGAACACTCAGGAACACCGCATATGAAACTCAAGGCCAAAAACCCTGCGCTCCAGACAGAATAAATCTGTGTGCTCATCTGTCCCTGTAAAATGTTATTATGGGAACAGATTTCAGTGTCAGCTTTGGCTCTGGAGCAGTAAAGTAAAAGAAAACGAGCAGACAGCTTTTACCGTTGCCATGTCGATGGAGGCTGTGGCTTCATCCATGATGAGGATGCTGCTCTTGCGCACGAAGGCCCGGGCAAGGCAAAAAAGCTGACGCTGACCCACGCTGAAGTTTTCCCCTCCTTCTGTGATTACTGCATCTTTGGTATTTTGGGAATGGGGTGCACAGGAGAAGGTAATTATTAGTAAGATCTTGCAGCTGTCAAATGACTGCTCTAGTCAACACATTTTGTCCTGTGCTAGTTGAAGAGATAAAAAGGTTGTAACAGCATTTGTCCAATACCCCTTATAAACAAACAGATTCAACTCTTATAAATCAGTTATACCACAAGCAGGGTGTAATTAAATACGAGGAAGAAATATTGTAAGGAATTTTGCCATATTAAATGGGTTCATGGAAAAAGTAGTTGCCATACCTAGTCCTCCTGGAAGCGCTTTGACCATATTCTTTAACTGGGCAATTTCCAGAGCCTCCCAAAGCCGGTCATCAGTACAGGTGCGCTCTGGGTCAAGATTAAACCTGGGAAAAAAAGAGCAAGCATTTGTGCACACAAAGGCAGATATACACAACTACATAAAGGCACATTTTATCTAAACATGGTGACAAGACAACAATGTGTGCATCTATTCCATCTGAAGTGTGTGAAAGAAGCAAAATACATGACTGTGAGTGTGTCCGAAACCGCGCACTACGCTCAGTGCACTGAGATGTAGTGCGTAGTGCGCACTATGCACTGCCTTCAGTAGTACACACTGCCGGGGATAAGTGCTGTCCGAAATGGAACACTAACGTTTTGCACTTAAGCGGAA
>JBBPDE010000128.1:15181688-15196928 GCA_037974605.1 Nannopetersius ansorgii
AGTGCATCATCCGGGTACTTTCAGTGCACTGAATTTAGCTTGGTTTTCAGTGTGAACGCACTACGCACTAAAAATCGTGCACTAAAAGTGCGTAGTGCGCAGTTTCGGACACACCATATAAGAAGCAACGACAGCAAGTCTGACTTGACTCCACTGACTTATCTGAAGTTCCTTCAGTTCCACTGGGGAAAACCCTTCCTACCACCATAGCTTTCTTTATCACAGTACGGCATTTCCCACTGAATGCACTGCAAAAAGCCTGTCATACAGTTCAGGGCCTTGGCCCTCTGTGTCTCTAAGCTACTAGGCCTTTGCTATATTAGCCCAGATCCTCCAGGGAACAGCATGAATAGCAACAGCAACTCTGCTGCATGTAAACCATCACTGTGGCAATAGCCTGCACTCTCTCTGCAGATATGTTAATAAGCTTTCTTCTGTCTATCTAAACAAGTTTTCCATCTTTCTTAGTTTACCGTACACTGGGTTTTCTGTGACTTGATAAAAACTTAAAACTAAGCATTATTGTGTGCAAAATTCAACATCAACATCAAGAATATTTTCAGATGTTTTATTTAATGTAACATTTTAACAGTTATAATACATATTGTACAACTGTGTCAGTGTTATACAGCTGTCTCACTATATAATCATTTACAGCTATGTTGATGATTCATTATTTTCAGCTTCCCACTGTGATGTCCGCAGTCAGCAGCCACTACAGGCTTCAATTAACACCTCACATTACCCTCTACTATCCCCTCGGTGTGTAGCTACTAGGGGTGTAACGGTACACGATTCGGTACGTACCTCGGTTTTGGGGTCGTGGTTCGGTATGGTTCACGATACATCAAAGTTAAGCAGCAAAAAGTTCTAAAGAATGAGGCTTGGTTTGTTTATTTTAAATAAACAGAAGTGTATTAACCAGCAAACACACACTCTTGCTTATATTTTTATGTATACGTAAGGCAGCAGAAGTGCTACGCCAGTAGGTGGCATTATTGCACCACACCACCCAGGTTTATGATTTACTGCGCTTTTTGATATGATTTACTTGCGCTTTTTGAACAAAAGCCCCTGAGGGAGCCAACATATGGGACCCACACAGGCCTGAAGCTTTGGCCCTAGCTCCTGTTCCTGATGCTGCGCCCCAAGCCACTGTCTCTGTCCCCAAAGCTGCAGCCCCTGTTTCTGTCCCCTGTGTCAGTGGCCACTAGAGGATGCCATTAACTGATACAGTTAAAGTTTTGTAAAGTTTTGGCCTTTGAGCCATTCTTACATTTTGTTTTGAAAATAAAGTAGTCATGGTAATCCTGCACCCAATGTGACACCCTCATATTAGCTGTCAAGTTAAACTTGTCATATTGTAGAGCAGTTTTCTTAATAGAATAATTGTTTACATGTACCTGAAACAAAACTGTTTTTATATTGTGAATCCAAATTTTGAATGGCACCTGGCCTTTTCAATTGCACTGATAATTAAATCATACTTTTATAAGGGTCTTTTTGCAACTCCCTTTTAATTGAGACTTCTTATTTAAATCTTATTTAGACTTCTATTTACTCCACACATCCTCTGGCTGTTTTCTCATTAGCTGTTGAGGAAGTGGGTGTTTATTATCATTGGCCTTATCTGTTTGGGTTAGAGATGAACCTTAGCTTAATTTCAAAAGGAAGAGAGAGCAATAGAAAGATTTAGAGAGAGAGCGAGAGAGAGAGAGAGAGAGAGAGAGAGAGAGAGAGAGAGAGAGAGAGAGAAACAGAGAGGAGAGAGAGTGTGTGTGTTTGTTTGTGAATACCGGATGGAGCCACTAAACAGGACTGGATCCTGAAGAATGATGGACAGACGGGATCTCAGTGTCTGTAGGGGTAACTTGCAAATATCAATGCCATCAATGATGATCTTTCCTGTTGGAAAACAAAACAACAAAGTACTTTTATGTGATCATAATAATTCTTAGAAAAAAAAGCAAAGAAAACAGTTTGTCCTTCCAGCAAATTTGATCATTCCTAATCATCAGAATATGTAAAAACAAAACTAATATTACATAAATGTCCTGCATTTTCATAGTCACACTGGAAACCAAAGAAGATCTAATATTCAAACATCTCACTTTAGCTTTATATGGACACACTCTGGAAATGTGTTTACTCATTCCAAAGTTTAAGAGATTTCACTGAGCCCAGCCATGCTCAGAAAAGATATGTGTATTGTTAAGTTTGGCCACATTTTAATCTGTAACTCACAGACCTGATGGGAAAATATCAAGTTGAATGCAGAATGCTATCAAATGATGATAAACTTGTAACTGGATGAATTACCCTATTCATTAAGATAATGCATTATATATGTACTCTCTCGTTTTTTTAATTCTGTATTTTTTCAATCCTTTTTTCTGTTGATTCTAGTCAAAGCTATCAGAGTGCATGTTCCTAATGTGTCACAAAAATAAGTAAAAGGGTGTACAACACAGCCTGAAGGTAATTAAAATAATTCTCAACAAGGCCTGACCAAAGTTCTAGTGCACTCTAAAAGCTAATGCCTCCACATGACATCATCGTCGCTTGTCAAAGTGACAGGAACCATAAGCAGTGCAGCATAAACAAAGGAAGCAAAAGACTAGCCAAAATGTTTCTCCAGTTGGGCACAGAGTGTTCTCTCTATCTGTGAGATTCCCTGTAAAATGTATGAACAGTTTAAACAAAAAACACAATCTCTCTTTTTAGGACCGTTTTCTTTTGAAACAAAAGCATGGTGAGGAAACAGGTGCTACTGCACTCAGCCCTGAAATAGTCTCCACTTAAAAAAAGAGTTATGTCTTATTCAAATTGACAGCACACTTCTATTGCCTTCTGGACATCACTCAGTTGTAAGCACAGGCTATGGCAGAAGTAGGAGAACAATTTACCTTCAAACACATCCACCATGTTGAAGAAGGCCAGAGACAGTGAGGACTTTCCACTGCCTGTTCTACCACAAATGCCCACCTAGGTTAAGAAAGAAAGAAAGAAAGAAAGAGAGGGAGGGAGAGAGGGAGAGAGGGAGGGAGGGAGAGAGGGAGGGAGGGAGAGAGGGAGGGAGGGAGGGAGGGAGGGAGGGAGGGAGGAGGTTTTACGTCAGTATTAGGTCTTAGGCATATTCACTACTTGTGAAGTGCAGGACCTTTGGGCATGAAAGACATGAGAAAATAAACACTGCTGTGACAAAAGCACCAGCTGGGTGACACTTAGGAGAGTCTGCTTATGGCATATCTGAAGGCACTGATGTGATTTCGGCTGAATGTGGCATTTGTTCTCTGTGTTTGAAAAGCACCACTGCAACATTGATCTTTATCCATGAGAGTGATGGATTGTCCACAATTGTTTGGGGAAAAACCCAACAGAATCGAAAGGCATACAAGCATTCCAAGCAGAGTCTAATCAGGCCTACCTTCTGTCCAGGGTTAATGAACGCATTAACGTGTTTCAGAACAGGCTTCAGCATTGGGTCATATCGCACACACAGGTCCTGGATTTTAATCTCACCGTGTTGGGGCCAGTCTTCTGGAACCTGGGATACATCTAGAGCAAGAGAGGGCAAAAACAAAAGAGCCCAATGACATTTTATTCTCTAAAATAAATTCTGTTAGTTCAAACAATATTAACTAATCTAATTTATTTGTGCATATTGTTACGTTACCCTATTATGTTCTCCAATTAAATTATATTATGCATTTAGCATGAAATCTGTGTAAATTCCTATACAATACACCAAATAACCACTTCATTAAATATACCTATGTTGTATCTACACTCACTATGGTTTCCATATAAATACGCTTATTAGTTTGCAAGTGCACTGTAAAGCAGTCCATCGGTTTCTCTGCATCATGTAGTAGCCCCTTTTACCCTTATCGTCAATGGTCAGGACCCCATTGGACCATGAATCAGAGGGTATTATTTGGGTGGTGGATCATTTTCAGCATAGCAGTGACACTGACATGGTAGTCTTTTAAAACCACTTACTGTCCACTCTAGTAGACACATCCAGGTTACTGGCCACAGGACACTGCTGGCTGGGTTTTGGTTGGTGGGCTACTCTCAGCCCAGCAAAGACACTGAGATGTTTAAAAATGGGTGTGTGCAGAACACACACACACAAACTAACATTTCGGTACCATTTCAGCATAATTGCTGTGCTATGAATTATCCACTACCTACATAATACAGGCTTACCAGTGTTGCTGTTGGTGTCCTGACCACTGACTAACTGCAAGGGTCTGTGGGTCCACATTTCAATTCTTTCCTCCCACAATGACATACTTACATATTATTTTCACTGTACAACAGTTATTGATTCCTAAGACTTAAAAAACTACTAGAAGATAAAAAACAAACCATATTGTTAGAAATACAACAAAGGACTAAAAATAGAAAAGTTTGCAGACTGGCAAAGAAACTTCAGAAGAAGAACAGAAAACACATGACTAAGGACAGCAAAAGGTCTAAGTGCAGCATAAGACCAATTTATCTGAGCAGAGTGCACAGATAAGGCCTTTAAGAAGTGTTTAGACTACAAACTTTAATAGCCAAGCGCTCAGTAAGGTTTGTAATAAAAGTAAAGTGTCGCTCTGAAATAAACGTCTGTGTGTTGTACTTACTGTCCTCTCATCTAAATTGATCTTAGTCTCAGCAACTGCTTTTGTGGGCCAAAGCGCTTTAACCACAGGCAACAAAGGTACATAAATCATTATGGTGGAAAGGAAAAATACAGCAAATGACAAGCAAAGTGCTTTTACAGCCAATCAGCACAACTGTCTAACAGTGGGTCCGGGTTCCAGAGTTTAGTCTCTTTCTAACAAGCGTGATTTCTTTCCATTGCGTCATTGAGGAGGAGGAAAGGCCCTTCTTTGGCAGTGGGGAGTCTCTGCGCTATCACCAAAGCTCCAGTGATGCTCCTGTGGCAGCATCTCCCTCTCCCCTTTCGTCCTCTTCCTTCTTACCCTCCCATCAGAGACAACTGTTTACATTCACAAACAAGTCTGCAACTCGTATCATGCAGCTAAGGACACTGTGAGGAGTGTGAGGAGTGTCCCGTTCTCTGGAGGACAGTAGAACAGGAAACAGGAAATGTGGAGATTTTTATGGTTGGGGTCAGTCTGCCCTGTCCCAGTCCCACCAAAAACAATTACCACACTAGAAATGTCAGGCCAGGTCAGATCATTTAAACATCTTGGATTAAGAGAACAAAACTGCAATACTTTTGGCCTGTCTCACTCCACTAAATGTGGCATTGACTAAACTGATCCAGGACTAAACTGGAACAAATGATATGAGTGAAGATATGCTGAGCACATTTAAAAGGGGCACATTTAAGGATGTTCCTTGTAAAGAAGGTGTAGTTATCAGAAAAACACAATGTAACATTCTAAATTATGTTAATGTAATATAATTTGTCCATGTGAAAGAACTGTGCACATCTGAATAAGGCAATTAAATGAATTATTTTTTTCCAGTGTAATGTTGTGCTAGGCACTAGTCCATCAGGACCTGAGCTATGCTCCCTTGCTCTGTTATCTCTACATTTGGACATAATCTGACCACAGACATTAGAGAGAGACAGAATGTTACCTATAGAACCCTCATAGTTCTCCGACTCTGTGCTTAGGAAGCTATTGACCTTCTTAACTGCAGCCATCTGAACCTCTAAATCTGCCAGGTTCCTCACCACCCAGTTCAGATAGTTAGTTACCTGCTTACACAACAACACAAACAAACACAAAAAGAAGAATTGAATCAAAACATTGTTAAGCCTGACCCCAGAGGCAGTGGGTTAAAATTACAAGTGACATAACAGCATTACAACAAACCTAGCACAATTGTAATGACTGATTTGTCCAATTCCTAAGATCAATATAGAGTATAACGCTTTGACAGGGTAATGTGTGGGACACGACACATTACACATTCCAGGGATCAGTTGCAGTGAATCTGCTGTTTAAAAGGGCCATATCGTCAAAAAATCTTTTGAAACGAATAGTTTGATGGACTTTAAAGTCTTGTTATAGGTTCAAAACAGACCATTTAACTCCCATCTTGAGCATACAGTCCAGATACAGAAGCGAAGCTACAAGGTGTTTTACACATGGGAAGTTTAAATTCAACAAAGTGTCGATTAGACAACCACGAAACAGTTTATAAATGACTGCCCGTTTAGGCTACTACAGTTTAGGCCCACCCATTTCACTGACATCATAAGTGTTGTTATTGCAGTTACTGGAAGTGAATGAGAATCATCCAAAATAAGTGGCTGAAATGTCTACACAGTTATAGAATAAGGCACCATACAGGGGAGCCAATCAGAACACAGGTAACAACAGTCTTAAAGACACAGCTTGTGCAGTAAAAGAAAAAGAGAGTGATGAGTTATGACTGGTTTTATTGCAAAAAAAAAAAAACAATGCAAACTTTATGCGCAGACTACAAAATACATTAAAATGTCAAAAATATGGCCCCTTTAAGAATGACCTAAGAGTTACCACTACATAATGACAGAAAAATGTTTTTCACTCACAGTTAGGGCGTATGTTAATCCCAGCCCAACCAGACCAGAATTGAGTTTATAGAAAGGCATCCAGATGGCAGCCACAGCAGCTGTAAGTACAATCACAGCACCCAAGTAATCCTGACAGAGAAAAAAAATCAGTTTCATTAACAAAATATTACTAATCTAATAAATTCACAGGGCACTGAAAAGGTTCATTTGTGCTCCTTGTAATACATTATTTATGTTTCTTAGAGACGCGGTATAAGTTGGATATACTTTCAAAAGCTTTATATAGCTGTACGTACCGTTCTCACCTCCAGCCACCGGTTGGCAGCAGAGAGAAAGAGGTACGCTGTGTTGTTAGTGTCAGTCAGCTCAAGCATTCGCTGCTTGAAGCGGGCCTCATGTCTGAGCAAAGAACCATCAGCCAAATGAAACAGAACATTTATGAAACATCACATCACTGCTCACACAACTCCACATAACATCTGAAGAGGATGAGAGCAGCATTCATTAAGTTTGTGAATTGAGAAGCATGGCTAAATGATGTTTCAAAATTTGTACCATAATAGGAAATTCTCAACCCTGCTGACCCAACTGTATCTTTAATAAGCATTAATGCATCTAGTTTTGATTTTTGAAAAGAGTACCGGAAGAGCGCTAACCTGAAAGCTCGAATGGTGGTGAGACCCTCTGCAGTCTCTGAGAAATGGCAAAGCAAGGGAAGTTGAGTGGAGTCATCCAGGTCTTGCAGATCTCTGAGGGACAGTGTGTAACACTGTAAAACACTGCTTTGTATATGTTAATCTGAAATGTTTTTGCTTTTTTTTCTTCTTCATTTTAATCAATATCTGTATGTCTGCTATCTATAAATATAAATATCAATACTTTTGTTTCTTAAAATATTCAGTCCAGGCCTTAGTTACTATAGTTACTATATTTTAATAAGACAAAAGGCATTCTTGTTATTATCGCAACAATAAAAATAGTAATACAGTAACTCCCCGCTTTTGCAAGGATCAGGAGTCGCAGAATCAGTATAACGCTGATTTTTCCTGAGAACCTAACCGATCATTGTATGCAGAAATCCCCAAAATAACGCAGAAACTGCATTATTTTCATGGCAATGTGTTTTTTCTGCATTTTAGTTCTAAATATAATTGTAATATACATAATAACAAATTCAGCTAAATTTCCATATGAAACACAAAGAAAGCGCATCATAGGATATTTAAATACTGCCATACTCAAAGACGGGAGGTTTGAAAGTAGCCAAGCCAAGAACGTCTTGAGCGCTTCTTGTCCTTCTTAAAGACCAGTATTTTTATTACTGTAAACAAAATTAAAAGAGGCTGTTGAGCTCAGTTGCTGTCCAGTGTCTGCTTTAACCGGCAGGTCACTACAATATGACTCCTCCTGAAGCCTCTGTATAAGATGTGCTGCTTGATGAACAGTGAACTGTAAAATTTTTTGGTGATTACCTGTACATTCTGCTGTATATTTATTACCAAAAAATTACAGCGCATACCAAAGAAAACGCCCGTGCCAGAAATACAGTGCAGTCTATATAGGAGTAACATCGGTATTTACACTCTAGTACTGCAGGAGTTCAGTGTAAATAGCATATTTGGGGGCATATTTAGGATATACACTATAAAAATAGGCATTTTAGGCATTTTACTTTATCGCAGCACAACAACACGGTTTTTCACTATACACAGGTTTTCCTGGAACGTAACCTTTGCGAAACGCGGGGGGATACTGTAATAAAAATAATTAAAATAAAAATAATAGCGTTTGACATTTAATTGGTAAGTAAAATTGTTTACTGAGTAGGACAAAGCAAGGTTGAATTGATAATTTTTTACAGTGAAAGCATGCAACATTAAAAAATGGGAGCACTTTCTACATCAGAACTCACTTGGAAGCAACCCGGAAATACTTCTGTATGAAATAGAAGGCCACTGCAATGGGTAACAGTGCAATAAGGAAGGCTGGTGTGACAAAAGCGATGACGCCAATAGCTGAAAGGCAGAGAAGAGTCGAGCGAGTGAGAGACTCCAGCGTTGGAGGAATGTGCTGGAGAGAGAGACCAGGAGAGAGCATAAAAAAAATATTAGCACGATAGTGTTGAACTGCTGATGTCACAGCATACTGATGTTCAGCTACTCTGTTTGAGCTGCTGCGGTTTTCGTACCTGGTCAATAATGTTGGTGTCTGCAGAAAAGCGGTTAAGGATTTGACCGAGTGGGGTGACGTCAAAGAATCTAACAAAAGCGAATATATAAAGAAGGACATGAGTATCACTTTAAAATTAAAATGTTATTAATTCCTTGTGCTTCTAAGAACTCAGTATTTACCTAAATCAACTGGAAATTTGATATTAGGGAAGCCTCTTTTTACATTATATTAGGCCTTAAATGGAACACTAACTGCAGAGGCTGCAAAACAGTGTGTGCATGCGTGTAAATACCTAAGAGGAGCATGGATGATCTTGTTGAGTAGATTATGGTGCAGGTTTGTTGCAGCAGAAAGTCCCAGAAACTCTACACTAAGAGAAGTGACGAGGCACAGGACTATTCCCGCTCCACAGAGAACAATGAACACTGACACGTAGAATCCATGCTGTGGAAAACATAAGCATGTAAACAAAAATGCAGACAAAATTCCCATTCATACTTAAATGTACATTAAAATGAAGTCTACAGCCAAAACTACAATACACTGACTAGCCATATCTATTGTATTGGTACACGTATCTTGAATCTGAACTCATTATGCATTTTATTATACCCACTGACCATAATGGTGAACAAATACAAACTTTAATTCCTTTTATCTCTACTAGCCCTCTTTATGCACCAGCTGATAAAATGGACCATGAGTGAGCAAACAACACAACAAATAGCTATCCTGCCATGCAAATCCCTGAATGCAACCCAAGTCCCCAGGACTGTAGCATTATTCACCTCAGTGTTTGTCATAGTTTCATTCTTTGATGTATAGTTGGTGGCATTAGCTGAGGAAGTCCATGCCGCCAGCCAGTAGTCAATGGCCACCATGACTGAGTGCTTGGCCAGCTTGGAGGCGATCATCAAGAAGACCAAGAAAAAGCCACCAGAGGACAAGTAACGCCAGCATACCCTCCATGGGATCTTAGAGCGACGGCTAGTGGTGGTAGACAGGTTATCGTCTTCATCCTCCTCCTCTTCCTCCTCTGTCAAGAAAGAAAAGTTTGAAAGAAAAGTATTTTTGAGTCTATTAGTTTTTAAGCAATCACAGCTTGGAGCAGCATCACCCTAACAATAGTATTCTGAATATTTGTATGTCCTAGTAGACAGCTGGTGGCCTGGTTGTTTGTGAGTTGCCCCTGTGCCCCTCGGAGGGTCGTAGGTCAGAACCCCAGGACTGCCAGCGGCACCACTGAGGTACTCTTGAGCAAGTGCTCACACACTGCTGGGTGCCATAGTTGGCAGCGCACTCTTTCACTCAGCTAAAGGGGTAAAATGCAGAGGACTCCTCCAGGCTCAATATAGTATATAAAACAATAAAATAAAAAATAATATATATAATTCAAATACTGTATCTACCAGGGATCAAATGTGGCAAAATTCAAAGAAGAAAATTACCCTCATCTTCATCATCTATTTGATTCTTGGCTTCTCTTGAATAGAAAGCTCTTCTCAGAGTCTTCCTCTCAAGAGTAGTCTGACTCTCAATCTCCGTGTCCTAAACACAGAACATCAAGTACAACATATCACATCTCCCAGCATTGAGCAGCAAACACATTACCGATTAAAACTGGAAAAAAAGAATTACATGATATTTATTGCTATAGTAAATATCCATTCTTTGGATGTGTACTTGGACAGTGTTGAAATAACTTTGTTTAGCTGAAAGTCGAAGTGGATGTGTGGGTTGTAGTGAAGGGTCCTGACCTTCTCCAGCTCCTGATCCTGTCTGTTCATCAGAGTCTTCCAGTGTTCATACAGCTCTATATCATGAGTTTGTATGTCCTTCAGTGTTCCCTCTCTCAACACTGATCCGTCCTTCATGGCTATGATCTGAGAGGCAGACAAGAGACAAGAACTCACAAGAAAGAAACATTGCTCAAACAGAGAAGCACATTTGCTATAATATGAGGGCTGAACTGACCAAATTAATATAATTAGCTGTTTTATGGTTTGGTTTTACTTTCATTCTTCCTTGTTGCTCTGAAATGTTAAAAAAATAAAGCAGTTTGGCAAACAGTGTGGATCTGTCATGTTTTTCAAGTGAAACAGGATATTTGGAGAAAACTAAAATTTTTCTTACATTTTATGAAAGTGACAATCTGGTCATACGTGAACACACCACAGCACACAGTGTGAACAGCACAAAATACTTCTTCTGCATTTAACCCATTCACCAAGTGAAGCAGGGGGCAGCTACGAGCACAGCACCCAGGGAGCAGAGTGTGGGGACGGTACCTTGCTCAGGGTACCTCAGAGGTGCCTAGCAGTCTTGGGAATTGAACCTGGACTTTCTGATCACAGGGCAAATGCCCTAACCACTAGGCTACCAACTGCCCCTAGTGGTATGGCATATGGCAAAACCAGAACACTGTCAAAAACCCTTCTGACATCTTATTGCACAGTGGAAATCTGCTTGACATTTGAAATGTGTTTACATGAACAACGGTTCTTGCAAATAACTGCAAAAAAAGCAAATAACTGGCAAGTGACTATTTTGTTTGCGACAGGTTAACCTGAATCCCATTCAATACCTTGAGTACAGTTAAACAACAAGCAAAAGTCCCTGCTAGCGAGTCAATTGTATGTAACCTCAATTTCAGTGACAGCAATCAAGTTTCACAAGAAAACAATTGAATTTGTTGCCTTGAATTCACTGCCTTCAGATTTTGTTTACACTTATGTTTGTTTACACGAATGTTTATTTAAAAATATATTTTATAATGTTTTTATTATGTAGACTTTATTTTTTATTTAACTTACTGTAACTATATTGAAGAGTCTCAGGGACATTTTTAGGGCACTTTTCCTTACATGTTGTACTTGTATGGCTGTATGCTACAATCATTCTTGAATCTTGGCTGAACAACTGTTCTATAATGTTAAGAATGCAGGATTTCATGCCACATACTGCTGCCCGAATACTGTAATCATTTTAGTAAGTTTATTTCATGAAAACATCAAATTGTTTTGGTTGTTTTTTTTCTTTTCAGTTTAACATTTCTACCCAGTGTGTCCTGAATTTTATTTTGCTACTTCACAAATATTTTTGCTACTGATACTGACCCAGTCAGCATGAATGAGGTACTGCAGTTTGTGGGTAACCAGCACCACGGTCCGCTTATCATCTTGCAGGAACTTCAGAATGCCCTCCTGCATCAGATGATCACTTAGATGGATGTCCAGAGCAGAAAATGGGTCATCCTACAAGCGCACAACACAAACATACAGATATACACACACTGGTAAGTGTTAAGCAGTAACTTCCTTTAAAATGAACCATGTCAAGGCATCCAAATAAAATCATTGCTTTAAAGGCTAAGTTTAAAATAAAAGTCTGTGTTCATCGGTGGGCACACAGGGGAGACATTCAATCATCCAAATAACTGCTCATATGATTGTGATGAACCCCCTGGCCTGGGTGTCACCTGACAACTCACACTGTGTGTGTAGAATCTTTCACATTTTCTGAATGAAGTTTCATTAGATTTCTCACCAGGAAAACAATGTTGGTGTTTTGGTAGAGAGCTCTGGCCACACAGATCCTCTGTCTCTGACCACCACTAAGATTTATTCCCTGAAACATATCACACATATACTTCACCAATAAAATCAGTCAATATCCATTTATTATAACTGCTATGGAAGTATTTCCTTGACATTCAGTAATACAGCATGATCTTTTTAGCTGTGTTATGGCAGTTTAAGGGTCTGATCTAATGTGTAGAGAAATAAAGTGAACAGTTAACCAAAGTGGGCTAAATCTTTTTCACCATTCCTTTCATTACCCTTTCTCCGATTTCTGTCTGGTCTCCGAATGGAAGAAGGTCAATGTCTGGCTGCAGAGAGCAAGAATCAATCACAGCCTTGTATCTGTAGGATCAGGCCAGGAGAAAACAATTACTCCACTAAAGGCAGCCAGTAAAACCAGCGATGTTGTAGTCAACGCTACAGCCTCTATATCTCTTAAAACTCAGTTTTAATCATTTATGATTAAGGCAGCAACAAAGCTTCAACACTGTAATGAATGGATATTGTTTCTCAAAACATACATTACAATTAGATGCATCAAGACTTCTGAGTAAATGAACAGTCTGAACGTGTTAATTTTTGATAAAGTCAAGAAAGTTTCAACCTTAAAATATAGGCTTATTATTGTTTTTACTTCAATTCAACAAAACTTCTTTAAATAAATGGCATAAGGTGTTCTTTAAACAATGCCATTAAAAACAACATTCTAAAACACAGATTACTTGCAGTTTTCCTGATCTATCTAAGTTAATTAACAAGACTTTTCTATGGTATAATGGGTGTGTTAGAGCAGGAACACACTAAAATGTTGGCACCTATTCACTAAAGAACCTATTCTCTAAAGAACTATGTTTGTAAATAAGGAATATAAAAGTGTAGAGAACGTTTACATAAAGTAAAGATGTTTTATTCATTTAATTCTTGAATAACATCACATTTACAAATTTGATTCTTTGAACCACCCGTTAAAGGTTTCTTTATAAAGTTTAAATCTTATATTGCATTAGGCCACATGATTCTCTTACTTTCAAGAGTGAAATTGATTTTTTTCTGGAAATAAAATGAAATTAATAGGTAGTTTATGTAATTATGAACCTGGGAGTTCTCACCTCTGCTTGCTGAATGGACTCCCAAATGTGATGTTGTCCTCTACTGTAGCGTTCAACAGCCACGACTTCTGTGCTGCATAGGCCACAGAATACCTGTTCTTACTGTGAGATACAAGAAAAGTGTGGGATGTATTATGAAGTAATCATGACCACAACACACCAAGTGAATAAAAAAAGCTACAAAAAATGCAGGGAGTCGGGTTACTGATTATTATGCATCCGGCGAGGGGACCACAGAATGTAACACAGAAACAGGCTGGAACCATGAGAATGTGAACTGTTGGGAAACTGCTTTGAAATCTGTTGATATGAAATCACATTTTGTATTCAGACACCAAAATATTCAGCATGACTTTTGTTTTTGGTTATTGAAGAATTCTGTAAGGCTTTAAACAATTTCCTATGCTACCAATTCATCAGTACATATCTCTAAATATTCTCAGCCGCAATATCTCTCAGCTGCCAGGTCAAAAGTAATCCAATGTTCTGAAGAGATAAATGGGCTATACGCAGGGTAGACAGTATGTGCACTACACTTACTGTTTCATTTCATACCACAGCCTTAATTTACTTGTCTAAATCCAGATACAAAAGTTACACAGTTTTCCAAACCTCTAAACACTATGATATTTAATGACAATTGTAATGAAAAATAACAAATGATAATGAAAAAAAACAGCCGTTTAATTACTCTTTGGGAAAAGATATCTGATTATGTCTCATTTGAAGTCTATGTTTAAAGTCTTATAGGAAGCCACTGAAATTAAAGAAACATGTAGAAAACTGTAGGAATGATATTAAAATGACATCGTAAGGTTTAAGAAATCCATTTTCCACAGGAACACTGTTCCTGCAACAATATGAGTCAGTCAGCCACGCTAATCCATAAACCTACTGGACAGGCAAATCTCAATGTGGTGATTTCCGCTTCAAAGACTCCCAACATTGTATGCACTGGTAAGAGGAGATTAAGCTGAAAGGATTAACATATCCAAAAAAGAGTAGAACTCCTTAGCGAACACAGGGGTCAAAGGATGGATGAATGAAATAATGAATGGATCAATGGATGGATAATATGATGGATAGGTGGATGGATGGATGGAAGGATAAATGGATGCACAGATGAACAACTGCACTTCTGTAGTAGAAATGTGCAAATAAATACCTCCGTTCTCCGTGGGTAAAATCAGAGTCATACTCGCTGTCAACAGGAGTCAAAACATAATTTCTTAAGTCATATACATTGCAAGATATTTGACATTAGTAGACCATATTCACACAACCTCAAACTCCCTTGCTGGAACAGCCTTCACTTTTTTTTTTTTTGGTCTCAAATGTGTTCTTTTTTAGCTATTACAGAATTGACGCTAGTGAACACAACTCTATTTTTGTATAGAGTATCTTCATTCTAGTTTCTACATAACAGTGAGAAGTTATACATCAAGAACAGAACATATAGTTTTGTGTCCAACTTCATAAGAGCTTCTCCAAAAGAATGAATCTGTAAGCAGAGAATGGATGTCAATTTACTCTTTTATCTTTCTAATGGATGCCCACAAGCACAAATACAAAGCTACAACTACACTACCGGTCAAAAGTTTTAGAACACCCCATTTTTTCTGTTTGTTTGTATTGAAATTCAAGCGGTTCATTGTCACTATCTTGCTGTAGGATGAACCCCACCAACTAGGCACAGACCAGAGGAACTGCATGGAGCTACAGAATTATTTCCTGCTTCTGGGAAACCTTACAAGTTTTAAACCTCTCGGAGTTCAGCTCTGTCCTTTGTACCATTTCATGCTATTCATTGGACCTGAACTATTTGAAATTCAATTAAATAAAGCTT
>JBBPDE010000128.1:15214035-15226116 GCA_037974605.1 Nannopetersius ansorgii
TGTGTGTGTGTGTGTGTGTGTGTGTGTGTGTGTGTGTGTGTGTGTGTGTGTGTGTGTGTGTGTGTGTGTGATGTTTCTAGGGCAGTCAGAATTGTTTCCTGAGGCCTCAGCTTCCTGTTTTTTTTTCTCCTTTATTTTCCATCTCTTTACCCTTTAGTTCATCCATTGTTGCTCCTCAGCAGGATGGGATAATTAATGGAAGTGACGGTTTATTAATATTTGCAGTCAGCTGTTGTTCTGATGGAGAGTACTTTTTTATCTACGGTAATCCCTTGCTTTTTGTGGGGTTTGCGTTCTAAGAGCACCTGCGTATAGTGAAAAACCGTGTTGTGTTTTGGTAAAAAAATAAATAAAGCCTAAATACCTTTTTTTTAGAGTGTAAACCCTAAATATGCCTCCAAACCTGCTCCCAGAACACTTTATTTCATTTTAAACTCAGTTTAATGCATTACCCTTAAAGAAAATGTAAAGGAACATCTGTATTTGCCTCTTAATTTAAATTCCCCGCAGAGATATGCAACTCGGAAGGTCGTAGGACAAAAATATTGAGACACCATGGCAAGGTGAACAGTTTTCGGGGAATAACCCCTGATCCACTCGGGCTAAAAATACAAATAAGGGCTTGTTGGAAAGGTCTTCTGTAGATCAATTGAACGGGGGAGTTTGAAGTGTCTGAGTGCTTTCCCCGCCAAGATATGCAACTCGAAGTTAGCTCATTATTCACAGCTCCTTATTCAAATTTTCCGTTCCACCTTAAATACCTATGGTGGAAATTTTTACGGTGGAACGAAACCAATTGTTGATGGGACATGGCCATCGGAAATGAAATAGAAGCCACACATTTCTTCGGTTTTCTTTGGCTGGGAGAAAGTGTAGGAACGTTTGCTGTTCTTCGCAGTCAACAACACAACAATTCAACTGTGGAGTTTAAGGTGTCCGAGTGGCTTCTCTGCCGATATATGCAACTTTGAAGGTCGTGGGACATCCAGAAAAAAATATATGTATTGCCACAAAAACAAACCCAAAAGAAGCGGCGGACATTTGCAGTTTCCGTGTTGCTGTGAGGATAAAAAAAAAAAAAAACACAATAACTCGGAAGTTTGGTTCTTCCCAAAAAAAACCCCCCACCTGTGATTGAATCCGCGATTCCTGATCCGCGTAAAACTGGGGGATTACTGTATTGTTAAAACGTTATGCACTGTTGGCTGCTGCTTGTCTTGAATTGTGCTGAAGGCAATAGCCTGCCGCACCCTCTGTCACTGCTCCATTCTGAGCTGATCCACCTTTGTGATGTTAACGTATGCTCAGATCAGCAGAAAAGGAACCGGCACAATGGGTCCTGCAGGCTGTGGTGTTCCTGCTGGAGCATGTCAGGAGCAGCCCGGCGGTGCTTACTTACAGGGTGTTTCAGGTCACGTCAATTGGGCTGTTACTGTAAAACGCTTGCTGAAGATTCTGGCTTTTTCCTGAGTGCAAAAGAGGACAGTTTGAGTCCCTCTGCTCATGAGGTTCTTACACAAATAATGGCACACATGTTAGTCATGCTCCTATCTGCCTCACTCAAGCTTGAACTTCCTCCAAGTGAAGTGCTGTTAAGGGGAAAATATTTATTACCTGATCTTGCTTTATGAGCCTTTGATCATTTAATGTACTTTTTTCCCCCTGTGGGTGTGTACATACATTTCAGAGGTGCAGGCTGTGGAGAAAGTCCTGGGGTTTGATTAGGCGACTGTGCAGATGGACTCTTGAGTCTGATTGCAGCTCCTTTCATTAGATTTCATCACATTGCTGCTGCTCGCTTGCCACTCCCCCATTCCTGTTTCTCTTTCTCCCTCTCCCCCGACTGATTAATCGCAGAGGGATGGCACCTGTTGGCTGGCAGGGGGGACCGGAGGAGTTGGCTCCATTATCAGGGGTCTTGAATGTGATCTAGGGTTGACGGATGCAGAGCATTTTTTTAGGTATCAGAGGCATCAGCTCTTGGCGTGAATTTGCCCTGATCGTGACACACAGAGATGTGCGTAGTAGAACTAGAGGAACACCATGTGATCGTTCCTTCTGTCAAACTTGGCTTTCAGTGTGCAGATGATTGCAAAATATAATTTGGTCAAAAACCCATTTTCATGTAATGCTTCCACTGTCCTATCACTGGAACTATCACTGGAGCGAAAGCAGTGAAGACGTTTGTTTTGGATGCAGTGTTTTATTTGATCAAGGCGCCAAGTTATTAAAGGGGGAAAAAACATTTGTTTATGAGATCAACATAATAGAATTATACAGTTGGTGTTAGCTCTGGAGTACAGTAAAGAACTGAAATAAAATCTAATACTGTAGTCACAAGCAAAGCATGTAGCATGCTTGAACACATTAAAATACAGTATGATGTATAGTTGAGTACCTCTGGTCAAATTACATTTTCATTAATTAGTGCAAATAACTGTACATCCTCTACAGAAAACACATTATATTTTAAGACACACTTTCAGTTCATTTGTTCAATGTAACATATTCAGGAAAGGAGACTTGGCAAAAGTTATTACATTTTCCCCTCTCAAGTTCCCAAAAACATGCAGTTTTTCACTTAAAACTGATATGATTCAACAAGCTCTATTGCTTGTTCTGGCTTGTTCTAGTTCTGGCCATAAACTCTTTTAGCGTCTCACGGTCAGCAGGAAGGTGTGGATCTGCATAAAGATGTAGCTTATTAAAACCAGATTTAATAATTATAACCATTAAAGTCTAAAGAGGTTTATTTTGTGGGAAACAAACTCTTCAGTAATTCTTGGCAGCTTTTGCTGTTGTAACTGTTTCCTTAGTACACGCCTGCATATGTACAGCCAAGAATGCTTGGAAAGCTGATGTATTGTACTAGGAACATGTGTTGCTGTTACATGTAATGAGGAAGTGTTTTTTTGTATTATTTAAATTCAGGATAAGTGTAAAGATTTTCACCGTTCTAGATCTCCATAAATATGGTTCAAAATGTTGAATTATTGCTAGAAGAAACATTCATTTATTTAGAACATGTAATACTGAATCCAAATCTTTGTCAGGCTGTGTGCTTGGGAATGTTTGCACACTTCTACAGTGTTTAGGATTCATTGTTGGCTGTCATGTACAGCACAAATGTGTATAAAGGGCAGGGCTGTTACCAGGAGTCGAGAGAAAAAAAGCTGAACAGGTTTCTCTTGCTCTCGCTCTTGTACAAGTGCGCACACGCGCAGACACACACAAACCTGTCAGCACTCATAGGAGGAAGCTTGGTTAATCATTGCAGGGAAGTTGAGGTGAAAGGTGAACCCCATTACATAAGCAGGAGGTAGACAAAACTATGGAATTTCTACAGGATTCTCCAGTGTGATCATTTTACTTGCGAATTCCATTTGCACAAGTGCCTTCAATTCTTTGCTCTCAGAAAGAAGTGAAGGCACTTGTGCAAAAAAATTCTTTGGCTTTTTGTAGTGTGAAACATAACGAGTTAAGAACTCATTTATCTTTTCAGTCCTGGGGCTGTTCATGTCTGCAGCCATTGATGGAGTTTTGCAAGAAAAGAGTTTGGTGGCACTGAGCAACCAAAGTAGTCATGCAACTCAACCAACTAAAAAGTTGAACTTACTTGTTTTTGATCGTAATGTGGAACAAACCGAGTTTTGGTCCGTGTCTGCTCCAGGAGGGATGTAACTGCATTTAATAATGTAGTTGTTGGGTTACCTTTGTCTTCAGTCCTTCAGTCCCTCAGTCCTCACTAATGGTGAAACACTTTTGGAAATTCTTTGCAGCACAGGTTTAGCCTTATCCTGGGGAAATGTTCTATCAGTTATATTTACAGTTATAAAGTTGTTCAAAATATGGTGCTGTGATTTTACACCCATCCCTCAATTTCTTTCTTTCTTTTTTTGGTGAAGTGCTGGTTTATGTTTAGAAGTGTTTTCATGGCTTAATGAAAATTAAAAGATGAATCTTCATGGTATTTATTTGTACAGGGTAATGTCTAAACTTTTGAGGACAAAATAATTATCATCTATGGATGGTCAACATTGCGTAAGATACTTGACTTGAGTTTTGAAATGTCACAGAAGTGATGCTTGTCATCACATGCTCTAAGGATGATGACAATGATTTTAAGCTCTGCTCTGGAATTAAAATTAAAGTTCACACCAGGGAAATTATGGACTCCTTCCTTTGAGCATGCTTAGGACAGCAGCTGCTGCCCCTAAACTCAGCCTTAAGTGTCTCCTCCTGCATGTATGAAGAGGAACTTGTGTTTACTGCACACATGCATGGTCTACACAAGCAGTTCCTTAAAAAACAGTATTGGGCTGTCGAGAGCATGTCAAACCAACAGGCATTGATGTAACTCGCTCTGTAGAGCCTTGCACAATGTGAAAAAGTTCGTTTCCACCAAGGGTCTTCTCCAGAACCATCTGTGGTTGCATCCAAACAGTTGAATAAAGCTTCCTTTCCATTTTCCTCCATTTTGACTGATGTAAGTGGATCCAGTGAGCTGTACTGATGTACTGACTGCAGTATCTTAGTTAAATAGTTGACATGGATTTAAGCTGTTTTTCAGTTGTGGACTTCTTAAGCACTGATGTACGTCGCTCTGGATAAGAGCGTCAGCTAAATGCCGTAAATGTAAATGTAAACGTAAATGCTTAGCAAGGTCATGAGCAAAGATCAGGCAAAATCAGAGCAAGCAGAAAGGAAGATTATTGAACTACTGAGGCACAGCCAGGAGAGTGTTGGATGTAGCACATTCTGACTCCTCTGTTCCTCAGTACAGTGGGAGATGACCTGTCAAACAAACATGTAAAAATCTTTATCAGGGTTAAAACCAACAGTATTTTGGCTACGCTGCATTGCACAAAAGTCAACAGAGGAGAAAACAGCACAAAAGCCCTGATAATGTATACGTGTGGACAAGGCCCTAAACTAAGTGCTTTTTACTTTGTATTCTCATTGCAGACTGAATGAAAACCAGAATTATTTGGTTTTGTACTTTCTGTAAGACATTGTCCTATTATTTAGGTTAGAAAACGGCAATTATGTGTTTTATTATAGAGTTTCATTCCAAAATGCTATATATGCATTTGTAGGAATTTTGGATATAAATGTAAACAACTACAGCTGGCAAGTAATTGGTAATTAGTTTTCAATTTGAATAATATATCAGCATGTCTTTCTTAAACGGTGATCGACGGTTAAAACTGTTTAAACATGCTTCAGAGATGAAAATTGTGAAATTTTGTGAAACGAAATAAAATTATTATAATTTCTCGATTACACGGTAGATTACAATAATTATAGCCTTACAATAGATTAATAGATTATTGATGTTTCCATTGGTTGTAGCTTTACTCTCAGCAGCCATGTTTTGAATGAAGCTTTTGCAGAAGAGTACTTGCAGCTGAGCTTTGATTAGTGTCACCCCATGCTGTCAGAAATCAGCTACACGTACTATAATTAAAAAAGAAACAATCATCTGAGTGCTGAAGGCAGAGTGTGGTGGCTGTTTGATAGGAGGGTGATTCATGGAAATGCCTTTACACTGCAGACTATGGGTGTCCCTTAATCATTACCCTTCTGTTTGACAGTGCAGGTCTTCTTTTGTGGCGGCTTTCCTCTGTAGGCTGAGTGCCGTGCGATTTAGCATTTAGAGCTTTGACACTTTTCTGACATTGTCTAACATTGTCTTGCCAACATGCAAACTTAATAGTTTTTGTTTTATGATGGAGCATGATGCTCTTAAATGAGATTGTGAATCTAATTTTTCACAGATTAAAGGTAGCGATAGATTTAGTGCTTTTGGCACATACTCATTATGCCGGGAAGAATTAGGCCCAAAATCGATACTTTTAATATTGGACAAATATTCCATTGATCTTGTAAAGAAAAATAAGCAGAGGCTATCTCATAAGGTAACATACCACTAAACCACAAGCTTATAGCCTTCATTTCCTTTCCATGTCCATTTCTGAGTGAGCAAAATGTGAAAAGTGTCTCTGAGCCTACTGAGCATTTTCTGTCTGATGCATAGATTGATGGTAGGGGGAAGTGAAATGTTCCCATGCTGGTTGATATTAATGTTATTTTCCCCATCAGTTTTCTGGTCAAAATCTGATAGATTTTGGTGGGGTCATGATTACAGGAAAACAAGATTTTTGCCTCAGTGCTATCTAATTTGTTTAAAATGGGCCGATACATGAGCTTGCAAGGTAAAAGGATTTTTGATTTAAAGCTGCTGGTATCACTAAGAGAACCTCTGAAATCTCAAAGGAAAGCAAGGAAACTATTAGCAATCTCCGCTCATAAACAGCAGCATCCCAGAGTTGTGGCTTTTTGACCATATAGCTAGGGATGCGTATCGTTAAGGTTTTAATGGTATTACTACTTCTATCGATACCGATTCAGTACTTTAACGGTACTCTTATAGGTAGTTTTTGTTGTTTTTTAATTAAAAAAACAGATCAAATTGAGAAGAGAAATAAAATAATTATCTATAGCTTAGCAAACACCAATGTTTGAGCAAATATCTGTTACACAAACAAAACCAATGATTGTAAAACAAATAAATAAATACATTTTCTTGTAAATGAATATACAATGATTTAAAGGAACATAGTTGGTGCACGCAGGTAGGCTGCAAAAGAACTAGCAGCTTTTAACTGGAGGTGGTGTGTGAGGGAGTGTGAGAGTAATCATTAGGTGCCAGGGGCCGTATTACAGAAACTTCCTATCTTAAGCATAAAGTTAAGATCGGACGATTTAAGATATGATTTTTTTCAATTTGGTATTACAGAAGCAAATCCCAACTGTATTTAGGAATCCTATCTTATCTCGAGTTAAGAATCCTAAATAAGCGATCTAACGTTGATGATCCACTTTTACGTCTGTTACCTAGCAACTAACGCAACACATCATCTCACGAAGTCACTGTTACCTGTAACTTTACGAGGCTCCAATTTGTAACACTGTATCAGCAGAGTATCTTTGCTGCCATCTTAAAAAAAATGGATATTAAATAACGTCCTGCTCTAAACTTTAACCCAGATGAACTGGCCAGTATGAACAAATGCACTGGGACAGAGCTGTCAGACACAAATATGTGGACAAAAGTATAGGGACACATGCGCGCGCACACACACACACACAAACACAGTCACCCACACAGTCACACACTTCGCTCTGAAAATCATCTTGCGCGAAAAAAACGAATCCCATTTGTTGATTGTACCACAAATGGGAGAATCCGGTGCCGATGAGTCGCCTCTCCAAAGCTGGACGGAATTGATCGACTAAAGGTGTTATCACACGGCCCAGCTGATTGTGTCCACCTGTGTCTAGTGAATGTTCGTTATTGTCTGTGTCGTGTGATTGGATGGGTGGTTAAAACCTGGCTGAGCCAGAGAGTCGGTGCCCAGTTTCTACTGTGAATCTGTTTTTGAGAATTGGAGGGAATGTGTTAAACTCCAGAGAAAAGTATGGTCTGTATTCTCCTTTCTGTTTGGTGGATATAAGGACTATCCATCCCACGTTTGTGTAGTGGTGTGTATACACCTTTGAAAACATGTATTACTGGGCTGAAAGTCAGTAACCATACTTTGGATCGTTCGGCTCTCTCCGCCATCATCACTCCATAAGCGCGAGCTCTCTCTTGTTGTGCGCGATCGAGCTCTGTGTACTACGGAACAGACTGCATTTCGTGCGTGAGACTGCAAATAACGGCAGTGCAGGCGAATAATGAATATTATAAACAGTTACAAAAGGCTGGTCAGGTAAAAATGTTAGGTAATGTTTATTTAACAATAATAAATAGGACATTTTATTTTTATTTCTCCAGTACCGACAGCAGAACCGTTAACGTCGGAGCTTATCGATACCTCTGTCTTTTATAATTAGGCACCGGGACCGAATAAGTACCGGGTTTCGGTACCCATCCCTACTTATAGCTAAAATGAACTTCGCAGAGTAGCCACATATATAATTTTAATTTATTTAATTTTCATGGGCATAGACTTACTTAGATTTTCTTTAGACGTAATGCCAATTACAGATTGATGACATGGCTTTATAGATCTGTATGTTTTCATACATGTTTATTGGGACAGTATGAGGGACTGGAGAGTCTCTTGGGTTGAGGTGGAGTTCCTATGTGTACTCAGTTAGTTCATCTGTTCTCCTGCAGATGTATTTCCTCTCCCGTGACCATGAGCTTGCAAGTTGATGGCTTTCTGGCTCATGGCCATCCAAATAAGTTGATAAAGCTAAATCTCCCTGAGGTAGTTGAGCTGTCGCACACACAATCACACGTGCACAGACGGGCCAAGATGAAGAAGCCAGATGTTGAGGCTGCACTTCTGCAACTTTCTGCAGGCGTGGGACTGTTTGGCCTTTACTGCCTTTCCCGAACGCATAAACATACAGACAGCGGCACAGGGAGATGGAGAGAAGGAAGAAAAAGAGACTACAGATGACTTTTATGTAGCTCCTCCACTTCCTTTTGCGTCTGTCTTTTGAGGGCATCTTGTCATTTAAAACACACACGCATGCACACACACACAAACACTTTGCTTCCTAGCCATGTGTGCATAGCTGTCTGGTAGAATGTCTTGTGGTGCTGATGCATTTAGATGTAGCTATTTGTATTCATTTAGACTGGAATTAAATCTCCATTATAGAAAAAGTGAAGAGTGCCGGCACCATCAGCTGTCTCGCCTCCTTTTGACAACAGCAAGCCCAACAGGTTCATTTTGGCACTTCTGCTGCAGAGGCGTGTAATAAAGATGAATCTTTACATATTTCACTTCTGCTGATTGCTAAATTGTGCAAAAGTACAACAGAGAAGCTGAGATTAGTTCTTGCTCCTAACATCCTTCAGAAGCACTTAATTAACTAGACGGTAGTTTCAGCAACCTTTAACCCTTTGAAACAGCATTTATTTCTAGATGTGGAAGTATGAACCGTCATCACTAGAAACCTGCTCCTGGACATTAACACTGTGGCTGTGCCACCATTTTCTCGTTTTACTAAGACCTGCTTTATCTCATTTGAGAGTTTCTCATTTCACAAACTTGGCTCACTAACAAGTGTGTCAGTCAGGGGTTCAATTTCATGCCTACGATAGCAATATTTATGCCTACGATAGCATCTCGGGTACTCAAACGGCGAGGAGGGAAATGAGATATGAAGCAGTTTGAAGAAAAAAAACCTACAGGTTGACCCATGTAACCCCACCAAAATCTAGTCTGCATACACTTACAGAGTTGGGCTTAACATCGCTGCCCCCTGAGGCTGAGGCTTTGCAGTCCGACTTGAACCTCTGATAAAGGGCTTCCAGCCAGTTGAACTCAGTAGGGGGTTGTTGAATTCAGCACTAGTCCTTCAGCTGAAGTTCTGAAATTCTCTACTTTTTAACAAAGTGAACCCTTAATAAATTATGTGATGGTATCAGATCAACTGGCTTTAAAGTGACTGACCACAATCTTTTGCATGGCAGGACATTTCATACTTTTTTAAAAATATGTCTGATTTATAAACCCTTAGAAGGTGTAGTAACCGTGATGAGAGTGCAAGGATGTTTTCAGTTACTTGGTTTAATTCACTCATTATTACCCCTTCATTGCTTATTTATCTATCAATCTGTCTATCAGTCTACCTATAGAACTATCGATTGGTCTCTCTCACTCTCTCTTTCTGTCTCTCTTATTTATTTATTTATTTATTTATTTACAAAAAATTGCAGATTGTGAGCCACATGGCGGATACAGAATACGAGGGCATATTCCTTTGTGCTGACACCACCTAAAGCCGGGGAGTGCTTTTTGGCCTGTATCGCAACAATCGTTTCTTCAAACATTCTGAAATTTGTGTGGCAAAATTGACCTGAAGGAGGTACATGCCTCTAGCTCACATGTGAAATAGTGACACTTAGTGAAATTATCACCCTTCAACAAATAATTCCAAAGTCTGTTCCTCTCAACACGTCTTGGTCTTTTTTCAGATTTCAATTTGAACAAGTGTTCGTCAGTCAACAGTTTACATGTTGACAGTTTACAAGTGTTCGACAGTTTACACGTTCTGCTTGTGGCTTATTCTCTCAACTTCTGTGGCTGTCATACCACACACCAGAAAACGGTCCATGGATACTTCCAGGATAAAAAATGGCATTAAAAGCACAATAAGTCACCAGTGTTTTAACATGTATAACAGAACTTTTAACCCTTTAAAGAGCACATCACACATTTGTTATGAGCTCTGGCTAGTCCTGATAGAGTATGATATTTGATAAGATTATTATTGAAACCGAGAGCTCAGTGTTCTATTACCCTCAGGGACTTTGAACTAACTGTGAAACTCTAGAATGTTAATATGGAATTCTAGAAAAATGGGGAAAAACTTTCTCAGTTTTGGCACTGGATTAATAATTCACTCCTAAAAGAGTTACATAACTTTTGTGGTAGAGTGCATACTTCCTAGCATAGGTCCATGTTAGTAAACAGATAAGGATTTAATAGACCTCTGAACTACTCTGTGTTGTCATTCCACCACCTCCAGTGTCCAGGTTGTGTTAGGTGTGTCTGAAAGTTCAGACTAAATTAATTCGTCTCTGTGGCACAGTTGATTCTGAACAGCCCGCTGTGGAATCCCAAACATCCTGAACATTACCAGATGTGCAACCTTAGCCCCCTGTCTCTGCTCCACCCACACCCTCCCTCCATTGCTCTTCTCATGTGGTCTTTCCCCTCTTCTGCATGTTCCTGTGGCAGTTGAAAGCAGACAAAAGCCTAACTGAGTGTAAAAGGTGCAACCTGCTCTAACACACCAGATAATAGATATTTTGTTTAGTTTGACTTACAACATTCTGCCTCTTGTTCCCTCTTTCGTTCTCTCGTTCTCTCTCTCTCGTTCTCTCTCTCTCGTTCTCTCTCTCGTTCTCTCTCTCTCGTTCTCTCTCTCTCTCTCGTTCTCTCTCTCGTTCTCTCTCTCTCTCTCTCTCGTTCTATCTCTCTCTCTCGTTCTCTCTATCTCTCTCTCTCTTGTTCTCTGTCTCTCTCTCGTTCTCTCTCTCTCTCTCGTTCTCTCTCTCTCGTTCTCTCTCTCTCTTGTTCTCTCTCTCTCTCTCGTTCTCTCTCTCTCATTCACTGTCCTTCTCGTTCTCTCTCTCGCTCTCTCTCTCTCTCTCTTGTTCTCTCTCTCTCTCTCTTGTTCTCTCTCTCTCTCTCTCTTGTTCTCTCTCTTGTTCTCTCTCTCGTTCTCTCTCTCTCATTCACTGTCCTTCTCGTTCTCTCTCTCGCTCTCTCTCTTGTTCTCTCTCGTTCTCTCTCTCTCTCGTTCTCTCTCGTTCTCTCTCTCTCGTTCTCTCTCTCGCTCTCTCTCTCTCTTGTTCTCTTGTGCTCTCTCTCTCTCTTTCTCTCTCTCTCTCGTTCTCTCTCTCTCGTTCTCTCGTTCTCTCTCTATCCTCAGATTTGATCTTTGTTTTTCGGACACTGTAATATCTCCTGATGTCGGAGTCTTTCAGTTGTGCAGCAGTTTTCGTCCTCAGGAAGTTTTTGTGATTCATGACTTCTACAGAACAAACAGCAGTTGCAGTTCATACTCTAATCCTTGCATTCCAAATATGTTTTTCTTTTGTTGACTGAGACATACGTTTAGGTCTTAGCTAAATGCTGGCATTCCCTCTGCATTAGTTTTGCTGATTAATTCTATATGCAGCAGATCTATCTTCTCTCAGAGAGGCCCATTAATCATAACTACACTGAAGCACTGGGGACTAGTGTAGTGGCGACAGCTTATTCTCTGAGTCTGGGCAGACTTCGTGTTTATTCTGCTTTCACTTATGCCTGGAGGCATCCAGATGACCAGTAGGTCAACCTATTCTTTGGCAACATCCTTGAGAGGTCTTGACACTAAAGAGCTGTGACCACTTGAGAAAGCTAATGTGCTCTACTTTTCTGTCTCTCTGCTTCTGTCTGTCTCTCTCTCTCTGTCTCTGTCTGTCTGTCTGTCTCTCTCTCTCTGTCTCTGTCTGTCTCTCTCTCTCTCTCTCTCTGTCTCTGTCTGTCTCTCTCTCTCTCTCTCTCT
>JBBPDE010000128.1:15227581-15239650 GCA_037974605.1 Nannopetersius ansorgii
CCAAAACCTGAACAAACAGAACAGATAAGGCAACATAAACGCAGTGGCATTAACCCGCCACTGGCCTGACCGTGACAGTTGCACAAAGATAGCATGTTTAAAGCCTTAATAATTACCTCTTGAAATGACCTATCAAAGTCTATACTTGAAACTAACATTAAGGCTAAATAATATTTGGCCACCGAAAATTTTTGGCTGAAAATGGCAATATTTTTTTTTTACGCTACCGAAACAGTGATGATGCAGTCAACAACTGCAACCTGCACGCCCCAGATTGGATTAGACTCCACGTGTCTGTCGCGTGGTCACATTTCGATATATGTCTAAGAAAGATACGCGGAAATCGGTTTGTAAAGCGTCCAATACCAAAATTTCCAGAGGGGGTGCATCCACAAAGACTCCCTCAACGTCAGAATTAATTTATCATATAAAATCAAAACATCCCGATCAAGCACAGACGAGGCGGAGAAAAAAGCCAAGAAAGTATATATATGTGCTGCCAGTCTTTGTTTTAATACACTGTTTTGTTAAAGGCCTACAGAGAATGTTGTTATATCTTTCAACAGTTTTCAACACACTTTGTTCATGCACTTCGTTCAGAATATAAAAATGCACTTGATTTCACTTGTTTTATGAGAGAAGATATTTACTTGTATAATATTTCAGCTTTCTTGCTTTTAGGCTATTCATGTGTGTGGCCAAGTAAAATATTTTATTTGAAATTTTACTTTATATTGTGAATTGTTTGAATGCAAAATAAAAATTAAAAGTTTTGTAACAGATTTATTCTTTGAATCATGAATATTAATTTATGCAATTGCAATGCTTGATTGCCGTAATGGCAATATTACAAAAAAATAATTGGTATTATAATTTCTTCCGGCGTCTTGGTTTCGGTTTTCAGCCAAGTGTTTCCTCATTTTCGGTTTTCAGTTTTGGCCAAAAAAATATTTCAGTGCATCGCTAATGAAAATATTGTGCAAAGTTGTGTTTTCCCTTCAGTTATATGCATGTCATCAAGTTTCAATTAAATCTCTGTTGTCAATAATGCAATAAATCAATAAGTTATCCCAGCCAGAATAAACCAAAGCACAAAGTTAGTTGACTGGCAGTACGCTAGTTGAACAAGATTTTTCTGACTAATTTGTCACCTAACTCAAAGGAGACAACAGTGTGTTTCTGTACCCCTGGTCATTAGTACGGCAACTGTGTTGCAATGTATTGCGATTGTAATGCCTTTCCATTTGTTAAAGAGCACATGTCACTTTTCTGGAATTAAAAAGGCTTGAATTATTATGATAAGTTTCAAAATGCATGTTCAATCCACCCTTCATATGGTTCATATAAGGAAAAAAAGCTGCCAATAATATATATTATAAGATATGAGATAATTTACATATTTCTGTCTAAAAGACACAATAACAAATGTCTTTCATTCTTAGGGATGAACAGAGGTTGGAAAGTGGTCATATAAGGATGAATGGGTGGAATACATATTTTTGCTTCATAAACCCCCACAGATATTTTGGAGAAAAAATGATGGAAATAAAATATAGAATATGGGCTCTTTAAAATCGCCCCAGCCAGTCAGAGTCTTTAATGGTTAATGGTTGGATTTCATGAATATCTCGATTCATCAAAACACCAAGGAACTTACCTGGAGATGTAAGTGGTTGCCCTGTCAAAAACACTGTAGTTGGTCAGAGGCTCATTTGTACATTGGTGCCTTCCGCAATATCAGTATTGCAGAGACCAGTATCGATTAACATCTGTTATATTGTGCAGCCTTAGTTTCTGCCTGGTCGTTTCCTGAGTGTACAGGTAAAGCAACATGACAAGCCACCTTCTGCCCCTTGGCTGTGTCTTTAAGCGGGATTGCTTCAGCTGAACTGGCTTGTCTTAAACGGAGGTGGGGCTTAGAGCTGGAGCACCTGCCAACCAGAGTGATCGGATTTCAAGACTAGTTCTGTTGTAATTAGAGATGCTCCGATCAGCATTTTTGGGGCCGATTACCGATCACCAAGATCATGATCTGCCGATTGCTGATCACTGCTGATCACAGAATGGCAGGGGAATGGGAATCTTTTATCTATAATCTACCAGCTCTGCTTGGTGCAACTCTACTCGCTTTTTACTTTTCTGTATCTAAAATCTGAACGTTAGCATTAGCGTTAGCATTAGCATTAATGCTAACGAACTCTAGCGTTGCTTCTTTAAGCCTTGTCTGGTAAGCCACTTGACTCCGTTTTGTGGCAGACAGTCACAAACCAAGAAATAAAACCCCTCTGATTTCATCCCCATGAATTCCATAATTCTGAACGTGATGTCTTTCCACCTCGTACTATCCCTGCTGTATGCATCACTAAGTCTGTTTCATATTCAGTTGTATGGCGTGTTCTAAGACGCCTAATCATGTTAGTGGTGTTAAAATGCCGTTGCTTGCTTCCACCTCGAGGGATTTAATCACGACATACATTGCCAACGGCTAACTTTACGTCTTTATCGGACACTTTGGAAAAACTTCCAGACGGGAGAACTCATGTAGCCACTGGTGAGCTCCGCTCTGCTGTTGTTTACCTGTGCGCTGTGCTGCACATGTGAAAAAGTCGTGCGAGTAATTTACGTCAAGTGATCGGCTTTTTTGATCGGCGCTTTGGGGTTCGCAGATCAAGCTATTTTTAGCCAAAATCGGCCGATCATGATTGGTGGCCGATCAATCGGAGCATCACTAGTTGTAGTCCAGGTATGTGGAAAGATTTGAGCAGATATTTCTGCAAATTCATGGCTCTTTTCAATTAGAGATTTTTGATGTTTTGTCCGCTCCTGACTCGCTTGCTTGTAGAAGCCTTTTTTTTCTTCTTCTTTGGCTCAGAATGCAGTTTGGCCCTGGTTATGGCTGCTATTAACATTCGTCTTGAGTGATTAATGAGCATTTTATACCTGGCGTTCAAGTGTCTGTAATGCATCTTCAGTGTCTGAGTATTTCATGAAACATCCTAGAGAGGATGTAGAGGGTACTTTTCACTCTGCTGGGATGACACTGTTGATTAAGGTAGTCTGTTGCTGTTGGTCAGAGGATATCGGGCCTTTTTAGCTTTCACACACCCGGTTTTATGTACACACGTTTCCCTGGCCGCTTCCAAAGTGGTGGGTGATGCTCTGAATTATGTATACACTTGTACCTAGTCTAAGATATATGTCTAATGTGAACTGGTCTTATAATACATAGCACACCTCACATATAATATATATACGCTGGGACTGTGTGTGTGTGTGTGTGTGTGTGTGTGTGTGTGTGTGTGTGTGTGTGTGAGAGTGAGGCTTGTTCATTTTTTCAGGGCTGTGATTTATAGAGTGGTGGGTGTTAGGCTACAAAGGCAGGGTTTGGGTGCAGTCTAGCAGCGGACTCATCACACCTCTCCCATGCTAGTGAGAGTGAAGGAGAAAGACGGGCCAAAGGATGATATGTATTTATCAATTTCACAAAAGACAGATTTATGATCACAAAAGACAGATTTTGATTAATTAAGGAGGCCATGTTAACAATAGTATTTTTATTACATTTCATGTCACTTGTTTTTGCAGGTGTTTTACATATGCCAACTGTTGTCACTACTGTTTTGCTGTGTATTTTGCCCATTATAACTAATACTGAACTAAGATATACATGATATTTGTATTAAGAGTAATGTGTACTCTTAAGACATTTACACTCAGTGAACATGTATACATGATACCTTGCTTAACAAACAATCAAATTATTTTGAATCCTATTAAGCTTTTTATGATTTCCAGTCGATTTAACCTCAAATTTTTTAAACTGAGTACACGGGATTCTCGAGTTACAAGGGTCTCGACATACGACGTTTAAAGTTTATGGCGCTCACGTGGGTGAACTGGTTTAGTGGTGTTCAGCAGAAGAATGCTCAGAATGTGCAGTAATGCACCGTATGTGAGAGGGTGTACTCTTATCTAAGCAGAAGTGTACCGTTTGTGCTGCTTTGTTTGCCAACTTTATCATGGACCCCCTCTAATCTGTTGTAATTGTAACAGACTTAGTATAAAACAAAAAAAATCAAACAAAATTTCTGACCAAATAATTAGTTTAATAAGGTTGCTTCTCCAAAAGCACAATTCTGAAAGCATGTGTAAGGTTTTAGCTCCTGAATGGGTCAGTGGAATTCTCCTTTGTGTTTTAGAGTCCACCAAGTGTCAGCCTATTTTGTGAGGAGCAAATTTAGTCTTTTTGATACTTGTGGACACATGTTAGCCAAAAATGTGTGTGCCAAGCAGAACAGTGTGTGCGTGTTTGTGAGTGTATGTGGCTGCAGAAAGGTCCCAATGTGTCCATCACACAGCAGAAGACTGAACTGTGCCTGTGTGTCCGTGTGAGCCTGCTCTACTGCTCTCACACGCACATTGTATGCATGCATGTGTTTCTGTGGGTGGTTAATGTTTGTAAACTGCTCAACCTACTTAACCAAACTCAGTGGAAAAAATGACAAAAGCGTATACTGACACTGAGCAAGTGAAGGTACTGCAGTAATTAGTGTATCATATGCATTAAGTGTTTTAGCTGAATCTGCTCTACAGCTCACTGAGTGTTGAAACTGAAAGCATTTGAGCTCTAAATTGCCTGTGCTGCCTTTGAAATTCTCGCTCTGTTCAGCTGGTAGAATATTGACTGACTGTGAATGAGTGTTGGCAAATGCAGAGCCAAGTCTCAACTGTGTTTAAAACTTGCTTTCTTTGATCTGGTTCTTCCTCACATGATCGTAGTTGTACCTGTGGCTTCTGCCGTGCATTCTTGAAAGGAAAGGACCAAAAACAATTAAATACTTTGTGGACAAAGCTTTGATGCCTCTGGGGCCTTTTTTGAAAACTGCTTAGTAGTCTTGGCCACTTCAGATTTTCGCTGCATACTTCTATCGTAATGGTCAGCACACTTAACAGGGCTGGTTCTGCTATTACATGGCAGATCAAAAGTCTTCCTGCTTTTTACACTTGTCCTAATAATATAGCATGCGGTAATGATGTAGAAGTAGAAAATGGCGAACTTTTTCATGATGTGAAGCATTGTAAATACCAAGAATACAATGATTACTGAGTTCATCATTCATGCTTATTTTACTCAGTTTTACCATCTCAAGCAATCTGCCATGATTAGTTAGCAGTGTACATATATGATGGTGCATATTTTGAGTTATCCTGCTTGTCTCATTACAGTAAGAAAGCCTCACTAACACACACACTGTATTTATTGCCATATTTTTATTTACTTTTGTTGATGTCTTTTTGCAGTGTCAATGGTTATTCTGTAATCTAAAATGTTTAGTTAGTGCAATCAAAGCAAAATATTTTCATGTGAAACAGTTCAGCTAAACAGGACACTCTCTGTGTGAGATGTTGAGCTGCTACCTAGCAAAGAGGGGTAAAAGTGGAGGGATGAGAACCAACTGCAGCTTCTCCAGTCAAAAAATATAGCTGGCAATAAAGAATAGTAGATAAACACAAATTGATTTCTGTATGTTACTTTTTCATCTCTGAAGACTAAAATCCGGTTTGCTTCTGGACTAAATCATTCTTTTGAAATACACTTCACCACTGCTACTGAAGAAACTGAGGGACCTGATACATATTTAATCAGGTAAAAAAAACTGATGCTGTGAAAAGGGGTTAAATGTCCAGGATTCACAGTTTTTTAACCCTCCTATAATTTAATAATAACTCTGCCAGTGTGCGTTGTAGCCTGTGCAGTTATGGAATAATAAGCCTTGTGATGTAATAAGACTAGAATGTTAGGAATTACAAAATGAATTACTTGCTTGATTACTAGTGTAAACACTTGTAAAGGGGACATTGTAACCATACAAATCCAGTGCAGAGTTAGCCATAAGACTTTTGGGGCATTGCAGAGTAAAAGTAAAACCAGAAGTTAGTGGTTTACTTTTTCAGTGCATGCTTTTCCTTCAAATTGCAGTTAAAACGAAGGTTGGTGCTAAGGCAAGCAGCCTGGTAAATGTCTGAACTCAAAGTGAGGCTTAGCAGAGGCCAGTAAACCAAGGCATATCAGTCAGAAACCTCTGGCACAGTCTGTGGTCCATTCCGGCATGTAGCCTTGCTTTTCAGACCAGAAAATCCAGTTCAATACATGGGAAATACTTGTTGATGACAAAAGAAGGAATTAAACCTCTAGAACACACCTTCAGTGTGAGTAGACTGGCAATCTGCTCTAATTGAATCCAGGCCAGAGCTTCTGTCTTTTCTCTCTAGTGTTACTTTCTCCAGTGCTCTTCTCCCCTGAGGCGTGTGTAACCACCAGATTATTTGTTGTGAGAAAAATTTCACACTTTTAACTTCACAAATTTCCCACCTGTGGGACTAATAAAGGGATGTCTTATCTCTTTGTACTGGGTGATCTGGCAGTATACAGTTAAATAAAGTAAGGGCTTAGTGTGTTTCAGTGTGATGACATATTCTGTGGAGGACAGCCTATCCCATGTTGTTAATGTGCTGCCATTTCCCTGTGTGGGGGCTGGAATGCCTTTGGTGAAACATGCTTATAATTTAAGTTGGGCATGTGAAATGGCAAAAAATATCAATGCACTTTGGCATTTACATTTGTTTTTCTGAAGTTTATGTTTTATGAGAACAAACTTAAAACAATCAAATGGCCTGAATAATTATTACGAGTAATATATGATTTTATTAACACTGTTACTCTAAATCAAATGAAGCCTAATTATGCTGTCTTTGTAATGAAACATGCAGCAATTCAGTGTTCAAGTACTGACCGTATCCACAATGGAAATTGTTAGGTAATGCAATGTTATTTATCATGGTAGCTCTATATATTGTTATATTGCCCTTCAATGAAGAGGAGAGAGGGGTAAGGACATTAAATATGTTAAATCCTACGATTAATATTGTTTCAAACTTTAAGTACACATGCCAGATGAGCAATCTTTAATTTAGCTTAATGTTATTAGATATGTCCTGTTTTTTGTAACATTTTTAAAAAATTGCTTTCTTTTTTGCACCTAGATCGGATACATCAGATAATAATGATTATTTCTGATCTTTTTTAAAATACATTATACAGTCACATCATTGTCAATATGTGCTGCTTATTAATGTAATCTTTTACTTCCATTTACAGAATGTTCCATACCCATGATCATATTTGATTGACTTGCCTGATGATTTGCCTGCTGGGTGATATTCTGTAGTGCAGTCATTTCATTGTTCATAAGCACAGACTGATATATCAACAACTTTTGCCTTGGGGTTATGAAGTGTCTGTTCAGTGCCTAAATACCTTCCAGATTTGAGAAATGTCTAAACGACTGCCATGCCATGTTTATTTTCTGTATTTGGACATGGATCAGATGGCAGGGCTGATTCCAGGCTTTACTCTCCTAAAGTGGAAGTGCTCCTTTTGGATTGGTTTCAAGACTAAAATCAGTGTAGACTAGAGAGTAATCTGACTCTCTACCAGCAATCCTCCACCCTCCCCCCAGATGCATGGTCTCACTGCTTGTGGACCGTGGCCTAACAGCACCACTCTCCCATTTCAGATAATCAGCCCCACAAATTAGAGCCATATCCAGCCCATTCCAGCTCATTTCAGCCGGGCTGCATTCCAAACTAAAGGAACATCCACTGTGACTGGCTCCCATAGACCATTCTAAAGATAGCCCGAAAAAGAAAAAAAATATATAACAAGGCCCATGAATCGCCTCTGAAAAAACTAGCATATCTGGATCTGGCGCGAGCTAATTCTGCCCTACTGGAACACAGGAGCAGACAACCAATATTCCAAGGCAACTTAGTCTCCTAAAAACACAAACTCCCCTAACAAAGCTAGCATAGTTCGCTGTGAGTAATACAAATCAGTTTTCTATTTTCTTCACCATTCAGACTAACTCTGTTGGCTAAAACAGTCATTAGCAAATGGGTGTGATGTTACACGCTTGTGAATGTGATCAAAAATGTATTTCTGAATTTTTCATTAATGCACATTTTAATAGGAACTCCTGAGTGTCTCAAATGTCTGTCAACCACTGGAGTCCAAGATTGCTTTGATCTCTGACTGGGTAGGATGGCTCTCCCTCTTCACTCGGTCACTGCTGGAGAGCTTGGGCGTCCTTCAGCTGGCATGACGGAATTGGCAGTCACTGCTCTCCTCCAAGTGCTTTGAGCTGTCCAGTATCAAAGAGTTAGCAGGAGTTCAGAAAGATGCTATGGAGCTTCAAATGACTCAGAGTAGTACTGTGCGGTGTAAACGGTAAACAGTATGCGATATAAATGTGCCCCATGGGAGATTTTTTTATTATACCAGCCTGTCGCAGAAGTATCCGCTCCTCCCAAAAATGACAGTTGTTTATAACTCAAGTCAACTCCAATTCTTGACTACTGTTGGAGGTAAACATAGTTTACCGTATTAAAATAAAAAAAGATCATAGTGAGACAGAAAATTTCATCAAATCAAAATGCGCAAGTTGAAAGAAACTACTCTTTTGCAGTTTACTCATCAGTACTCAGTCAGAAAGTGTTTCGTTCAGGCGGTTATTTGTAGTAGCCTTAATCGATAAATGGTCAATTAATAAATGTTGTTAGAACCCACAGTGGAGATGTTTTGTTTCATACATTCATACAATTCACAATATAGGCCTATAAGCATGAGAAATACAGGCTGATAATAGCACTATGATTTTGAAAATGCTTGGCAAATTCTCATGGCTGACTACTACATGCGTTCGAAATGCCGACCACAGGAATAGAGGGCTCCAGAGAACGTGTGCATCATATTTAACCTGGGACAGTTTATTAACCTGGACTGGTTTATTTATTGACTTTTTTGTGTGCAGTGGTGCTATGGAAGGCAGACAACAGACAGTAAGTCTGTGTGAGGTCACTTAAACAAAGCGTAGACAGTCGGCTCGTCCACCAGTTGTCCACACTTTCAGCTACCATTTTATGAGAAATGGGCAGTGAAACAATTTACAGGCCTTCAGCTTTTCCTTTTAATGCTCACCCCATTTCTCTCCCTCTCTCTCTGTCTCTCTCTCGCTCTCTTTTCCATCTCTCTTCGTCCCACCAACTCGTGCTCTATGTGATGAGAAATGAAATTGCTTTCTCTCTGAAGCATTTCTTTAATTGCAGCTTGACTTTGTTAGTTTCTAAAACACACCACACACATGCTCTACTTACTCTACTGTTTCTCCAAACCCTCAAGCTTTTGAGGTGTTAGTTTACCTCAGTTTAGTAAATGAGTTGTTCTTGTGCACTGGCTCCGGCCTGTCGTCTCTTCGTTTTGTTGCTTAACAGACTTTGGCATGTTGTGTTATTGCACTTAAGCATGGCTCCAAAGCAGCCAAGCAGACACTGCAGCAAGAATGTGCTACTTTTGTGCTGTTGCCTTTGTGTTGATTTCTTAGGTTAGTCGCTGAAGAAAGTCACTGACAGTGGTTTGCTGTGACACGGTTAATTGATCCGTCCAGAGGACTCCCTAGAGAATTTGCGAAGACTGAAGGAGTAAAGCTGGCTTTTTTCGCTGGAAGTCTGCTTTTTAAAGAAACAGACAGTCAAAACATCAAATACCTTACCTCAAATGTAGATAATTAATCAAGATATCAGAATTTAGGTTTATGAGGTGTCTGTGCTGGTTAGGTTCCTCTGAGTCAGTACAAAATCATAAATAAGAAAATCAGTGTTCTTTTTTTCTTCTCCTAATTGGATTTTGGACCAGTTACAGTGTTGCTGACTGGAATCTGGATTTAGAGCTGAATAATCATATAATTATATCTGTGTATATCACCAACTACTAATATACATCATTAGACATTCCAATTGATAAAATATTGTGCTGTCATCCGCAAACGTCATCCAAGTGTGTTTTGTCCCATTCCTTTTTTGTGTGATCAAGACAAAAGTGGAGTGAACAGCAGCATACCTCTGTTTTTTTTTACTCCCTACTTCATACAGCACTATATGTTTAGACAGACAGCTTATTTTTAACATACTTGCCATTTTTTTCAGGTGACATTTGAAGCTATATTATGTTTTTATACATGTTTGATTTTTAATGAACGATTCGCTGCTGTTTGAAAATTTTGTTACAAGAAAATATTTAGAGAGCTTTAGAGCTTGGAAAAAGATCTAAGTCGTAATTCTCAAATTTACGTTTATTACTGGATGTAATGTTGGCACAATTTTTGAAGAATGTTTAGGAGCAATATCATTGTGAAGAATAAAATTTTATCCAGTGATTGATGAACCCAGAAGGAATTGTGTGATGTTGAAGAGTAGAGCAATGCTTTTCTATTTGATCCAACATAAAGCGTGAGTGTGTGATGTACTAAAGACAGACCTTTAAAACCATATGTCTTCTTTAGAACCTAGACTTTCTGATCACAGTTCGAATAACCACTAGGCTACCAATTGCCGCAGTAATAGCGTAATAGTGTTACTACAGACACAAATATTGAAAACCAGCTAGTTACATTTAGTTTATGTATTTTTAAAAGCATATTTATAATATATTTAATACACACACAGTGTGTTTCATCTTTTGCTAAACAATTCCCCTAATACAAGAGGCCGAGATTAAGGCCAAGCTCCAGGTGACAGCACCATGTAGACTGGTAGATGATGGTTTTGCATGAAGCTCATGAATTGGATGCCTGAAAAGGTCAATCAAAAAATTAAAAAGGGTCTTGTGATCTGCCTTAACATGGGCTTTTTTTAAGCTCACTAGCAGAGAAGTTTCAGACCTAAGTGGACCATATATCAGGTGTTAATAGAAACATGAACATAGGGTTGTCAAAAAAATAGATTCTCAGATACAGATCGATACTAAATTTACTATCAAGTTCGATATAAATTAGCCTTGGTATCTATTCTTAAATGGCTGTTTTTGCATCTGCCGGTTCATGGAAATTGATGGTAGACTACAACAATTTTCAACAGGTGTTGCAGCGGGTAGCCCATCCCCGGCTACCTGGAGGACCCAGTATTTACAGGACATCCTCGTAACTCGGCTGCGGACTAACCTAACAGTGCAAAATTTTACACAGACCTCTAGCTAGTGTTGCTTTCGCCAACGAAAAATATTACGTCCCAATACTTTTGTCTATTGAGAAGCACTGAATTAAACATGGCCAATATTGTGCCAGGGAGAGAGAAATGAGACTTAACGTTACTCTCAGCTCCCCAGACCTATCGAACATGGCCGGTGGCAAAGCTCTCCTTCCTGCAGAACCGGCACATCAGTCCCCAGAGCTCAGACTGTCCGAGCCGTGACATGCAGGTAGATCTCCGTGAGAACTTTCCAACGAGTCCTGATTTGCCCCCTAGCCCACGGTGAGACAGTTTGCCCAAAACCTTCTGCCATTGATCTCTACGGAGGGAAAAAAGCATCATGCATTTAAATGCACTGCCAAGTTCTGTGTCTGCTAATAATAATAATAATAATAATAATAATGCATTCAATTTATAAAGCACTTTTCAAAATACCCAAAGATGCTGCACGATTTTAAGTGGACAAAGAAAACGGAGCATTTTGATTGTATACTCAAACCTAGCGCAACAATATAGGGGACCCTCAGCTCTCCTCCGCAAAGAACCGGTGCAACGGCCCCTTAGCACACTTTAATTTTTGTATTAAAAAGTTCCTGTTTGTTTTTTCTCACCCTGTAGTATCAAAAAGAGTACCATCCTTAGTGTCAGTGTCGAGTTTAAAATTTCAGTGACGTGACCAGCCTAGAGCCTCCCACCCGCTCACTTCCACTCACTCTGTAGAGTCTCATTCAGCACCAACTTGGCCAGCAGCTTGCTCACAATGTGAGAAAGACAGACAGGAAGAGGCAGATCAGACAGTACGGTTGTTCCATTAGGACTTCCTGTGTGTGTGTAGTGTTCCCAGCCTGTGTTATATTGAGGTTGGCCTCAAGCTGTCAGGGAGGAGATTTGGTTCTTTTCCCAGCCTCACGTCACCGTGTGTGTGTGTGTGTGTGTGTGTGTGTGTGTGTGTGTGTGTGTGTGTGTGTGTGTGTGTGTGTGTGTGTG
>JBBPDE010000128.1:15239750-15258731 GCA_037974605.1 Nannopetersius ansorgii
AGGCCTCTCTCATCTTTTTAAGTGGGAGAACTTGCACAATTGGTGGCTGACTAAATACTTTTTTGCCCCACTGTAGGCATAAGTATATACATTTAAATAAAGAAAAAGTATAAAGTATTTTTGTGTTTATATACTGTACATATAAATAAAAATACAATAAGCACTCTAATCACGATGCCAAGCAGCATAACAGTTTATTTTCTGATGAAGACAAAGGTACACATAACATGCGCCACACAGATGCATGATTAGCCTATTTAGCCTAATGTTGGCTGATTAGCCTACTGTAAACACAGCTCTGAGCACAACATGACATGGATTTTAGCCATATGATCATCTGGCCAGCAAAAGACATAGCTTCATAAGCACCAACAACAGCTAATAAAACAGATATTAAACTACTTACTCAAGACAAAGCTCAAGGTGCCTCTGTACATCCTCGCTGTTTTCCAGTGTGTGGAACCAGCATGTGCGTTTGTAGCGGAGAAATGGGGCATGTTCTCACCGTAAACAATATACAGTAAAAGCCTGCAGGTCTCAATTTAAAGTTCGCAGCTTCAATCGTTCACATATTTTTTCTTAGAACCTAACTAATAATTGTTTGCAGAATCCCCTGCAAATTTCTGCATTTTATTGCTAAATTATTAAGATAAACATAATTGACTAATTTTATGTAATATAAATATGAAAGTAAATTCAGCTACATTTCCATATAAAATATAGCTATGAATGTTTTGGTACTGTCGAGAGAACACAAAGAAGCGATTCTTGGAATGATGAAACACTGCTGTACTCGGAGGCGGGATGTTTGAAAGTAGCCAATCCAAGAGCGTTATTCATTTCTCCTGTGACACATTTCTGGCATCTGCAGTCCAGCATTCCTGCATCAGAACAGTTTCTTGCGTGTTTCTCTGTGTTCTCATGCTTTTTGTTCTGTTCTTCTTAAAGCCCTGTATTTTTATTACTGTAAAAATCCTTTATTACTGCTTTTACTCTGCTTATACAAAGATACCAAAGAAAATGCTCGTGCATGAATTACAGTACAGTCTATACGTCGGTAACATCGTTATTTACATTCTAGCATTGTATGGGACCACAGTTCAGTGTACACTGTACTGTACATATATGGATTTAACTTTTAAAGGTAATGTATTAAGCTGAGTTTAAAATTAAATTACAGTGTTTTGGGAGCATATTTGGGGGCTTATTTATAAAAATATTTTTCTAATCACATCACAAATTTGTGTTTTTTCACAATTTGCGGTGCTCTTGGAATGTAACCCCTGCGAAATTTGGAGGTTTACTGTATACATATATTTTTATTTCTACTGTAAAATTATATTACCACTCCCATACTCTTTGCATTAAGGTTTGCTATGAGAGAACACTAAAGATTTCAAATGCAATTTATGTTTAGTCAGCTGCAGCTGATAAAACCTAATGGGTTTTACTACTACACTCAAAGAAATAACTCATAGAATTTACTTAAAAAAAGTTTAGGAACAATTTGCACAAAATTTTTTTGAGTAAATTTTAATCGAGTGCAACCTACTTATGAGAATCAAGTAAAATTTATCTTAACATATACATGAGCAGTCACATGTACTCAGAAATATTGAGTAAATGTTAAATGTTCACGAATTATTTTCATGTTGGAATAACACTATTAATTTAATATTAATTGACCCCTATGTGTCTGCAACCCTTAATATTGCAACTATCAAACAACATTCATTTACTTTTTTTAAATATTGAGGCGAACATAAGAAACAGGCAGTAAAGACAACCTGGGTCTTAACAAGCTTTCTTGTATCTTGACAGCTTCATAGCTTTCAAGACTACAATACAGCGTGAACTGCTCCACCAACTGGCAAAAGTCAGTACCACACCGATTTTTCCGACAAGGAGTCCGTGTTTTGCCTGCCACCCCACACGCTCCACTAGCACTCCAGGAGAGGGTGACTGTCGAAACAAGGCTCCAGCATACAAAATAACACACAATTTACACACAAACACATTAAACGTCACACACATTGATCGCCAAAACTAAATTTAATGGCCAAAAGTTTTAACGTCACAATATTTTAAGGGCTGCTATGTTGTTTGAGACTTGGTTTACTACATTTAGCACGCAAGCCTCCATTACACACAGGAGCCAAATTTACTTTTAAATCTGTCTGTAGGCTTGCCAAAACGGCGATTCCCGCTTTTGACTCCAAACTACTTCTTGTCTGTTGCTTCAACATGCCTTCTGACTTACTACGCATGTTCAAATGAAGACCTAATTTTTCTAAATAAAGGTTACTTAGTATTTTCAGGTGTAGTGCCTTGACAGAAATACATTTAAATAACATTTGAGAATCTCTTGTAAGGTTTACTTGTCCCACTCAGTAAATTGATTTTTTTTTGTCTTTATTGAGTTCCCTCTAAAATTAATATTATTACTTAATTACTATACTATACCCCAGAGTCATTTCTTTGATTGTAGTTGAAATATACTACTACATAAAATATTTGGTCATCAAATTTCTCTCAAGTGCATAACCACTGTCTTCTCTTTAATTTTTTTATTTGTAGTTTGATCTCTCGTAATTATGATCGTTCTTTTTTCTAATCTCAGTCTCATTACAAAGCATGAACATTAAAGAACAGAGCCAAACAATGAAGCACTGTAGTGTAGTGTTCTCTATCTTTTTGTACAGTGTATTAACAACAGCAAACAAAAACCAAATCAAAGGAAAAAAATTAAACTGCAAAGCAAAAGAAATATGATATAAGATGATAATAAGAGTACAAATAATCTCTCTCTTTCTCCTTCTCTCCTTTAGACTTAGCTTTGGTCCCAGCATCACGTGTAAAACAGGTCCTTTTAAGACTCCGTCTGAGCCACTGAAGGTCACAGTAAAATATGGCAGGGGAACCTCCAAAGAAGTGACAAGCGGCACCTTCACCTACGCACCCAACCCGAAGGTCACAGAGTACTCCCCTCGGGCTAGCTTTGTGTGGTCAGTCTCCTTCAATAAACGATAATCATTTTTTGATAATGTTTAGGATATATATTATGTAGTGTGCCTGTCAAGGTTGGGGAAACCAATGTTATCAAACTCTTTTTAATACAAATAAGCATGCTTTTCTTTGTCAATGCAGTAACTTAACATATTGAAGACTGATCAGATTTAATTTCATGTAAATTTAAAAATTTTAAAATGAGTTTCAGTCAGGGTGCTTTTAGCAAACCATCATGTTATTATTTAAACAAAACCTTCTTCTCATATTAAGGAAGGCACTTTGATGTTGGATGTTGCATATGCTAAAGTGATTGTTATACAATTGATCTATTGCTTTATTACAATTGATATATTGATTTATTTTTAATTTGTTATCATGTATTACTTTTTAATTTTAGTTTTTGATGTTCTTTGAAATGATTGAGTGCTTTTGAGATGAGTTTGTGTTCCTAAACTATTTCATTCAGTTTTTATCCTTAGTAATGCATAGAGATCCTCAAAGCAATGTTGCAACATCCAGAATAGTCGGAATAGCCAGAATAGTCGGAATTGTTAATGCAGCAACAAACAGTTGCTGAAGTGTAGTTGATAACGCCAGGCAAGCACACCACTCTAAGCCATATCAGTTCTTCAGCAAGACTCCTAATACCATCTGTGTAGTAAGTCACCTTGGATAATAGCATCGGCCAAAATTGTGGAGAGGGTAATCTGCAGGGAAGGCTGTAGTGAGTATATTTCTGAGATGCAGTGCATGCATAGATTTACTGCAATACAAACAGAATTCACATTTAAATCCATTTTTTGGAAGAGATGTGTTGGATCAGTAACAATTCTTTAGCTGTTAAAAGTGAAAGTGAAAAATCGGTCATACGTGAATACACCGCAGCACACAGTGTGAACAGCACGAAATACATTCTCTGCATTTAACCCATTCACCAAGTGAAGCAGTGGGCAGCTACAAACACAGCATCCGGGGAGCAGTGTGTGGAGACTGTACCTTGCTCAGGGTACCTCAGAGGTGCCTAGCAGTCTTGGGAATCGAACCCACGACTTCTTGATCATAGGCTGAATGCCCTAACCACTAGGTTACCAGCTGCCCCGTATTATAAAACGGTAATAATACTTAATGGGTCACACAAGTTACTAGTTAAAGAATAACTTTGTGTATGGATATTTATAGACACCAACTCGCCTAAAATCTAGCATTATCATTAGGGGAGTCCTTCTTGCAGTCACAACCTCTGCTCTACTGGGAAGGCTTTACACTTGTGACATAACATTACTGTGAGAGCATTTGTGAGGTCTGGTACTGATGTTAAGATGAGTTTGCATCTCAAACCTCATCCATAAGGTATCACTCCAGAGAACAAAGTGCCCCTCCTCCACAGTCCAATACTGAGGGGCTTTATCCCTCTATCTCACGTGTGTTGAACTCCAGTCCTAGAGGGCCGGTGTCCAACACGTTTTGGTGATTTCCCTGCTACAGCTTGCCAGTTATTGCCAGGTTTAGTAAATACCCTCAAACTGTGCAGGACACCCACCTTCCAGGACTGGAGTTTGACACCCCTGCTGTAGCTGATGGTTGACACTGAATATGGTGAATTTAGGCTGAATGTAGTGCTTCAGAGGGTGAATTGTATTTATTGTTTTTTATGGATTCTTTCTAACATACAGAGTAAGAGACAAAACTTAGGTTTTCTTTTAAAGTTTCAATAAAGAGCAGAACAGAATTCGGCAGTCATTTGTGTTGACCTAGCAGTGTATTCTTTTGTTGACTGAGAACAGAGACCTGTGTGCGCTTGAGCACACACCCATACATAGAAGCTGGTCTGACAGCATTATTCTGTGTTTGCAGCGGAGGCCGAAAGATCAAAGTGTCGGGTACAGGATTTGACCTGGTTCAGCGAGCCGTTATGCGAGTGCTGCCCTCTACTGACGAGTTCAACCTGCAGTCCAGCAATGATGAGGTGAGCATCACTCTCACTTCTCTAATGATTAAAAATTATTCTGTCATTTTGCAAGTGATTCTGTCATTTACATTGGTAAATAGATACCTCTTAAAGAATTGTACCACAAACTCAGTGTAAGCTCAATAAGTAGACAACAGCCACCACTACCACAGCTTCATAGCTCATATAGTATACCACATCCCACATGACATACTATATTTTATTACTGCTGGATCTTCTGAAAAAACAAAGATAGCTGATCTACATATAAGGTCATAGTAATCAGGTCATAGTAGTCAAGTCCTTACAACAGATTTAAACATTTTTCAGATTTAAGCAGAATTCAACAAATAGTTTTTTTTCATTATTTTTGACGAGTTTTTTTGCCTGTTTGAAATATTTAGATATGGAGACACATCATGTATCGTGAAGTATCATAAGATTTTATTTTCTCCATATTGCCCACCACCAGTGGGCAAGCTGTTTTGGTATTTTCAAATCTACCAAAATAAAAAAAGAAAATAAAGCAAGAAAAAGAGATGCCAGGATTCATACCAGAAGCAACAATATGTATTTACTTAAAATTTTACATCCAAATCTATTTGCCATATTGTCCAATTGATGGACACTTTTTACCATTTACAGTGTTTACTGACATTCACTGAAATTCTGAAGTTTTTTTTCTAATGTCAAATTCTCTCTCAGTTTGTACAGGAGGCTCTTAGTAAGAACGAAACAACACTGGAGTTTCTGTCTCCTACAGTGAATAACTCTGATGGGAATTTGTCCTTTAAGACCTTTCTGCAATTGGACAATGTCCAGGAGAACCTGGATACTTTTGAGTACCACTCAGACCCCAAGTTTGACAAGCTTGAAAGCAAGGCCATCAGCGCAGGGAGCATCATCATCGTCAATGTAATGATTAAGAATTGTTTCCCCTGACCATTGTGCTTCTCATGCTTTCTAGCCACCATTTATACCCGTTTAGATGTAGCTACATCTAGTTTTAATCATTAACAATTCAGGTAATTAATCTATACCACATCTCTGTGCTTCTTAACCTCCCATGTGTGCTGCAGGGTCAGGGCTTGGCTAAGGCCATGACGGCTCAGGAAGCCCAGGCTTTCGTTGGAGATGAGCTGTGTACTGTGACCTTCCTGCATGATGATAAGCTAATCCTAGTGGCCCCCTCTAAGCCACCTAAAGCGCGCTCCAGACGCCAACGCAGGGACACCAGCTCAGAGGAGATGGAGCTGGTGGTAAGAAAAAGAAACTATTTGTTTTAGAGAGTGCTATTTCAACCCTTTGTGTGCTTGTGGATGTGGCTGGGCTGACAGTAAACTCACTTGAATATTGAAATTCTTTAATCTGAGATGAGAAATGCCCTCTGCATTTCGCACTACAATTGTGCGTCTTTACATAGTTTGGTTCACAAGTCTCATTCTCCTTGTTCTCTCTTTCTCCCACTCATTCTCAGATAAAGTTTGGGAAAGGACAGTGGACCGTAGGCACTGTTCATTATGAGAAAAAGAATGAGGTTCCTCTCTACATCATCATTCCTGCAGTCATCCTCCCCATGCTGCTATTTATCGCTGTGTCTGTTTACTGCTACAGGTAAATAGCACCCCAGATTGGGCATGCACTTGGTAACATGTCTTTAGTGAAGAGCACTCCAATCACCCTGTCTTAGCACTGGTTCTTTGCAAGATTAAGCTTTTGCATTTGGGCTGTGTGTGTTTGCAGGAGGAAGAGTCAGCAAGCAGAGAGAGAGTATGAAAAGGTGAAGCAGCAGCTGGAGAGTCTGGAGGAGAGTGTCAGGGACCGCTGTAAAAAGGAGTTTACAGGTGTGTGGCTTTTGCATTTTCAACCATCAAACCAACACATCAAAACAAGTTCAATCTCTGTGCTTTTGGGCCTTTATTCGCTCTTATTAACTTTGTTTTGTTTGTTTGTTTTAGTATTGAATGTTCAAACCAAAATGTGTGCTACACAGGCGCTCTATTTCCTTTAATATTGACCAGCTTGGGGGCAAACAGTTTTGGCCACACAAAGCAAGGCTGGGTTCAGACTCCAGAACACTTTTTAAAAAATCTTTTTCGACTTCTAATCACTACAAGCTGAAAGTCTTTGTAAAACTACAGCATGTGTACACAGTAAAATATCTAAACGTCTGTTAAAGCTTCAGAGGTGCAGCGCTGACTTTCTTGTATCACGTTCTGATATTTTTAGCTTCCTGTGTTGCAATAGATGCAACACAGATTTCAGTGTGTAGACTATGAACGTGATGTTTGATGTCACTCATGGCAGTGGTATTGTGTGTCATGTTGATATAAAATGCACTGCATAAACCATTTATCCTAGGCTTTAAAGAGTTAAAGGCAGAAGAGGAAGAACATTCTGTTTGTTTCATTTTTATTATTCTTAGAGTATGCTAACATCCTTAAAATCAGTAAAAACTAAAATGGTCTGTTACTGTTCCTTTCAGATTTGATGATTGAGATGGAAGACCACACCAATGATTTGAGTGAGGCTCGTATTCCATTCCTGGACTATAAGACGTACACGGACAGAGTTTTCTTCCTGCCTTCTAAAGACGGGGCCAAGGACGTCATGATCACAGGCAAACTCAATATCCCTGAAAACCGCAGGGCCATCGTGGACCAGGCCCTCAACCAGTTCTCCAACCTGCTCAATAGCAAGACCTTCCTTATCAATGTAAGCGATTGCACACATCAGTGATAGACTGCACATGTGTTTCTAAGTAAACCTTCATCAGGAGCATTGTGCAGTACAGGATGAGATAAATTAGAAACCTCTGTTAATGCAGATTTGACAGCAGCATTCTTACCAGATGCATTAAATATCATGAAGAAAGCTTTGGGTAGGTTTAATGGGAAATGCCACAGATTTTTCAACATTTCTACACACTTCAGTTGTTGAATTGTTGGTAAATGAGGTACTGTTTGTGAGAAATGTTCTGATGTCAATTAACTTGCTGTCCAAAGCAGCCAGTGAACATGTTATTTGTGTAGAATGGTAGTACAATGGCATCCATAATATCCAAACATTGTCTCAGGCATCATAACTGTAACTAGGTTGTTTGTTTACGTATTACAAGTAGGTGCCTGATTTAACGAGGCTTTTCCGAGATTGTTGTGCATAACTGCATGGAAGACAACATGCTGTACAGCTCAGAAATCTTTAGCTGAATTAGTAAAAAGAACGATTTATCTGATCAAATTGGTTACTTTTACCATAAAAAAGACACATTATCCTACTGACGAAGCAAAAGTGACCATGTATAAAAAATATTTAAGAGTAATTGTGATGGCGTGGACCAACACTACAAGATCTTTGATGTGTGGACAAAAATGTGATGTCTGTGTTGCAGTTTATTCGTACTCTGGAGAGTCGACCGGAGTTTAATGCTCGGAATAAGGTGTACTTTGCTTCGCTGCTAACTGTGGCCCTTCATGGAAAGCTGGAGTACTACACTGACATCATGAGAACCCTGCTCCTGGAGCTGATGGAGGAGTATGTCCAGAGCAAGAACCCCAAACTTATGCTGCGCAGGTAAGGAATGATCTCTCTCTCTCCCAGAGGTGTTTTTTTTCTGTTTTTGAGAACCCATGACCCATTTTCCAATCTGAGCCTCTAGCTTGAATTATTTTCTTTTTTTTTTATGATGTACTTTTTTTTAGATATATACAAAGACAGCTCTCAAAATCGTATTAATGATGATGATTAGGAGAAAAGAGGAGTTTAACAAAAGCCATAATTCATCTCATTAGTTTATCACTCTCATTAGAATCCACCAGTTTTACGTGGATCAGGACTCGTGGATTCAGTCACAAACAGATTTTTTTATGAGAACCTAACTCATTGTTTTATGCAGAAATCTCCACAACAATGCAGAACCTGCAAATATTCTCCAATTTTTTTGCCTTTATTACTAGTATTATTTAGGCAATAAATTATTAGTTATTTATTGCCTAAATTACTCATTTTGCAACATAAATAGTAGGGATGCACAGAAATGATTTTTTTTTTGGCCAAAAACACTTGGCTGAAAACCAAAAGAAATTATTATTAAATTAGTAAAAGACTAAATATGTTACAAAAATATAAAATGTTTATATTTTGCACAATATAAAATACATTTTGAAATATTTTACTTGGCCCCACTCATTAATAACCTAAAAGCAAGATAGCTGAAATATTATACAATTAAATATCTTCTCTCATAAAATTAGTGAATTCAAGTGCATTTTAATATACTCAATTTTTTTTTTGCTGTTTTTGACTGAAAATTTGTGGCAGAATAGTTGGTGCATCCCTAATAAATACTAATCCAAATATAAATTCAGCTAAATATAAATCAGTGTAGGGGGTGGCATGGCCACATCCTGCTGCCTTCCAGACTGCTCCGTTCAGACTGTGCTCTTCTTGAGTTTTTTATTTATCTATTTTTTGCGTTTCTAATTTTGTGTTTTTTGGAGAATTCCATGTTTTTAATTTAAAGCTACTAATTGTTTATAATGTTTTGCATCTCTGCTGAGAAAGACAACCCAATGGCCACTGTGCATCAGAACAGCCGTTCTTTTCCAGAAAGCACAAACTGCCAGTCCACCCCTGACTCATCTTGAGTGATTCTCTTGTTTTTCATTTTGCTATAGTGAGGAACATAAGTATTTGAACACCCTGAGATTTTGCAAGTCCTCCCACTTAGAAATCATGGAGGGCTCTGAAATTCACATTGTAGGTGCATTCCCACGGTGAGAGATTCAATGTAAAAAAAAATATATCAGGAAATCACATTGTAAAGAAGGATTTGTAAAGAATTTTTTTAATCGCACACAAGTATTTTAACACCTGAGAAAATCAGTGTGATTTCCTGATTTTTTTTAATTTTTTTACTGTCTGTCTAACAGTGCACCTACGCAAGGTGTTCAAATACTTATGTTCCTCGGGGGATTACTGAATAAGTAAAAGGTTAGTTGAATGGGTGAGTTAGTGACTGAGCATGTCCCGTGAATTCTTACGTACGTAGGTGTGGAGAGAGTGAGTGTGCGCTCTGTGGAAGTTTTCTGTTCTAGTTACATAAGCAACAGGGAGGGGAAATGCTGCAAGTTTGTTTAAAAAAATATGATGTCAATTTCTCAACATCGTACTGCGATAAACTATGCTGTATTTTAATGAGATCGGCTCAGCGTTTGACCTAGTCTGTACTAGAAACAAAGGCGATGGCTGAGTTTAAAACATGTGAGTTCTTCTGAATGAGTTCATCCTCATGATTAACACTAACTGTGTGTTTAGCTTTGTAAATTAAGTTTTCATCATTGCTGCTAAGACATGTTAGTAACAGGGAGGCTGACTGCACTGTGTAATTAAATTATTTAATGTTTGAAGACAAAGGTATTTACAATAGTATTTGTGTTCTGAAGGCTGTTCTGTGCTATTTAAAGGCGCGTTTGATTAGATATTTTCACAAACATCTAGAGTTGTCCTTACAAAGTTTCTATAGAAATTTGGAGGGAAAAGTTGGAAGGTATGACCTTGTTTTACTACCCAAACTTACCGTTTTTAAATTACTATAATTTATCTTCTTTTGTTGCCATCACAGCACTAGCAAGGTATTGGTAGAACACTAAAAGGTAAAGTAGAACTCAAAGGTTCTACTGTCTAGCCAAACTGCAACACGCATCACAATGTCAGCTTCACAGAAATACACAGAAAAGATGGTAGCTGTAAAAAGACCTTGAAAAGATATCTCTTATCTTGTGTAAATGTTAAGCCAGCTGTGATGTAAGAAAAGTGAGAAAACCTAAACATCGTTCAGCAGCAGAATATCAGAAAAAGTAGAAACTGTCATAGAAGTAAGATCAGAGATTTACACTCCTATACAGTATTTCACAACATACAAGACTGTATTACTAGACATAAAGACATTGTGTGGTATTTGAGTAATGTTGTCATTGTGCGGTATTCATTCACACACATTCATTCACACACACACATATTTACTTCACATTTATTTTATTTTGTAAAGCAGCTTCGTGACAATGACCATTGTTAAAAGCGCTATATAAATAAAATTGAATTGAATTGAATTGAATATTTGAGTAATGTTGTCATTGTGCAGTATTTGAGTAATGTTGTCATTGTGCAGTATTTGAGTAATGTTGTCATTGTGCAGTATTTGAGTAATGTTGATCTGTACTGTATTTTGCAAGACACAATGTTGCACTTCTTGACGAAGCATCTGGAATATTGATTATGTTGATCTGTGTGTCTGACCTGCACTAGGTCAGAGACGGTGGTGGAGAGGATGTTGTGTAACTGGATGTCTATTTGCCTTTACCAGTTCCTTAAGGTAAGTGGCATTTTAGCCACAGCTTCAGTACATGTTGATGATTAGTCCCTTGAGCATCCATATGTTTCCCAACCTCAATACTGCATAAAGAAGTTGAGTATCTGCATTTGCTTTTAGGACTCTGCTGGCGAGCCACTCTACAAACTATTTAAAGCTATAAAGCACCAGGTGGAAAAAGGACCAGTTGATGCTAAGATGAAAAAGGCCAAGTACACTCTGAATGACACGGGCCTGCTGGGGGACGATGTGGAGTACTTTGTTCTGGTAAGCTTAAGTTCTTTCTAGTTTCTAGTGACCTGCATTGCACTAAATCAATGTGGGAGTTTTAGAATGTTTTTTCTGTTTGCAAAGCTACCCTGAACTCACACACAAAGTTTTTTAAACTTTAAACAGACACATTTTATTTGCTAATATATTTAACTAAAAGAGTTATTGTAAAACATATCCCTTAAAAGAGTTATGAGACACAAAATGGGTCCACGATGAGAAGAAAAGCGGTCCACGCTCACCTGGTGCCACAAACGCCAGAAAAACGCCTGATTCAGACGTCCATGTTGACGAAGTGATTGCAGTCTATGTGAAACAACATGGTGTCCACCTCCTTTTAAATCCAGCTTGGGTGTATTTACAACTGAATCGTAATGTTTATAATTTAGGTATAATACTCAAGATGCTTGAAGTGACCAGGGTCTATTATTGCTGTTTGCTCCTCTCAGACTCTGCAGGTGCTGGTCCATGGGGAGGGTCCTGATGTGACTCCAGTGAAGGTCCTGAACTGTGATACCATCTCCCAGGTGAAAGAGAAAATTATTGAGCAGGTTTACCGGAACCTTCCTTACTCTCAGAGACCCACAGTAGACATTGTTGCTCTGGGTGAGTTGCTGCCATCTTTCAGATCCATTTAACAGGTCACTGAATGATATGACTGGGTTTATCTGAAATGTGCTATGAAATGAATCCTCTCTTCCACAGAGTGGCGTCCTGGCTCAACAGGGCAGATTTTGTCTGACTTGGACCTGACATCACAAAAGGAGGGCAGGTGGAAACGTCTCAACACATTGGCGCATTACAATGTGAGTAGTAACCTAAATCGTACTCATTAAACAGTTCTGTAGGTAGACAAATAGTGGTTCTTCTCTCACATCACTCTACTTACTGCTTTTTGAACCTTTATTTGTTAGAGTGCAGGAGAAGGGCTTAGTAATGTAAATAAAATAAGGTTTATTATACATTTATTACATTACAGCTTGTAGAGTCTCTTGTAAATGATGAAAGGTGCATGGCAAAGGATTCGCTTCAGTTTTTCAACATCACTATATGTGTTGTTTACTAATGCTTTCAAATTTATTGCACTATATTTTTTCGCCAGGTTAGGGACAATGCAACTTTAGTCCTGTCCAGAGTTCTGCACACTCAGCAGTCTTTTGACCAGAACCAAGACAGCCATGAAGAAAGTAAGTTTTCTTTATTTTTCGATGCACATGTTTGGATAAACAGTACAGTTACAAATATGGGAGTAATAAAAACAAAAAATGGGTTGACAGCATGATTTTTTTTTTTTTATGTGAAATTCTATTTAAAAATGGGCAAATGAGGGTTGACCTGCACCAATCATCAGCTATTAGCTGACAATAAATATTATTAATGTGATTAATAACTTAATTGGCTTTTTTCTTTATTGACTTTATTATTTTCTTTATTAACTATAACATCGCATGCCTTAACAAACTGGATGTTTAGCATTTCTTTTTCCTAGCTGTCGATATTTAACTCCTAATTGGTGACAGAACAAATGAACGTTACTCACTGCTGAGTATGTCACACAGTGTCAGAAACCACTGTTTGACATTGCTAAACTTGGTTTGAGGCATGAGTAGGATTATTCAGATTGTTTGTATAATGCTAATTGATGGGATTTAAGTTTCTGAGCATATTGTGGAATCATCAATATCTGCTACTGATCAACTGCTTTTCTCATTTTTTATTTAATTTGATTAAGCAGGAAAGTATGTAAAATGCTGTATAAAAATCATGTGTAGCCTTGGATAGTATTTTTAAATGCATCACTTTTTTTCATGCCAGTGATCAGATGTCAGAAAAACTAAATATTATGACATTTTGTGTTTACATTTTACAATATTAAATTGTATTAGAATCTTGTACTATTATATTTTTGCCATATCACTCATCTGTAGGTATAAGCTTCTGTTACCTTACAAAATTAACCTTGTAGCCCTGTTGCAAAATTAAAGCAGGACACTTTAAACAGAACTCTTCAAACATTAAACATGCCTGTGCAGAAGGGCTGCATGAAAATTAGATTTTTCACTGAACTACCACTTATGCACTTGAAAGATTTGGAGCAGGATCTGAGAGATATGACATAGTGCTGGTGCCAGCATGACACAGTGCTGGGATTTTGTTAGCTGTGTCCCTGGTGAGTAAGTTATCAGGGGTCCAGGCAGCCCCTTTAGTGGAACATTCTGCAGATTTTCAAAAACACAGGCTGCTCTTTTATCTCCGAAACAAACAAACCTCCCAGTGCAATGTGCAGAGGCAGGAACCCCCCACCCCTCCGAGTGTACAGGGGTGCAGGGGTGAGCAGAGCTGATGCTGGGAATCTTGGGGTAGCTGCTTTTAAGGTGTTCTGATGAGCATAAGATTGATTACCTATTAGATGCAGAGTGTGGGGAACAAATGGTCGCAGGTATGAGTGAAGCACTACATTCTAGATTGCAATCATGATTAAAATGTCTAATTAGGCAATCAACAATCCACAGTGGAATACAGTAAACCCCCCAACTTATACATGGATCAGCAGTCGCGATTTTAGTCTCATGTGGATTTTTTCGGAGAACTAATTAAGATTGAAATTTTTGATTGGAATTTTTGTTTATCATTGAAGGTCTTTTGTTTAGTGTTTTTTAACGTGGAATTAGTGCCAACTAAAGCTCTAGAAAAATAAAACACTGATTACATGCTAATGCAAGTCTTAATAATAATGTACAATGAATAAACCACTTGGAAGGGGGACTTCTTCTGGAACAAAGAACATAACTTTGATAATAATAAATTAAGTAATAACAAATAAAATCAGAAAGCACAATCTTAACAGTATTAATGTTTACATGTTCCATTTCCTTTTCTAATTCTGTAGTGGATATAGTTTGCAGGTTTCCAAGTATGGCAAGTAGTACAACAAATTAAACTGCTATAATGAGCAGCTGTGCTTTGTTGCTTTTGCTGTTTGTACCCAGAAGCTATCAGAAAATCTTTTAGCCTGAAATCCAGTTTAATAATATTGTCGGAGTACATCTATACGCCAAGTGTTTTCTTTGCTGTGGTGCTTCTGTTTTTCGAGGATGGGTGAACCTGTGGGATGTCTGCAGTATTTTACATAGTGCTCATCATGAAACCCTTTAGAGTGAAAACAGGTGCAGTTTAGCTTAATGTTGTCCTTAGGCTTTATCTTTGTGTCTGCTGCAATTTCTGAGAGCTTTGTGCTTTGGTGTAATTGCTGATCTGGTTGTATAATATGTCCTTTTTTTTACCCAGTGTTTGTCTTTCACAGCAGCTTCAAGAGTAGACTGTTCATTTCCTGATTAATGTTTCTCACCCCCCAACAGGTCCCTTTGTAACAAGATAATCAGTGTTATTCTCTTCACCTATCATTTTAATGTGTGTATATGTAAACAAGCTTATGCAGTTACTTAAAATAAGTTGTCATGTGAACATGATTGGCATGTATAGCTAATAGACAAATGCTGCTGTGCTTTCTAGGAAGCGCCCTGCTGGAGGATGATAAAGTGTTCCATCTAGTCAGGCCAGCAGATGAGCTGGATGAAGTGAAATCCAAGAGAGGCAGCATGAAGGACAAAGCAACCACTAAAGCAATTACTGAGATCTACTTGACCAGACTGCTCTCTGTTAAGGTAAAACAACAATGTGTGTGTTTTAAAACTTGCTGAAACTAAAAAGCTAGCACTGAAATTAAAAAGCTAGCACTATAATGAACATAATGTGGTGCGAATGACATGAATACAACGTTACTTCCAGTGCTGAGATGTAGAAGATGGAGAAAAGAAAGTAATTAATTCAATTGCAGTGATAACTCTGAGGGCCTGGGAGAAGATTAATCAAAATGTCAAGTTCATATGAAGATTAAAGATTTGCATGTGTGTTACAGGGTACATTGCAGCAGTTTGTGGATGATTTCTTCCGCAGTGTGTTGTGTTCAGGCACTGTGGTTCCCCCTGCGGTAAAGTACTTCTTTGACTTTTTGGACGAGCAAGCACACAAACATGACAATGTGGACGAAGAGACCATCCACATATGGAAGACCAATAGGTTTGTTTTCCAGCTTTTGCAGTGTTATCCTTAAAATCAACATCACAGAGCACTTTGTCCTCACAAGTACTCACAATGCCTTCTTTATACTTGATCAGAATGTGTAATGTTTGCCTTGAATATGAGGCAGCTCATTGGTTAATGGTTCTGCTCATATTTCATGAGCCTTAGTAAGCCTGTGGTGTAGTACTGCTGCCTGGAAAGATTTCAACTTGGTAACTTTTATCTGGCATGCATCACAATAAAGCTGGAAATCACATCATTAAAGCAAAGGTAATATCTTGAAGAAAACATTATAATGCACAAAGTGGTTGTTTTGCAAAACTTTTTGTTCCTAAAAAGTCACACAAAAGATAATTGCTATGCTTCAGAAATTCTTAGTTATAAATCAGTGGTTCATAGCAGATATCATTACAATCTTTTGTGTAACAGTTATTTCAAATTCTACAATCTGAAAATGGCAGTTTTTTTCTCATATAAAACCAAAGATATATAAATGAACTTTTATAATAATATTTGAATTGTAGTCTGTGTGGTCAGTTTTTGAAGAAGGCATTGACTCTACAAGACCTCTGAAGGTATGTGGTGGTGTCTTGAACCCCACTGTTAGCAGCAGATCATTTAAGTCCTCCATGTCACAAGGCCCCTCCATGGATTGACTAGTTCATCCAGCATATCCTACAGCTCAGTTGGAGAGATCTGGGAATTCTGGATCTCTTTGAACTCCTCATGTTCCTCAGACCATGCCTGAGCAATTTTGTAGTGTTACAGTGCTGCTGAAAGAGGCCACTGCCATTAAGGAAACAACGTTCCCATGAAGTGGTGTACTGAACCTGAAACAATGTTTTGGTAGGTGGTATGTGTCCAAGTAACACTGACATGATTGCCAGGGCCCAAGTAACACACTGATTCTGCCTATTATTTTGAGTGTCCAATAGGAAGCCCTGTTCACAGCCTTGTGTCCGCCCACCCCTCGACAGATTAGCAGTGTTCGGTGTAGCCTAATGCTAGCGTTTTTTTTTTTCAAATATATCTCCTCACAAAGATCGGGTTTAACATTTGTATTTTGGGTCAACATCATTGAAGTTGTTTAGAGTGAAGTGTGTCGTGTTGTGTGATTGCGGTTTGGTATAATGTCATTGTGAAAATAATGTAGCTAAAGCTTAAACTCAGTGGACGTCTCCAGTCTGCACTCTGCTGCTGCCAGCAAGACTGAATCAAGTTGGTCAGTTGGTGCTGTGCTACCATAATTCAAACAATTGTAACTTGACAACTGTTTAAGGTACAGCTTTGACCAAGATATCATTTTAAAGCTTATTTTCGTAAAACCTCAGTTTTGAATTTTGGGTCACTGTGACTCCTTTTGCCAGATCAGGTCACAATTTTAAAATGACTCCGTACACGCTGAGGTTTTACTGACCTCAGAGAATGAAAGTACTAAACCTCTCTTACTGATTATCTCAACAAAAATCTGGCAATGCACTTGAAGTCTCCCCCAGCCTGTCTGAAACTAGGCCCAGAAAGAAACTGCAGCCTTGCAGCTGCTGAGATGTGAGCAGACGTTCTCTGAACCCAGTCCAGATTGAATTATTCAGGCTCCTGTGAGGACAGATGAAATCTACACGCTGTGCCTTGTTTAGTTGGCGTTGGTAAGATTGATGGGCAAAATCTTCATCAGCCTACCAGAGTGTACCTTCCTCCAGAATGCTCACTGCTGTTCCGCTTCTGTTCCATCCATTCGGAGTGACGTGCAGCTGGTGGCTGCACATGGAGTCTCTGCATCAATGAGCTTGCAGAACAAAATGGAGATAATTGCATCCTTTGTTAATGCATTTGGCTGGGGATGGAGAATGTGCTGTATGAGGTCCCCTCAAATTCAAAACTAGGGATGATTTGGTATCTGCTAACGAATTCTTAAAAAGCTTGACTTGCAGCAGTGGCTCGTTAGGAATTTACCTACTTCTTTGTGCTGCCGGCCACTGTGTTCATCATCATCAGTTTCCCTGTGATTAGAGGAGGAATAAGCGCTTAGATATTTTTATTGAGGAAGAGATTATATAATGAAATAGTTGTGTAAAATAGAGGAAACAAATGATTTACTATCAAAGTGCAAAGTGAGGTTTACACTCCAATTTTCTCTTAAAAAGAGACAGCTGTGCAGTAATTCTTTGTGTATATATAATCATATGCAAACCTTTGGTGGTTTAAACCTTTGCATAGCCAGATGAGAACTCTACAGTGTAATGCAATATTGTTTTTGTTATATGACATATAGATAGATAATGTAGATTTAATGTGGGGCTGCTGGTGGCCTAGTCCTTTGGGATTTGCCACTGGGGTCAGGGGTTCGAATCTTTGGACTGCAAGTGCATGACAAAAACGGACACTTTATAATTTTACACTTTACACTTTTTACTGTATGACTAGTTACATTCAGAAAATAGCTTCTGCTTTTAAATGTGCAAAAGTGTTTCCTGTGTTGATGTATACTAATTTGCAAACAAAACATGTCACTGAGCATTAACAGGTGAAGTGAATAACATTAATTATCTCATTACAATGGCAATATTAGTAGGCAGCAACAAGGGGGACCAACATAATACGCAGACAGAGAGTTTTAATGTTATGGTTGATTTAAGTCATTTAAATGTCAAAGTTCCCAAACTTTTGACAATTTATAAGCAGAATTTCTGCCATCGATAACTGACTCCCTTTAGATTTGACCTGATCATGATAAGAAGGTGCTTCTTCTTGCTGTGCTTGGAGGAAAATAACCATCAGTTCTGTTAGGATATCTGTGCTGGCTAGAGTTTTTTTTATTAATGGGCATCCTACCCACAGAGAGCAAGTACAGTGTTGCTTTCTTAAATTCCAAACCACGAATAGAAGTGGACTCGCACGGGATCAAACACACGATGCCAGTGCTCAGACAGTTGTTCCACTTGGGAGTCCAAAGAGCATGTTTCTTGTTGTTTAACATTTTGTTAACTGGTCATTAGGGTATGTAAAACCTCAGGTCGGCATTTTAAGCATGTGTACCTAAATAATGTGTAACAGTATATGTGTATGTGTATGTATGTGTATATATGCATCCGGAAAGTATTCACAATGAATCACTTTTTCCACATTTTGTTATGTTACAACCTTATTCCAAAATGGATTAAATAAAAAACATTACATTTAAAAGTACATACATATAGTTTTTTTCCCCAACATAATATAAATACTACAAACTGGATTCCAAAAAAGTTGGGACACTAAACAAATTGTGAATAAAAACTGAATGCAATGATGTGGAGATGGC
>JBBPDE010000128.1:15258831-15272801 GCA_037974605.1 Nannopetersius ansorgii
CACACACACACACACACACACACACACACACACACACACACACACACACACACACACACACACACACACATACACATGTTCTGCTTGTCTCTTGTATTATTTAAAGATAATGTCTGGATGAGTGAATGTGGTCCTACACTCAAGGGAAATGCTAAGGTATCCATGAGAGAGGTGCAAGGTGAAAACCATTGCTCAACAAGAACATAAAGTCTTGTCTCATATCTATAGGAAAACACCACTTGATGACTCCCTTGATGACCTTTCGAAATAGTGCAGTTCTAAGAACTTGAAGGAGTACACAGTGTTAGTGTGTACTCCTAGTGTGTTACTGTCTCTAAGACCATCGCCACACGCCTTGACGAGAAGCTGCTTTCAGATCAGGTGGTAAGGCTGCTCTGAGAACAGCAAGGGCCAACCTGTCCCAATCCATCAGAGCAGCGAAGTGCAAACATTCTTTGGCAAGAGTATGTAGCAAGTGATCCAGGCCATCACCAACTACTATCAACTACAGGGCATCTCCACCTGCCTATGACAGTGAGGCCTACCTTCCAATGAATCTCTTCTATGTTTAGTTTGAAGCACCAAATGACATGAGAGAGAAACAGTCATTCATTTTTCCATCAATGATTGATTGGTTAAAAACTGTGTTTTGTGATTCCTTATGCTCTCCTTGTCCTATGTTACATTTTGTGTGATTTGAAACCATATAGTGTTGGTTGAAAAAATCTGCACTGTTTTAATTTGCTTAGTGGCTCACTGACTCACTGAAAAGGTGGTTTTGTTGAATGAAGTCCAGATGGGCAGAAGGTCTGCAGAAGAATGAGAAAAAGGGAACGTTTTCATGGAGAAAGCAATAATTTTCAGCTCTGTTTGGGCATACACAAACCTAAACATGGGCACTTTGGCACTAAAGAGAGGAAAACATATTCTCCTCATCTTCTGTCCTGTTCTTTCTCTTCCCCACATCCTGTCAGTAGAAAAGGTTGGGTGAGGTCATTGTGCTAAAAGAGGCTGTGACATCAGCAAACTGCCTGGAAGTCATGTCACCTCTTTTGTCTGGACACTCTCTGTTTGTCTCTTTTCTCCTTTTTGTGGCTTAGTAGTGGTTGTCATGCAGAGGCCATGCATTCCAGCAGGGCTTGCAGGCCAGACTTCCAGTGAAGTTCGTAAATGTGCAACCAAGAATACCTTTAAGACGGATGGGAGTGATATGTGTGTGTGTGTGTGTGTGTGTGTGTGTGTGTGTGTCTGTGTGTGCAAGTTTGCTTTCATACATTTTCAGGTCAGAAATATCCAGATTTGCAGAATGTTTTTAAAAAGGTGCCACATAAAGTGATGCTATATTGGGTTGCCTGAAGAACCATATTTAAGTGTGAAGAACCTTTGACTGATTTAAAGAATCTTGAAACAGTTCTTTATCAGTTTTAGGGTTCTTTCTACACACTATTATGTATTATGTGGAGGTTCTTTAAAAGACCCTCACACTCGCACGTCTCGTTTAAAAAGCTTCCATCCACTGAAAGACTTTCATTTTCAAGAGTGAAGTTCTAACATAGTATCAGAACAAATGTGTGTGTGTGTGTGTGTGTGTGTGTGTTTATGGGTGGGCACGTGTGTTGAGGGAGTCCCAGAACACCAACAGGACAGTTTTTTTTACTTTCTCTCTCACACACAGACATACACACACATACTCAGCACTGCTAGGTTCTGCCGCTGTGTTTATTTTTCCAGTCTTTTAAAGAAACAGTTCAGTATTCAGTCTTCTGTGAGGCTGTACAGGCTACTTTTCCCTCTTCAGCGGTTCTTAAAGGCCGGTTTGCTTCCAGCTCTTTTATGCTCATAAAAACCACAGACATTTTATGGACACTCCTTTGACTTTTGTCCTTTATCCTTTTGTCTGGGGAGCAGTGGAGGAAAGAAACACACACGTGCCAAAAGAACATTATTGATGTGTGACAGATCTGCTTATAAAGCATCATGTTTCATGCAGGCCATCTTCTTCTAACTGAAAACAAACAACCAAGCAGCCTTACGCAGCAACATTATAAGGCGCAGAGTGTACACACACAACACACTTTACACTCAGAACACGTGCTGGTGGACCACAGACTTTTATTAGAAGCCACAGTGTCTTGGACTGAGCATGGACTTCATGGTCCTTAATACATCACTACTTAACTCCACTCACAGCAGAAGACTCAGCGAAGCTGCTTTGTCATCTAAAGTATACAACTAACCAAATGACTTATTTACCTCTTATTTCATATCATACATTTAAACATGTAATTAATAATCAGCATACAGACAATCCTTTGTCAGAGAAAGCACACAATCAGACATTCATAGACACACGGTTAACAACTTCTGTATGCATGAGAACGATAGAAACCAATAGAAATGGTCAGAACAAAAATGTACAGAAATATATAAATCAAGAAAGATTAAATAACAGTACATTTAAATACATATAAATACATACTGAATATTCAGTTAATTATTGCAACATGAAAGCTACCCTAGATGATAAATAGGCATCAACATCTTTTTTCCAGTTAAGCAGATATACATTTTACTTTGTTTGTTTGCTTTACGCTGCCATGCACGTCTTTCTGCAGTCTATCGTATATAAAGCATTTTTTTCTTTGAGTGTGGCTTCAAAAGCTTATTAAAGCTTGGTTATTTTTCTGCTGCCATGTAATTAAGCCAAAACACTCATACCCATTTGGACACTCCAACTCAAAATCCCAAAATATCAAAAACAACATAAATACTAACATAGTATAACATTTACCACTGAGGATCCAGTTGAAGATTCCATTGTCTGATATACAGTAAAATACATCACTGCACAAACACAACACTCAGAGCATCTATTGTCCATTATATCAACCCTGAAGTATACGGTTCTGAGCCGGACTGTTTTATTGCTTTTCTGTTTGAAACTTTGTTTTCATGCCCGGTCACCCTTAGACTGTACGCCATTTCATCACACTGGCATTCAGCAAGAATGGCTTCAATGACTGCTGTTGAAATGCAGGGTGTTTCTGTACTGCATTTTCTACAGGTCACACCCTATTCACTCATCACAAAGAGTCCATTTAAAAGGCTTAGAGTTCAAGCAGCAGCGTCTGCACTATGCTAAAGTCACTAAACACTTGCTACAAAACTGATGCAACTTCTAACCCTTATATCTGACTTCTGTTTCGCAAGTTAAGCCAAGCCCACTGTAACTTAAGGGTCTAGAACAGGACTTGACAGACATTTTGTCTTTTTTACAGGGAAAGATTGACAGGTTCCCCCTCAAGAATGTTTTCATTTGTATCAGCTGCCTATTTATATGAACAACAAAAGTCTATGCTAGATGAGGACAGATCGCAAGATACGATGAGACTTGCCTGCCCAGTGCTGTGGAAGGGATACTTCTGACTGTGTTCAATCAGACATTTTTAGCGGTACAGTACCCACCAAACCCTGTTCCTAGAGTTCAGGTCACTTAAAGCTCACTGAACATCAGTCTACTCAGTGAGTTAAGCCAAGTGTGTTAGAAGTAAGGATGTGGACCACTATGAAGCATGTCTCCACACTTGCTTGATTTCTGGGTCTAAAACAAGCTTTTCTTTCGCTCTTTTATATTTGACTTAATACATTCTGTACTATTATGATGTTTTAGAGATGCAAGATCAACTTGATTTGTCCATATATTGCTACTGTATGACCTGTACAGAGGATGAAGATGTCCAAATATACTTGTTCATGTAGTCTATAACCATAAGCAAAAGTTTGTACTCCCCAGAATAAATGACATTTTGTTGAGTTTTCTATGTGAAAATATCAAAATATTTCTGCTATTATACTTCTGGACGTATTAATGCACTGTTACTGTACATTTGAATGCTGTATTTAAGTGTGTTCTGTAGAGGAGGTTTTGACATATCTTCTCTTGAGAAATCAACAAAATGTCAGCCAGGGTTGTTCCTACTTTTGCAAAAGTGAGAAACACATTCAATTATCGAATAAAATATAATGTTTTCATCTGTGATGTATATGAGTCATGTGTATTTGGTGTCAAGGAGAATACTTGCTAGGTTCACTGTTTGTGAGTTGAGAGAGTGAATATTTACTATCAACACGAGCTGTTGTTTAGATCTAAAGCTTCTGATTTCCCTGCTAAGAGTGTAAACATAAAGCAGTAAAATGTCAGTGACTGGACGAATTGTCCATTCTTCAGTACTGACCGCTCCAGGTATTTTCCCACTGGCATTTTGCGCATTTTCACTAATCGTTTACGTAAGTGTTCATGTGCTTTCATAGACTCTTTCTGTCCTCCTCTAGCTCAGCTGGTTGCTAATGTTCAGGGCCTGCTGGTACACTTGGGTCACATCATCCATGTCCCCAAGCAGTGAGAAGCTTCCATTGTCTCCGGGAGACCCTGGAGGACTGCGATTCACCTTTGCCCCATGGAGAGGTGCAGCTGTCTGGAGGCCTCTGAAGCCGGCCATTTGCAGCAGGTCCTCGGCTGAAAGGCAGCCCCTTATGTTGGGTTTTGGTGAAGCATGTGGCCAGTCCACTCCCATAGAGAGACCCAACTCTTCACTCACAATGCTGGAGGGTCTGCTCTGGCTTCGAGAAAGGCCAGAGTCTGGCCCTGGACTTTCTCCATGAATGCCAACATTTGCGTGGGCGTTGTGAGCAGAGTACTTCCCATTCCTCTTCAGTATGCCCTTCCTAGCTGCCCTCTTAGGTGGGGAGCCATTTGGAGGAAGCACCACGCTGCACCCTAACAGTTCGGAGGATTCGCTGCGCTCAGGGGATGAGTAATAGCCGGACTCTCGCTGCTGGCTGTTCTTCAGAATGCCCTTCTTGGGCAGGGAGGGCATTATTTTGGCCGGGGAGCCACCCAGAGTGTCCTCCCTCTCTGGACTGGAAGTGGACTCCACATCCTGGTAGTAGATGGAGCGGCGCAGTTCCACTTCACACAGGCTCTGTGAACGCTGATCTCCGCTGCTGGCTCGAGTCTTTAGGATGCCTTTGGGCCTCTTCAGGCCCGGCTTTTCCTCCAGAATGGGCCGTATGCCTCCGTCATTCTCTTTCGAGGACCTCCGGAGGCGCCGGGTGGAAGTGAGTCCAGTTGTGGTGGCAGCAGGATCAGTGTGAACTGATTTATTAGGATGGCTCTCAGTGCGGTTCTGCCAGTCAATAAAGCGGGCCAGCATAGGTGAGCTGTTTTCACGCTGAGTCTGACAGTCACATACACTGGTTTTCCAGCCCCAGTTCACCCACCAGTGATTGGCAATGTCCTCCACTGTAGCTCGGCGCTCCGGATTTACCATCAGCATCCACCGGATCAGGCCACGAGCGTCTGAAGCACAGAAATTATTTGTTCAATTTAGATAAATGGGTTTAATAAATTCTAAATTTGAACAGATAATGATATGCATATTTACCAAACAGAAAGAAACAAATGCCTTTGTGTCTGATGCACAAAGCACACACACCTGATGACTGTGGGGGTTCCCTGTATTCCCCGTTGCTAATTTGCCGTATAAGTCGTTTGTGATCCCCCCCATCAAAAGGCATTGTGCCATACACCAGAGTGTAGAGCAACACCCCAAGAGCCCAGCTGTCAACCTGGCCAGAAAGAAGAAAACATATGAATTGATCAGTATGAGGCTATTCACAATGTCTAAACGTGTTTATGGCTCGATTATAAAGAGTTCTGTCCATTTAAACCTGGTTTAACTGCCTGTTAACTTTGCCTGCTGATACAAACCCCCGGCAAATAAATCCAAAGGTTGTTTGGTTCTGAGTTCTGAAAGTGTCGCTCTTCATGCTCTGTGGCCATGGTTTAAATACATTGCACATTTTGTCTGTCTGCGTGCCACCATCCCCCACCAAAAAAAACAAAGAAAAACCAGTGCTGATTAATCAGAGAAACACTTCGGCAATCAGTCGGTGTCAAAGGGAACAATGGCTGATTAGAGCACAGGAAGGTCCACTCCCATGACTGCTGACCTTTCTGACCCAGAGGAGATGAGAGGACCTCTGTGATTTTTGGCCTAGATCCATGAGGACAAGAGCAGGATGCAGCCTTTCCCAAAGGCCGACAAGACTGTTATGTAAGAACCTCAGAAGGCCCCGAAGAATACGATGTGTGTCTGTATGTGTGTGTGTGTGTGTGTGTGCTAGTGAAAAAGAAAAAAATGGAAATAAGTTTAAAAGCATGTTGCGCAGGTCTGTAGTGTTTATGTGTCTGAAATAAGAAATCAAAAAACAAGAATTATGATATCCGTTGGATACATTCCTGTGCTTGGACGAGACATTTCTTTTCAGCTAATAACTGAGGGAATAGAGGGACCTTGCTTGGGTGTTGCACTACTGCTGATATCCTGAAAATAGCTGAGTGATTAGTCCTGCCTGGCAAACTTTCCAATTTTCTACAATACAGGAAAGCAATGCCTAAAAGGGTCAGATGAACCCTCAGCCTCCCTGTGCAAGGAAACAGAGCAAGTATGAGTGCGTACACTTTGTCTGCGACACTACAAATGAACTTACTCATTGTTTTCTGGGCCTTATCTTTATCCTCAGTGTTAATGTAGAAAACAGTATATTTGATTAGTATTTTCCCCTCAGACTGAACGTTTTGAAATGTGTTTATGATGTCTTATCTCAGCCAGCATGCTTTGATTTGAAAATAGCAAGCCTGTTTAATTGAAATGGTCTGTGGTGGCTGGCTGAAGTATATTTTGGATGTTTTTGGCAGAGGGTTACATAATTAAACACACATGGCAGCATGCGTGCAGTATGGCTTACCTCTGGTCCTCGATATGGCCTCCCATTTACAATTTCAGGTGAAGCGTAAAGAGGGCTGCCACAGAAGGTTTGCAAAAGCTTGTCTTTGTGATAGAGGTTGGATAAGCCAAAATCTGCTATCTGGAAGAAAGAAAGAATCATTCTGTAAAATAAGAAATTCTAATGTATATACACAGCCTTGGGACATTTCTGTATAACAAACAGTTTCAAGCTTACCTTTATATTACAGTTGTCATCTAGTAACACATTTTCCAGTTTTAGATCCCTGTGCACCACTCCATTCTGAAAGACATCACTGCCATCATAAACTCCTGAGTGTTTTATACAGTTTAATCAAACAACTGTCAAACTCTGGACATCATGATGACATATTCATATTTTCATATTGACTTTGATTTTTTCATCTTTTTTCATATTGTGTCTGCCACTGGCCATACATCTTTTGTTATACAGAAGATCTGATGTCCATTTCTGAATCTAGAGCAAGTTCACACATGCCCCAGTAGAACGGTCCATGTGGGTAAGAGAAAAGATGCTGTTTGGCTGTTTAGCAAAACTCTCTGTGTTTCAAATCAATTCACTAGGGTGACAGCATGTGTTCATTTGAGCATACACACATATAGTTACACAGTCCCTTTCCCACACATACTCGCATGCTGGACTGCACAAGCTCTGTCTCACTCTTCCCCCGTTCAGTGTAAAAAGGGCTCCCAGCCGTTGCCCTGGCGACCTCTCAGCTTGGTCAGATGTGCTGTGGTCGACAAGGCAATGGCTGGAATCCCCCAGCCGAGGAACTGAAGGCCAGGATGTTAAAGCAGTAATGAAAAATAATCTAAACCAAACATTTTTAATATCACATAATTTTATTATACTTCAAGCAGTAAAGGTTGCTACTGCTCTCATGCTAGGTTTGGATGTACACGCTTTAGTCCAACTATTCACTTAGAACAGCATACTTTACACACAAATAAACATTCAAATATTCACCGGAATTAATATTCAAAATATTATTCAGTTATAAAATTAAGAAATAGCAAATGCATAGATTGGACTGATACAGTTTTGGTTACATTAGCCATTCCTTCTATATGGGATACCATTACTGTAACCAAACTGTAAAAAAATGGACAGAGGAACTTTTAGATGAATGGCCACAGTGACTTTAGTCACTATGCTGCGTATAAACAGGAGATGACAGAATGACAGTTGCAGTCTGAGCCTTGCGTCTCACCTTGTGACAGTGGTGTACTGCTGAGACAATCTGTCTGAAGAAGTGTCTCGTCTCTCTCTCGCTGAGCTTCCGTCGCTCGCTGATGTAGTCGTACAGCTCTCCTTTGCTGGCATATTCCATCACGATCACAATCTTATCCTTGTTCTCGAACACTGCGCATGCAAAGACAGAAACAGGGAGAATACACACTGTGATTCCACTGCTTACATTCTTTACGCTCGATTATCACAGTAATCCATTCCCAGCACTCAACCTGGACTGAATATCAGACATGGGGAGTCAGTCTAGGCAGCTTGTTTAAATATTCCAGCTCAATCCTTCATTACTGTCTGTGACTTACAGTCTTCTATCCCGGTTCATTCTAATTGATTCTGTGCTGGGTTTTAGTGGTGGATTTCTGCTTCCTGTTGTGGCTTGGGGCCACGTTGCTGATGTGCCAGTGTGTGGGGTGGCAGAGCTCCAGCCGGTCTGGCTTCAGTCGCAGTCACACCGATTAGGAGCTGCTGCAAGCTGCCAAAGTTAACAGGTGTGAGGTGCAGAGTTGGTGCGCGTGTAAGTGTGGGTGAGAGACAGAAAGAGACTAGCGAAAGTGGCTGCAGAGTGATGAGGACTTATGTAAGGTTGTTCCAGGGTCAAAGTTATTGTACAGTGTATCACTACACCACCACATCTGTCACGTCGGCTCATGTCGCACGACACGTGCACCAATGTCCACCGTTTGGCCCTTTGGTTCAACACAAACAACTTCCTCTGTATTGATCTTAAGTGAAATCAAAGGGAACATAACAAAATAAGCTGTAAAAACTATTTTCTTTGAAGACCATACTGTGGTGTATTTTGCCTCTTCTTCACCATTGCTTTTCAACATAAACCCCAAAACAGTACATTCATATGGAATACAGAGGTTGTTTATAAAATACAAAGGCAAATAAAAAGGACATGATTTTTGGTGCAGTGAATTAGGAATTCAGTTTTGGTTCAGATTCAGAATTCACATTCTGCTCTTTGACCTGTGGAGGCTGTCCAGTCATTTCCACTGCCCTGCCATTACCTCACTCAAGCTAATCTGTTTAAAACACGGCTGAGTGGGCGCACTGTTACAGCACTGTCTCCTCCAGTGTCTCAGGCGGACACTAGATCAGTATAATGCACCCTGACTGTGGGCACGGTGGGACTCCACAGCCACTATGTCTCCCTGTCCTTCAGTGGGAGTCAGTGGGAGGTTTGGCAGATCCTACAGTTAATTCTACAATTTAACAGACGGCATCGTTAGAAATTCCATTCTACTGCACCCACTTCAAAGTGACCTAAATTAGGTGAAGGAAATATTTGTCACAGATAATATACTGGCCTCTTAGCTTTTGAGTGGTTTGCTCTTGAGAAGGTCAAGATTGGGTCAAGTTCAATGTGGGTCTGATTTATGCTTCACTATAGTGCACTTTTAAACATGGTGAATCTACAGGGTCTTTATGGGCCCCCGTTTCTACATTTTCACTCTGGCATGTAGCTTCCATGCTGCTTCAAAATCGAAGCTACAGCAACACAAAGAAATAACAAGATAAACTGTTGGGGAATGTTAGAGTCACAATCACACGCTGGGTTTATTAGCCACATATTTAAATTGGATCAATTACCCTAAAACTAGATTCCATCCTTTTGAGCAGATGCTGTATTAATAGAGAAACATGTCATTATGAACAATCAGACCTTGAAGAGAACCGAGAGGTCCTCTGTTAGGCTCAGTGCAGAGTGTATAAGTGGGATAAAGACAGCTCTATCCATCTGTTAATAATGTATCTGTTAATAACTCATTGTCATACAGGTATACAGGTATACAATGTGTTGTGAATGTTACTGAACGTATGGTTGTATGGAAAAGTTTGTGTGCACACACTCTTACACTGACCTTCATATATTGAGATAATGTGTGGGTGCCGTAGGGAGGACATGATCTCAATCTCTCTGCGTATGTGAACCATGTCCTGTTCATCTTTGATCTTCTCCTTACGGATAGATTTAATTGCCACCTGAAAAAGAGGAGGAAAAAAAGAGACAGCTTTAGCTTTTAGCTTACAGAGCAATACTGCACATAAAAACGCTGCTGCTATATTCAGGCAGTGGTTCTACAGGAAGCTGAAAACTATGTACTTTGCAAGCTGATGAGTGATATTGATTATGCAATATAAGGTTAAACATCACACATAAAGAATATTTTGGGGGGGGGGGGGGGGGGGGGGTCAGGGCTTTCCCAGCGGTGGCGTATATTGTTCATGGACTGAGAAAGCCCCCTCCTCAAGCAGTGTTACAGCACAGACAGGAAGGCTGAGGTAAAAGCTTCCTGTCTCTAAACACTCTGTTGGGTGACTCACTAGCTTTGTCTTGCCTGGAATTCACCAGTCAACACTTTGTAACAGCTCAAACCAGACAATACAGAGACTGTGTGGAAGCCACATCACATACCAGAGATACGGTATGCCAGCACTCTTGCCCTCAATGGCAACATTTCAGAATGTGACTACGTACTTTGTGATTTTTTTCTAAATGTATCAGGTCTGGGTCTGTATATAGGCTGCAGAGCTGAAGTTTTAAAGTTGTACCGAGTGCCTCTAACCTTGAGTGAAAGTAGGTTCCTGAAAGGACGAACAGCCGTCTCAGGAGACCATGCGCCACAGAAGTTATTATTAGCCATTCCATTTCCACACTGATGCTAACACAAATCTGCATACAGCGAGAATTCGGTGCATCAGCCTCCAAACTCCTGAGGCAGCTTGCATAAAACATCTTAAATATTTATTTGAAACATCTAAGGGACATGTTTTTTTTAAGCCAAGAGGCATACTGAAGTGCAAAGCATTTTTCTTCCTAACTGTGCTTTTTAGTTAAGGGTTATTCTGAAGCACATCACAGCAAGGTGTTTTTGCAAAAGTCAGTTTAAGTATTATAATGTAAACTTAAGGTTTAGAATATAACTTGCCTTTAAAGGTTTTTTTTTTTAACTTTCTACTTAAGTATTTCATGCAGCTGATAGTGTGTGTAAAATGCTAACTAGTCTCAGAGCAAACTGCAGAGTCCTTCCAATTCATCCAAACCCTGATATTACTTTGTCAACTGCTTGCCAAATTAATACAGTTAGGGACAAGTGCTGATGTCCATACTGCTGAGAAAGTCTTCCTTTACTGCATTTCGAGGGAAAGTTTTAGCTTCATGAAGCCAAAGAGGGATATTAGTGAGCTTGAGGGGGGAAAACTGGGAATTATTTCTTCAGGAAGTCTGCTGCATGTCCCTGCACTGACTCATAAAATAGAACGAGGGAAGTGGCACTTGGAGTGCAACTTCCTCTCTGGGCAACGTCATTCACAGCACTCGACCACTCTGGCCTTTTAGGGGCAAAGTTAGTGCAGCTGACCACTGTCCACATGTGATCGTATGAAAAAAGAGTTTAACCCTTGGGTTGTAATCATATCATATCATATTGATCAGCATGCCTCAAAATGTGTTTAACAGTCCATATGATTTTATAGGCGTAGCTGTAGATATTGTTCTGTATTTTTAACACAAAAGGCCCAAATGTGGTCAAATCAGCACCAGTACCCTTCTGCAAACCAATGGTCACTGCAGTCAGTTACTATACTAGACCCTAGATCTAATATAGTATAGATTGCTATAATATTCAATAGTAACTCAGTGTATGGACTGAAATATTACAAACCAGAAGAAGGTTTTAAGTGTTATGGAGTCGCTAAGCATAGGAACAACAGCTAGGGAATCAATAGTGTACTTCTAGATCAGGAGTGCATAAATCCAGGCCAGGGTCCAGCAGAGCTTGGTGGTTCAACTCTCCTGATGATTGGCAGGTTTAGGGAGAACTACCAAACAGCGCTGGACTGGATCTGGTTACCCCTGGTCTCAGGCAAGCTGACTCATTAGATATTGTTATTAAAACAATCATACAAAAAATTTTTAAAAACTTTGTTTTCAACAAAAAGAGTTTTTTATGGGTATTGAGCACAAACGAGGGTTGGGTACGACAGCAGGGTTGCTCCTTTTAGACATGACCTTAAATATAGTGAAAGCATGAACTCATTAAAGTGCAGGCAGGCCACGCTGAGGGAAGCAGACACAGACACTCCCGTGCGGGGCTGTTAGCCCGCGCCAGCCGAGGGTACGGATCATTAGGCAGGCCTGTGTTTGATGCATATGCCAGCTGGCTTGAGGCTTCCCCTAGTTCTAAGCCCCATCTAAAGGCAGGTACTATCACTCTAGCACAAACAGAACAGTCCATTGTTTGCACAAGAAAGACAACAGGTGTGCTGTTTTTATCTGAGTGGCAGTTCAGGAGAAAGGATATACGCTGATGCGGTGAACCGTGCAAGAGGAGTGGATTAAGCTCAGGGCAACCACGTCACACAAAATTACACATGATACATCTCCAGTGTGTATGTACAGAAAAGAATGGTCTCTTTCTCTCTCTCTCCCTCTCAAACGAATGCACACAAGTATATATACTGATGGGTAAGAGTAGTGACAATGTTCCTTGAGGAGGTGGGCGAAATAACAGTGTGATACTGTTATCATGGGACATCACTATATGGTTTAGTGAGCATAGCCACAGCATAGGTATTGCCAGCCACTGAAAAACACGAAACATCTTTAATTAAGAAGAGAGCTGGAATAAGGATGCACCGTGTGGAAATTGTGGGCCAATGCCTTTCATATAAGTCTCTGCTGATGCTGACGCATAAAATGTAGAAAGTGGGACTAAACTACCTCATTTTCTTTGTAGACAGATATTTTAGCAAAGTAGCCCACAGTCACTGTCACGGTTGCCTCGCCTTCTCCCCATACACACCGCTCCCTATCCCCTGAATATTAGTTATCTGTCTCACTTCTATCCGCATCTATCCTCTCTGTCCCGATTCTCATCCAGTCCTCCCTTCCCCTTTCCTCCCTTGCTTCCTTTCTAGTCCCCACGTCTCGTTTGTACCACTCCCCGTCCTTATTGCTTTCACCTGTCCCTCGTTTCCACTCTATGTCCGTATTTGTCTTTGAATGCGTGTCTGTGTCCCACTGTCTTCCTCAGCTCTGCGTTTCATGCCTCCATGTTCATGTTCTGTGTTTTCTGTGCATTTTCATTGCAGGCTCGTGCTTCGGGAAGTATCTGATGTTCTGCCCTCCGCGCTCTGTGTTCGCGCTGGATTCTGAGTTCCCCGTTTTGGTCTCTCGCTGCGCAGCAAGCTCTTGTTTCTGAGTTTATGCATATTGTGAGAAGCACGAGCCTTGCCCCTTGTTTTGGTTATTCTGTTCTGATTGTTTTTGGTTTGTTTTTGGCAGGGATGCACCGATCGATCGGCCACTGATCGGAAACGGCCGATTTTTGGCCTGATCGGCCGATCACTCACACGTATTGGCGATTTCAAACCGATCTTGCGCATGCGCTTTACTTGCAGCACAGACCGCCATTCAAATCTGCTCAACAGCGATTGGTTGCCACTGCTCCGTTCCCGGGCGTGGAAGACACGCCTGCTACCAAGCATCAACAAGGCGCGTCTTTTAAATGCAGCCTCATGGGGCTTTCAGACTCTCACCTTCTCTCTCTCTCTCTCTTTCACTCTCTCTTTCTCTCTATCTTTCTCTCTCTTCCGCTCTCTCCCTCTCTCTTTCTTGGTTTTCTAAACTCTCCTGTCCCGGTTAAAAGAGTTAGCACTAGCACTAGTGCTGTGGGCTTTTGTAGATTCTGAACACTCAGAGACTTTTAAGATTAGCTTTTCCTCGGTGTGTGTGTGTGTGTGTGTGTGTGTGTGTGTGTGTGTGTGCGCGTGCGTGCGTGCGTGTTTAGACGGGACAGGCCTAACAGAATTTCTGGACAGAAATGCTTTTGTTTACCAAAATAAACTTGTCATTTTGTTCAATTTGTGGCATTTTTTCAATA
>JBBPDE010000128.1:15286864-15302586 GCA_037974605.1 Nannopetersius ansorgii
GTGTGTGTGTGTGTGTGTGTGTGTGTGTGTGTGTGTGTGTGTGTGTGTGTGTGTGTGTGTGTGTGTGTGTGCAGACACATTACTCTTTGCATGCCACTCACTGTGTATTTACTTTTTTAGTTTGTTAGACAAATGTCAGAATTCAAGTGTTCAAATATTAACTTTCTTATTCATTTGTTGAATGAAACATAAATCTGAGATCTACTAAAATTTGAATCATTTACTCGTTCCTGTTTTCAGAAAGACTACATGAAAACTCCTTCACAATACAAGCCACAAAACATAATACTTACATTCATAACCATATCTTTAAACATATTAAATATTCAGTTTAAATATTTGGCCCATATCAGAAATTCACAGCCCTACTTTTTGTAGTCAGTTCAGTTTAGTCCCAAATGAAAAGTTCACTGATTAACTTAGCAGCCCAACTTCAACTGTGTTCAGCTGCTAGATAATGCGACCTGGGTACAGTATGATGTTTACAGCCACCTTATCACTCATTGTTAATTCATTGCTAATTTCTTCAGTTTTTACAATAAAATGTTTTGTTTAAGATACACTCCTACAATTCTCAGGAATTTACAAGTGTGTTCTGGAATTCTGGTGTGATCAAAAGAATTATCAGAACACGTCACGAATAATCGAGTATTCTAATAAAAAGCTCTTTCTCGATTAAAATGAACATTTGTAACAAGGAGAAGGTTTACTAGGCTTTAGATTTGCAGGTAAATAAGAAATCTTTTAGAAGAACATTATCGTTATTCCACATGAAAAGCAACTACTGAGGCACAGCGTTATCTTCTCAATCATATGTTCCCCTCAACCAGAGACAATGTGCACATAAACGTAAGCGGAGGAGGAATTTCTCTCTCTGTCTCTGTTTTTCTCATTATGAGGCTGTAGGAAATGAGAGAAAACAAGATGGAACTCACAGTGCAGTTTAATACCCCAGGCTTTAAAGCTGAGGAGATTGGTCCGTGTAAAAACCCTGAGGAGTGCCTTAGATCCTTAACAGACGCTCTGCCTATAAAGAAAACCCAATTACTGCAGGTCCCCAGGGTTAAACACCCAAGGCAAAATCTCTCACTCTTCCTCTTGAAAAAGACATTTCTGCATGCGGGCTGGACAATGCTTTGTATGACGTGTGCAGCAAAACACACAAAGCCCCAGTCCGGTTTGAATGCATTACGCCCAAGCTTCACTTTTTACACAGTCAGTGTTCAAGCCAGTCAGGTCTTGTTGGTTTGCTTAGGAATGCTGCACTTAATGATGAATTTGTTCATATGAAACACCATAATGGAAAGCTGCCACTATCAAACTTTAATGAGGATGTCTTTGGAAGCAGGAGTTATGTGTGTAGTTAAGAAAGTCCCTCAGGAAGCAGCATAATGGTGTGTATATACAGAACGCTTGCACTCTACTTGTTTAAGCTTGTTATGATGTGTTTTTCTTCATTATGTGTTTTCCTAGACTTTTCCTGTCATGTTCATTTAAAGGTAGTTAATTAGTCTTTATAAACACTGCAGAGGATAAATCTTAATCAGTGTTTTATCTGAGACAGTCTCATTTCAGCAGAGATATTAACTCCTCAAATCTCCCCAGGTGACCAGTGTAGTGTTACAGCCTGCAGTTATTAAAAAGCCATTTCAGAATTTTATACTGTGTATAAATCCGATTGAAATGATTAAAATATACTTTAATTGAATTGTTATTCCAGTGGCTTTACCTAAACTTGATCATTAGATTCAGCTGCTATGAATATAATTATATATATATATATTTTTTTCAATAAAACATATAATCTGATTGAGAGCTTCATTTGTATTTCATTCTCTGTTTAAGTGTATATTAAACATATTTTTACAGTAAACATCTAAAAAATCAAACAAAATTCCCCTTCCAGTCAAATTGTGGATCCCCTTCCAAAAACTGTGGATCTGTTGTATAGCCTAGGACCATCTACACCTATGTAAAGTAATTTGTTGGTAAGCAGTGAGGACTTTGGACTTGATTTGAAATGGAACACTGGCTGGAAGTTTAAAGAGTAATTCTGCCGATTTAACTAAATATCTGTACAAATAAAACACGCTATCTAGAGTGGTTTGCTATGATACTCGGAATTGGTCATGTGAGTGGTTACAGGAACCAGACAATCGAAGACTTTAGTGTCTCTGAAAACTACAGAAAATTACAGAAAATGACTACATGAAATGGTTATTAACTTTTGAGAAAGTTTTGGTCGAAAATGTGTGTTTTTGTTTTATGGTGGAAAGGTACATGCAGAGCTTTATAATAGTAAAAATAGGCAAAACAGTCCCCAAATATCTTTATGAACATTACTTATAAAAAGTGTGAAGGCACATGTACTGTAGATTCACTGGTGGATTCAGATTCAGATTCATTGGTGGTGCAGTGGACAACATGACCACTGGTTCCTGTCACCACCACTGCAAGCAAATCAGGTTCGGGAGATATCTTGATAGTGAATTAGATTAGAATGACTTTATTAATCCCACAATGGGGAAATTCCTGCAGCAGCAGTAGTGAAAAAGACAGTTTAACAGGATATGTAGGATCAAAAGTAACAATATAAGAACAAAGAAAAACTGTAAATGTATAAATATAAGTAAAGATATTGGGAAAATCATTTCACATCAGACCATTCTGAATAACTTGAAAGTTTACATGTCAGTTATTGACTTGTGAAAGTGACCATTTGTCATACATGAACACACCACTGCACACAGTGTGAACGGCACGAAATTCAACCTCTGCATGTAACCCATTCACCAAGTGAAGCAGGGAGCAGCCAGGAACACGGCGCCCGGGGAACAGTGTGTGAGGATGGTACCTTGCTCAGCGGTGCCTAGCGCTCTTGGGAATCGAAACCGGACTTTCTGGTCGCATGCCCTAACCACTAGGCTACCAGCTTCCCCTTGTACAGACTTGTACAGACCTTTGCAATTTTGAGAAAAAGAAAGTGCAGGATGACTATTTTTAGTGTACCTAGCTGCACAGTTGCTTACTGGCTGAGGGTGATTTACATTACTAATTTATACTTAAGAGCTAACAATGGGTCTCATTAACTCTATATGACTTGAGGCTGACGTCAATTGCCTATTTCCCTCCGAAGACAGAAGTATTTTGAATGAAGGTGACTATTTTCCATAATGAATCAATCAGACAGAGGCAGAAAAAGCACAGATCACAGTAGTGATGAATGACTAAAGAAGACTTTCAATCACAATGAAAACCTTTTGCATACTTCCAATGGGAGTAGATTTAATTTGACCTTAATAAAGAACAAGTGCATCATCAGAGGAGATACGTAACACACTGATGGCCTTTTCTATAGAATCCCAGATGAACTGGTATAGCACCCACTATTACAGTCAGCACACTGTTTAGGACCCATAGCCTAAGAATGCAGAGACAAAACAACAAAAATAAAATTCAGTGTTCTGACTGGGAACCAAGTGTCTTTAAAAATTCCATTGTGGAACCAGAGCTCTTGTATCTGTTCTAAAGCTTGTCCTTCGGTAGTCTCTGTCCAGTATGTCTGTGCACATGTCTCAGGCATAATCCAGACCATGAAACATTCATTACCTCACTGCTTTATGCCTTCGTTTGATAAAATGATACTAAGAGAGCACATTACTTTGGGTGAATACATCTGTAAAACCTAATTCACAAACCTCATATTCTACTTGGTTTCAAACATTAAGACATTCAAAGACTCATTTTTTCTTAATGGGGATGAATTTCTCTGTTTGGTCTGTTTGGTTCCCATAATTCCTTATTTCAAGTGTTGCTTATACAAAAGAATGTATTGCTAAAGCAGAGCTCTCTGTGATCGTTCAACCCCAACAGAGTACATCAGTATATTATGTTTTTTAAATTTGCAACAAATATAGGATGCTTAGCAACAAACTGCATGGCAACAATATGAGGTTTCTTTAGCTCAAGAAGGATGTTTCTGTTAGTAAAGCTCCTGGCTGACTTCTTCAAATCCTCTGTGGTTTGGCTTTGCTCGAAGCATGAACAGGGTTTAGAAAAGTCATAATCGGCAACTCTGGATCTTTGATATGTGGTTGTTCCTCGCAGTGACACAAAGAAGGCATCATCTGCTGCTTTTTCATCTCATGTCAACGTTGTTTTAAAGATGAAAGATATCATACAAATCTGTGTAACCAGACACCAGTCCAATCAAGCCTCCGAGCTAAGCTAAGCAAAACGTTTTGATATTAAAAGAGAAAGATAGTTAATAATGACCTGAACTACAGTGCTGTTCTAAAAACAGAAGGACCATTAAAAGTGTCCCCAATATTATGAATCTGACTTGAAGTTGTTTTGCTGGACTGTATCTAACCTTTGGTTATTGAATAATAATTCTAAATTACAATCTTCATAGATTTTATTAGAACAAAGAAAAACAAACATGTAGAACTGCATTAGTGTCATGCAATTAGTGCAGAGGTTCATTTCTATTGGTCTTCAGATTACTAAATAAACCCGTCACAACTTTCTCACAGTTGATTGTACAATTAAGTTCTCAGCTCATCGGTTGATTCATTTCTTTTTGTGATTTCTTTGTAGTTTGAATGAGAAACAGGGAATACAGGTCATGAGTGATGCCTGCCAGTAATTACATGTTTTTCAGGATTCTTTTGTGACCTCCCAGAGTCATTGCCATGCTCCAAAGGAATTTTGGACAGAGCACAGCATAGTGTGCTGCTTGCTGAGACCCTTTACGTTGCTGAAAAATGTGTATTTGTTTAGAAATCTCGAAGTGTCTTTTGGGCGACTGTGATTTTGCACACTGGGCCAGTTGGTGTTTTATCCTTCAAACAAAAGAACGAGAAAAAAGAAATTCTTCTGTTGTCTTTGTCACATTACATTTCTATTGAAGATCTGAAATGAGTGACAGATATGCAAAACCAGAGGGAATCGCTTGTATTTCATATGGCTCCTCCATAATGAAAGATGGGGGTGTAGACGCTCCTATAGCTCCAGTGTTCAGGTGTCTGTGCTTCAGGCAGAATGGAGAAGTGCTCATAAAGCGCTGCAGAGAGTGTAGAGTACAGGAGATCAAAGGTCAAGTTTCAAGGTTACTTTTTTGTCATCAGAAGCACGTACACGTACATAGTGAGATGACACATTGTTGGTGAGATGAGATATCACACATGCAAGCACTGTGTGTCTGTGATTGTCAGCATTTTCATGGACACACACACACACACACACACACACTCTGGCACAATTTTGTGACACAACAAAGGCCCTGTGCTTCCTCAAGAGCCCCGGCACCGCACTCACTCCATTGAGACTTGAGCAGCAAGTGTGAATCTGTTCGGTAATGAGGGGAGAGAAGGGAGGAGAGGAGAGCAGGAGAGATTAAGGAAATGTGTGTAGGAAGTGGCAGCTCTTGCATTAAAGGGAATAAAGAATCATTTTGTTTCAAGTATACTCTCTGGTGTTAATGACTTGACCCTGAGGCTCTACAGGCCCTACATACAGAGGCAAGGGAAGCTGCTGTGTTTTTGTAACGTATCAGTCAGTCATTTGCGATTTCTAATCAGTGATTATCCCTTTATGTTTACAAAATAATTTTTGTCTCTGAGTACAAATGAAAATGGCATATCATTACGAAAGTCTGATTAATGCTGTCATCTTAAGTTTGGATAACCAGTAGAGTGTACATTTTTGTCTACATGCTGTACTTAAACAGCTGAAATGTTGAGCTGTTTTCAGAACCATTTTTCTGGCAGTTTTTGGACCATGTTTTTCTGGTCTTTTCTGACACCTATACAGGCACCAATAGTAAAAGCTGGAATATCTTTTATTAATAAATCTATGTCCTTAAAAACAAATTAACTATACGTTTTAACATTATTTTTTAAATAAAGAAATGTTATTTCTACAATATATTTAATATTGTCCAGGGCTGATTTCGATTATAACATTTAGTTTGATGTTAGGCTGTGTGTGACTACTGTCATGAAAAATTGTACAAGCATTTAGTGATACTTTGTAGATGACCGATTTGGACTGGATTCATTTTTTTATTTTATTTTATTTTTTTTTGCTATAGTCAGGTTTCTGCTGATTTCGGGCTCACACTGAGTTGAGTTTTAAATTTATGCTGTCTGTAACATAAGACAAACAAACCAGGTACTTATTTGCTGAGACAAGAGGACAGCACATCTCTCCTTTTTGTGTCGAATTAAGATGAAGATTATGCATTGTGCTGTCTAACCGTGACATTCCCTGACAAATTAGTGGCAACACTGCAGGACAGCACTCGCTCCATGGGCTCGTCTGTGAATACACACCCAATCAATAGTCCCTATCACTTACTGACAGCGCAAATGCCAGCCTCTCCTTTGAGGAAAGGTGTTGTGTGGGGTGAGGCAGGAGGGTATTGAGGGATGAAAATGAATAAATGTCACCTGTAACACTGCCTGGATCTGTTTATTATTCAGTGTCATTTGTGTTGTGTTGTCACAGTTGTTTTGGTGGTGATTTGACATTCTGAGAGTGAAATCTTTGAGAGCAGTGTTTACATTTCTTTGAGTAGAGAAGTTCTCCGCTTTCTACAAAGAAAATGTATAAAATGCATTTTCTCTTCATAGCATTTCAGCATTTGTATATGAAACTGTATTTCAGGGGGCTTTAGGAAACATCAGGATGTGCTGTTGGTGTTTTTATAAAAAAACATTTTTTTTGTTACTCATACGCCTTTTTAAAGGCTGCCTGGGCTCCCAGAAGTCAGTACTGACATTTGCTACTGTGCTGCTGTGCATTCTGGGGTGTATAACCACTGGGTGGAATGGTCTCATAATGAGGACGCCCTTGCACTTAAAAGCCAAGGAATGCATAAAAATATTCACTTCAGCTTCACGTATAAAGATGTATCCCACACACATGCGCAAACACACAAGGACACTATTCAGCTTCCACACCGCTTACATCAAATGGCCTTGAAGCTGTTTCAGTCAGCACAAAGAGAATAGCAACTGCAGAGGTAGGTGACTAAAATCAACCAAAAGGAATGTATCTATTGAAAATAAATGTTCCTGATGGATTCAATCCAAAAACAGTGTCACGGTCAGTGTTGCAGTAAATGACAGATCTGCCCAAGAACCTTACAGAGCCTCTTAAATGCTAAATAGCTTTATAATTGAAGTGTCACTGAATTGACAGACTCTATGAAGGACATTTCATACAAGCCTTTATGATGGCACAAAATCAGGGACACAGGGAAAAATAAGGAAAGATTTTGATTATGTGTATTTAATAAAGTGGTGAGCTCAAGGGTATTATGGTTTTAATTTTCCTTCTCTCTTTGCATGTGGGGGTGGGGAATACAGGTGAGTTTTGTCTGTGAAAAGGATTCAAAACTCAAAAGACTTGCTGTCGCAGATTATTTTGGTTTACAGTTTTAATGATACATTAGGAATTGAATTGTGAGATGAAAATGGAAGTTAAGTCAGAAATGGCTTTTTTGTTATATTTCCCTCTTTTATTCTCGTTTTCTCGACCACATCGCAGACATTGACGAGTGTTTGGATGGCTTTGTGGAGTGCGACAGTCGAGCCACCTGTGTGAACCTGCCGGGCTGGTATCACTGCGAATGCCGCGATGGCTACCATGACAATGGGATGTTTGCAGCCAATGGAGAGTCGTGTGAAGGTAGGAAGATTGACGATAAAGAGTACCTTCACTCTTTAAAAATAGGAGCCAGGAAGGTTTCTTTGTGTAACAAAGCATTTTTGGCTTCCTAAAGATCCTCTCAGTGAATGGTTCCTCAGAGAACCCATTTTTTAAATGTACTGTGGGAGTGAAGATGCATATTCACATGTTTAAACGCCTGGTTCTTCAGTGAGTACCTGCCATTCCACCCAACCAGAGGTAGCGAGACCAATTATGGTTTCTTGGAATCTGTATTCTGGATAGTCAAGGCCTCTGAAATACAAAACAACATCCAATTGATGCAAAGCTGTTCAGTAGTTTATTACAACTATTTGTGTGTTTGTAAGTAGAAGAAAAGATATTTCAATATGATCTGAATTTGATGAGCATTTATTGTGTACAGTTCTGTTTTGTGGGAAGAGACCTAAAATTGACTCTCATTTTTTGACACTGAAATTGAATGCAAATGATTTCTGTCCTGTAACCATTACCCGCACACATGTCCACTCAGAGAACTCATAACATTCAATTCAGACACCTGAGACGCCTTCTATTAATTTGCCATTTTACAGATATTGATGAATGTGAGATGGGGAGGCATAACTGTGCTAATGACACAGTGTGTTTCAACATGGATGGAGGGTATGACTGCCGGTGTCCTCATGGAAGGAACTGCTCAGGAGACTGCATTCATGAAGGGAAAGTGAAGCACAACAGGCAGATTTGGGTGCTGGATGAAGACCGGTGCTCAGTCTGCTCTTGCCAGGTGAGCACAGCTCACAGCTGCTAGTTTTTCGCAGGGGTTACGCTCCAAGAGCACCCGCGTATATTGAAAAACTGCGTTGTTGTGTTTTGGTTTTATAGTGTAAACCCTAAAGTATGCTCCCAGAACACTTTCATTTAATTTCAAACTCGTTTAATACATTAACCATAAAGAAAATATAAAGTTAAATAAATAATCAGAATCAGAAAACGTTCTTGCTTAAAATGTTAGCATTAGTGGTTAACTTTAGCAGCGTGCAAAGACTTGTACACAAAAGAAACAGTAAAATAACTCTCTACTCTCTCCGCTCTCTCTATGTTTAGACAAGGCACAGCTTATTTATACTAAACAAACAGAGATTACTTGAAAACTTGAGGGGGCAGTTAAAACACTAAAATAGGAGGACAAGACACAGAGCCGGCATGCTGCAGCAGGCTTCTTCTTCTTCCTCTTCTTTTTATGACGGTTGACAACTTTTTAGTGTATTACTGCCACTGCTGGGCTGGTGGTGGTAATACAGTTCGGTTCTCAAAGAAAAAAAAGGCGGAGGATATTTCCAGTTTCCGCAGTATTGTGGAGATTTCCGCATAAAACTATGAAGTTGGTTCTTAAAAAATAAATAGTGTGCTTGAATCCGCAACTCCTGATTCGCATAAAAATGGGGGATTACTGTACACCTTGATGGCAAGAATAGTGAATACAGGAATGAAGTAGGGATGTTCCAGTTCTCAGCTGACTCTCATATGTGTATTTGTGGGTAATGCAGTTTCCCAGTGCTTATGTTCCTGTATATTAGTTTAGTAACTCTAATCTTATTAAGGTAAGATGTAATATTTATTGATCAATTAATTATCAAGTCAAAGAAGAAGAATACATGCATACAAAACGTAGATGCAGCAATTAAGTCCTTATTTTTCTGTTAAATTATGCAACTTCAAGACTTTGTTGTAACAGTTATTTTGTAAGACTAGTTCTACTTATTTTTATTTTGTTATTCTGGGTTCATCTTGGAAATCATCTTAATGCTACAGTTTATGATTACTGTTAACCTGACCTCAAAAAGTCTTGTACTTGCCTGCCTTGTCATTCCAATCACTATCACAAACAGGCTTTGATAGACTAGAGGGATGATTGCCTTCTTACATTCCCTCTCTTCAGGCTGGGCTGGTGATGTGCAGACGGATGGTGTGTGATTGTGAGAACCCAACGGTGGATGTGTCCTGCTGTCCAGAGTGTGACCCTCGCCTCACTTCTCAGTGTCTGCACCAGAATGGACTTCTAATGTACAACAACGGAGACACCTGGGTGGAGAGCTGCCAGCAGTGCCAGTGCATGGTGAGTTCATCAACATTCTGAAACTACCATTACCAGCAAAACCCGTTATAGATGCTTAGGAATCATGTTATCTAACTTTAATAGAGTCATGCTTGTTACACCCCAAAGGATAGTGTGCATAAATGATATAAACAAAAAGTCTGGAAGGCTCATGAATTATAGGCTTTTAATGTTTTTCATGGTCTAAAATAAATGCCAGAGTAAACCTGCCACCTTGTATTCTCTATAATGGCTGTTTCATGTCTCTATTACATCTGAGCTCTAGCAATAACCATCCATTCAGTCTCAAATAGCTCCAGTGTGCCTGGGGGAGCACCAGCCACCAAAAAGATTTGACTGACCACGCCTGCCCTCCTCACTGAAATTGGTAGTGGATTGGCTATTAGGCTGTCACTGCTGGACAGGGTTGCGTATCCTCTGTCACTTTTTTTTTAGGAATTCAAAGGTAGTGCTTGTACTCAGCTTCAGTTCCTCATATTGATTCTCTGCACACGTTTAGCCTCAAGCTGCACGACTTTAAACTCTACCAGAAGCAGTGCAGCTTGGTCTAAATTATATGTATTGAATTAAATGAAATAATTATCTGAGAGCTGTATCCTTCCGCCAAGGCACTTCAGTGTAGCAATAAGGAAATAGAATAGTTTTTAAAATCTTAAAAATTCCACAATGTTTTAAGTGAAAGTTTATTTATAAATGCTATTTATCATAGCACATTTTGTATTTGTTCCTTAAATACTGTAAATAATCGTGGATGCTCATTGCTTTTTAATTGTGAATATACTTTCAATAATATTTCTTATTTTTATATAATTTTACATTAATCAGTTACTCAAGGAGATCATGATTCTTTTATTTATTGTCACTAGGTCAAACAACAAAACAAGGCCTCTAATCTACTGCGGGGTGTTAAAATATGAAGCAAGATGTATTCTACTTTTATTTGCACAGTAGATGATCTACCAGCAGTGAAAGCTCTGAAAGTGTGGAGTTAAAGTATGTGCAGGTACAAGACTATTTCTGAGTGTTCCAAGTGTAGCTTCACATAACCCAGTAATTAATGAAGCATTCATTTTGTGGCACAAATGCATGAATCCATCAATCCTTTTTGGAGGGTAGGCTTGTGTACAGGTGATAGATGCTCAGATTTTTTCACATTTTCATGGGAGGACGCATGCATATTTAATGTCAGAGTTGGAATCTGACAATAAATACGTCTTTCAGCACTATACATTTCAGTGATACTGAAACTAAAAAGTAGGAAAAATTTAACAGTAGTTTTGATTTTGAGGGGGTTTCTATAAAATGCTTCTGAAACTGTACCACATGTTATGAAATGTGTGAGTGTGGCAGACATGAGCTCCTGGGGACTCAGAAGCCCTCTTTACACTGAGCCGGATTGAATCCTAAAGTTTAGCTTGTTCAAGACCACTAAATCTCTGTGATTCTATCGATTTGGGCACAGGTTCCAATCTTGCTTTGACTTTCTCATCATGCACCACATTTGCTGAGGTTTCAAACCTGCCAGTGCATCACAGCCACCCTCTCTCACAGCTCATACCTGAGCAGGGGTTTTGTGATACAGTATCGATTTTAAAGAGCTAAAAGTTAAAATAAATACAGACTGAAACATAGAACAAATCATTTAAATGTGATAAAAGTTACTGATAATGTCCACAGACCCTTATAGCAGTCAAGCCCTACTTTCAGCTCACCCTGATTACCTGTTTTTTTAGAACATGTTTTTTTACCTTACATATGAACTGTGGGACATTAACCTAGGACTGCACTCAGACAATGAAACATTTATTTGATGTTGCCTTGTTATTTACTGACCCAGGACTTGCATCTAGTGTAATAAACCCATCTGGTGCAACTGTTTGCATGCACGCACATATTCATCAAACAGACCTTGCTTTTGCTTCCTCTCAGTCGTGTTCTTTTGCTCATGCTACATGATTTTTCTCATTATTTTCATTCTTTTTCTTCACAACTATGAAAGAAAATAGTGGAAAAATAGAGAGGAGGCACAAACAGATGTGCACGGCCTGCTGTGTCATGAGATAGATACGTAATGCGGAATAAGAGAATGAATTGAACCAGAGGCATAGAGTACCCACATATAGTGAAAAACCACGTTGTTGTTTTTTGGTAAAATAGATGCCTAAAAATGCCAATTTTTATAGTGTAAGCCCTAAATATGTGTCACGGTTCTCTTCTTCCAAGCACTGCAAACAGGCGCAAACACAGACTTCCATGCGTCAGAGTCCACTTCAACTGTCATTAAATACTATACCCAATAACCCATCAACCAGTACACACGCACATACTCTTACTCCTGAGTACACCGGCATCTCAACTAATAACTCAACCTCAAACCCGGTGTACTAAGTATATCAAAATAAAAGACACAAAACCAAAAACAAAAAAAACACAAACTAAACCAAGAGCGGCCCCTGGTGGAACGGACAGTGCCCCCCCCAAAGCGTTTGGGTGTTGTTGGGGTGCGTACAGATCCAAGCAACACCCAAACGGCAGAGGAGGGGAGGACAGCGGCAAATGGCAGCCCTGTACTGTCCTTGGGACCCGAGCCCCTTACTTGTAGCCCCTCGGTGTCCTTGGGTTAGGTGCCCTTCAGCGGGGAACCCTCTCTCAAGCATTTCTTCTTACACTGGTGTGAGCTCCTCGCTCCCCCACGCCACGTCTTTGGTCCCTGCAGTTGGACGGTCAGTCCATCTGTCACAGTTCCCTTCTTCGAAGCACTGCAAGCAGACGCACACATACTTCTGTGCTTAGGTATTTTTATTCTACTCTAATATGAGCCAGGGCAACAGTGGAACACCGCGGTGAGGACAACAAATACAAATGAGAGCTCGTTGGAAAGGTCTCCTGGAGATCAGTCGAGCTGTGGAGCTTGAAGTGTCTGAGTGCTTGCACCACGGAGAAAACCACGAAATGCCACAAAAAAGCAAATGAGTCACAACTTTTTAATTAAGTAAATTCACCTCTTTATAGTGTAGATATTGAGTTTCCCTTGGCATCTAACTTTGCCATTGGTTAGCTGTAATGTTAGCCATTGGTTAGCTGTAATCTCTAGGAGCAGCCCTCTCTGAGAAGCCTTACAATTTGCTCCAAAAAACATTTAAAATTCTTCACATTTCAATCCACATAACCAGACACAATATGGGAAGATTCATGTCTTTGTCCTTGGGAATATCATTGCATGTTTGCAAAGGGGAAAGCTGAGAGAAATAATGAGATTTTGCTGGAACCAATGTAATAAGATTTGTAAGAGTCCCGAGAGTGCCATAACATATTAGCTGGAATTAGTAGACCGCTGGAGATGGACACAAGAGAAATATGTGTGAAAAATATGTTCCACACATGTTCCTCAATGTGTTCCTCAATGACAATGTTGATGAGAAAGATAAGCATCAGATTTAAAACCGTTTTGTCATTACGGTTTACTGTAATTCATAAAGAGTCACACAAATATACCTCGAGAAAACCTGTCTCTTCTTTATCGCATCCTCTGGAACATGAAGGCTTGAATCTCATCTGAAGTGTCCTTCTGGCCTTCAAAACTAATAACTGTTATATATATATATATATATATATATATATATATATATATATAAACACAACCTACAAACAAGAGGCAAAGGAAAAAACACCATCACTTGAAGAGTCCTGGAGGGATAATGTGTTTTGATGATGGTGGTGTGCTGTGTAACACGCTGGTTCAGAATATGTTAAGATATAGTGCCCACGAAGGCTGTTGCCTCTGATTTATTTTCATATTCATCAGACTTTTCAGTGACCCCATGCCCTGTGAATGGGGGCATTGTGATCTTGGAAGAGACTATTCCCATCAGAATAGACATGATTCATCATAGGATAAATCTGATCAGTCAGAACATTGTATTGATTTGCAGTGACTGAAATAATATGGAATGTTTATTACCATTAAAAGCAACAGATTTTTGCTGTGCATTAGTAAGCCTTTAGACTTTGGTGGGGTGAACTTCAAACCGTCCCTGCCATTAACATGCAAGTCTCTTTTGTGTATGTCATTTATGAAGAAAAAAACAGCTACGAACCCATACCACCAAGAACCCTTAAAAACAAACAGTGAAATATTAACCAAAATGTGCTATTACTTAATGTGATGGTATTTAGCTTATTAAGTAATATAATTAACCATAAAACTACTGTGTGTGGAGGTCAGGGGACATAGTATGACCTGCTGTTATATAGACAGATACATCTACTATATATATATATATATATATATATATATACACACACACATGCACACATTTAGCTGCTAGTTGCCATGATTTCCTACAGTGCACTGTTGTGTGTGTCTGATACAGTAATCCGCTTTTCGCGGGGGTTACGTTCCAAGAGCACCCGTTTATATTAAAAAAAAACAAGTTGTGTAAACCCTCTGTTTTGAAGATGTTTTGCCTGAAGATGCTATGTGTGCGTGTGTGTGTGCGTGTGTGTGTGTGCGTGTGTGTGTGCGTGTGTGTGTGCGTGTGTGTGTGCGCGTGTGTGTGCGCGTGTGTGCGCGCGTGTGTGTGTGTGTGTGGCTCTCTTAGAATGGGGAGGTGGACTGCTGGCCAGTGCCATGCACTCCTGTGCTGCACTGCGAGTTCCTGGTGGTTCCTGAGGGCGAGTGCTGTCCCCGCTGCGTGTCTGACCCATGTCAGGCCAACACGATTCGCAATGACATCACCAAAACCTGCGTCGATGAGTTCGGCATTACACGTTTCAGCGGCTCTGCTTGGACCAAACACGGCACTGAGTGCTCTCTCTGCCAGTGCAAGGTAACACATACATACATACACAACACACACAACACACACACACACACACACACACACACACACATACATACATACAGTGGAAAACAGATATTTACAGACACTTCAGAAAACACAAAAACCTTTTTTTCTTTACTGTCAAACATTAACTCAGAGTAAACTTTTTCTGTTTTAGATCAATAAATATTAACATAATTTTTGCAGTTGTTAAATTTCAGAATAAAGTGAGAGAGAATTTTATGGAACTTTTTATTTATTATATTCATCAGTCAAAAATTTACATACACTTCCTTAGTATTTGGTAGTATTGCCCCGAAGCTGTTTCACTTGGGCCAAACGTTTTGGGTATCCTTCCACAAGATTCCTTGCTGGAATTTTGGCCCATTTCTCTTGACAGAACTGGTGTAACTTGGTGAGGTTTGTAGGCCTTCTTGCTCGCACTCGCCTGTTCAGTGCCGCCCACAAATTTTCTATGGGCTTGAGATCAGGGCTTTGTGATGGCCACTCCAATACCTTGACTTTGTTGTCCTTAAGCCACATTGTAACTAATTTGGAGGTATGCTTGGGGTCACTGTCCACTGGCTCTGTGTTTGAGGTGTGCCTTTGTATGCTTCTTCAGGTGTGCCACCAATTAACTCAAATGGAATCAATTAACCTTCTTAAGCTTAGAATGGAATCATCTGGAGTTTTCTTATTGTTTAAATAAAATAAGTATGTATACTTCTGGCTTTGATGAAAGTGATAATAAAATACATAAAAATTCTCTCTCTCTTTATTCTGACATTTAACAAATGCAAAAATATGTTAATATTTATTGATCTAAAACAGAAAAAGTTTACTCTGATTTAATGTTTGTCAGTAAAGAAAAAAAAGTTTTTGTGTTGTTTTCTGAAGTGTATGTAAATATCTGGTTTCAGCTGTACATACTAGGGCTGTAACGGTACATGTTTTCGTACGGAACCGTCACGGTACATGGGTCATGGTTCAGTACATGATGTGTTTTGGAGAATATGCGGTACGACGGAAAAGACGTGATTGAAGTAATACGGAATCACAGAGGGACCAAAAAGTGCAAGTAAATCATAAACCTGGGTCATAGTGTG
>JBBPDE010000128.1:15302686-15330770 GCA_037974605.1 Nannopetersius ansorgii
TACACTGCTGTTTATTTAAAATAAACAAAAACAAACCAAGCCTCATTCTTTAGAACTTTTTGTTGCTTAACTTTGCTTTATCGTGAACCACAACGAACCGTGACTGTGTACCATCTGTGTACCGTTACATCCCTAATACACATACACACACACACACACACACACATACATACATACATACATAGACGCCTTTCTATTCTTTCACTACTAGATCTAGTGGACATTTGTATTTTCTTAATATATTTTATATTTTTCACAATTTTCAAGCAAAATCGTACATGCAAGTAATTTTATGAGTCAGTGTTTAGTCCCTTATCATCTTAACACCAGACAAAGCTCCGTGTGGCGCCTGATACCTTGAACATCAACACTAGGTTAACTTCCATAGAGGGAGTTATTTGGTTATTTGGTGACTATTCACTATTTTTTGTGTCTCTCAAATAGTGGTGGGCATAGATTAATTTTTTACATCTAGATTAATCTCACTGTAAACTTGGAATGAATCTAGATTAATCTAGGTTAAAATGGCTCATTTTAACTCTGCCGAAGGTCTGAAGCCCGCCCGCCCCAAAATAATCCCAAGCAAACCTAAGTATATAGTCATTATTCTACTATTTTTAAATTATATATCCAAACTTATCATACAAAAAAAATTCACTGAGCGCAGATACGCACTTGACAAATAGAAACAAGACTATGAATTGAAATGAAAAATAATAAGTCTAGCTATCACTATTGAATTAAAATGATGTACTGGCTGTAGCTGCTGTAGGTAGCATTAGGACCCAGACGCCTACACGGCATTGCTGGTTAGCGAGTAGCAACCGGAGCAGCAACCAGAGCCCGCTTAGTAATAGTGCTTTGGTAGCACTGTTTGTACTTAGTTCAACAGAACAATTTTATGAGTGTCCATAACTGTTCACTGCTTAACTTTACTTGTTTCCTTAAGTGATAGGAAAGGTTTGGTGGAAAGTTTTCAGCCCTCTATACACGCTAATTCCTTCCTACAACCCTGGGGGCTAAGCCCCCCTTATCTTTCAGTCCTAGTGACATCCCTGTTTCACAGTAGGCATGTTTTACAATAGGTTCGAAATCTCCTTCTCGCCCCTTACAGTGCAGTTTGGCCTCATATACATCCACGCTAAAATATCAAGGTGAAAGACCCAGCTCCCAACCCAACTTTGTGAATAAATTAACGGCAATATTTTTTTTTTCCGCCCCATAAGAGTCTCACGTTAACGCCAATAACGGCCCACCACTACTCTCAAGTTAAATCAATAAACAACAGAGACATTATAAAGGAGGAGGAGATGATTCACTAGTTGAAAAAGGAATGGGAAAACAGCTTGTAAAGCTTAAGAGATAATCTGTTTAGGGTTAAAGTCTCACTCTCCAATAAAGACAGCCATTTTGTTTGCTGATAAAGCAACGAGCGGAAAAAGCCCACCCTCGCTGTATCTTCAGTTGTCAGAAAATGGAAATAACTGTTCAAGAGTATTGCCGAGATGGCCACTGAGAGGAGAGACTTTCTTACAAGACACCAAAACACCTTCATGAAAATACATGCGGACCACTAACCTAATCAATTTTATACAACTAATAAGGGCAGTAGGTTGGGTTCTCATAATTTTTCTAGACAACTGAGTCCAGGAAATGTTTCAGAAAGATTTTTAATGGAGAATCCTACTGACTATATGAATTTGGTCAAGACCCAGCTTGACCCATGTCCAGAAAAGCAGCTATTCAAGCTCACAGAGGAGGAAGCTTTGTGCATTAGGAAAAAGCCGTGCTGAGCTGAGGCAGCGTAGGCCACAGTTATGTAGCCTCTTTAAAATGGAGCAGAAGTCTCTAAAGTCAGAAAAAAAGAATCAATGCGCCTATTGAGACAGACGCTGAATGGTTAGCCAAGGACACCAGCATCATCTCTGCTGAAAATGGAGTCTGCAGAGAAACAAGTGATGGCTCTCACAGTAACACACACATATACCAAAACCCAAAGATGGTTCAGAAAATCCCAAAGATGTTTCAAAGATGTTTTAGAGGTCAAATGAGTGTGTTAACTTCGTGTTAATAGTTTTTTATACTTACCTCTTTCTTTCCTTCTCTCTCACTACAGAACGGCCATGTTTGTTGCTCTGTGGATCCTCTGTGCCTCTAGTGCCAAAACTCTCTCTTACTTCCCATTTCTCTTTCTCTCCATCTTTTATTGCACTTCTGCACTCTCTCTGCGCCCCATCCCACCTCTTGGTGTACAGTCTACAGTCTCATTTCCCATCAGAAGATTTTTTACTGGTGTACAATATCAGAATAAACACATGATGCAGCTGCAGATCAGATATATCAGACTTCTCATTGTAAGCAGACTGGGCTGGGAAGAGCTTTCGCTTTTGATACTCTTAATAGATCTAACTACTTGGACTATAGCTGCTCAGCACTCTTAGAGATGCTTGGTGTACCCTGGTCAGAAAGGCTTAGGCTAGTGAGCAGTGTGTCCACTGTAAATGAACCACATGCGTACCTCCATGGGCATGATTGTATCCAGTGTTGACTGTTTTGCAGTATCGCAGATCGTTCTGTTCCAGAGAAGAGAAAGACCTTTGGTGTTTTGACTAGTTTACATGTTTGGTTTTTACTTTTTTTTTTTTTCTTTTTACTAAAACGTGTACATTTTGATGTTTTATGTTGTACATTTTTGCTGAATTGATGTTTAATTTATTTGATGGCTTGGTATCGTGTAATGGTGAAATAAAGGTTTCCATTGAAATTGTAATTCTGTTTCCTTTTATAATAATTTTGAGTTACTGCTTTAATTCATATCAATAATTCAAAAGTATAAGAATATACACATTATATTTTGTTTTTCTGATTTTCCGTCAACGTCAGTGACTGCCAGATCTCACCCACTGAGGGCCTCCGTTACTACTGTAAAGCTTCCAAACTGGCAAAGTGATGGCTGACACGTGCTTCCTCCGTGACGTGTGTAGGCAGTTGCGTCTTCTCGAGCCTCCACTCACGCATTGACGTGGGACAGCAGAACCTGGAATAACTGCTCAGTTCTGTAAATGATCTCTAACAGATATCCAGGATTTGTTGCCATCACTGTTGCTCTGACAGGAAGAAACAAAAACTTGAACCCTTCTCTTTACATCGTGTCTATGATCTACAGACCTGTTCTGCAGTCACCTGTAAAAAAAAAACGAAGAGGGACGGTGGGTGTGAGATAGACTGGGGGCAGAGATATAATAATTTTGCCGATGGAGGAGAGAGGTTGTGTAATGAGTGTTGGTACAATAATGACAACATGCTGTTTTCTTTGTGGAAAATAAAGATGTACTGTGTCCGGTGGTGCGCGTGTACAATGCAGAATGAGAATTACAGAAATTATTAAATAAGTAGATGATAATTAAGAGAAAAATGATCCATTAAACACATTGCCATGGTTTAGTCACCCATCCCATTAAAGTATAGGTCTTTGTTTTGCTTAGCCAGCAACTAAACATGAATGTACCCTAAGCATGTTATCAGACCAAGTTAAATATGTATCTCAGTGAATGTTTTTGTTTTCTTTATTTATGCATATTTGAAGCCGACTGATGAAAACATCCGGGTTTGTGACAAACCTAGTCATCACTTTATCTGCCTGTCACATTATTAAACCCTGTTCATACATGTACCTTTCTCTCAGCACTGGTGCCATGTAACACTTCCCACTAGCCCTGTAGTCTTTTCGTTTACTTAATTTACGGAAAGGTCACTGGCCTTGACTGTCTAGTAGATTGGCTGAATCTGTTATGCATGTGTGCTCAACCCCTTTTGTTTTTATTCAAGCAAGATCAAATAAACCTTCATTACACTACTGTAGCAGATTTGGGACAACATTAAAAGTACTGACAGGTGAAGTGAATGTCACTGATTATCTTGATACAGTGGCACCAATCAAGGTGTGGTATAAATGAGGCAAGTGAGCAGTCTACCCTTGACGCTGATCTGTTGGACTCAGGAAAAATGGGCACGGGTACACATCTGAGTGTCTAAAAAGGAAATGTGAGCAACTGGACCACAAAGCTTTGGAGGTAAGTAAAGTGGTATTTGGACGGCCAGCTGTGTGTGTGTGTGTGTGTGTGTGTTTCTTGGGGAAGAGGTGGCACCAGGATGCACTATGAGAAGAAGGAAAACCAGCAGAGTTGGTGTGATGCTCTGGGCAATGTTCTGCTGGAAACCTTTGGTGCTCATGGTGGGTGTTCCTTTGACATATACTTCATACTTGAATATTATTGCAGAACAATCACACAACCCCATGGTAACAGTATTCCCTAACGGCCAGGCTGGCAGTTTTTTTGTTCTCTAGAACTTATTTTAAGTGAATTTCATTATTGCATCAGCATGTGCTGTAGCTGAATACTCATTATTTCTATCTAGTGTCCTTCCCTGGCTGAGTACATATCCTTTAATCATTTTGCCCTTTTCAGCGCAGTATGAAGTCTTGCTGAAGCAGTGAATCAGGTTCCTGCCAAATCCTGGCACTTTGTCCGTACCCCTAGTGACGCTAGAGCTTTTGGACCCGTATCAGTCTGCTCGTCTCGGCCAGGGACAGGAAACAGGTCTGGCGACTGGCCAAGACTTTGCCGGAAAATGAATCCTGGGCAAAAGTGGCCTGTTTCCAGTGATGGGAAGTGGAAAGAATAAGTGGAGTGTAGAGGAGAGGTGTGGAGATGAAAGGAGAAGAGAAAAGATAAGAGGGGAAATGAGAGAGGTCCGCATGGAGTGGTCATCCTGCTGACTCATCTCCTCTCCGAGCAGAGAGTGCCACTCTTCAGCAGATGCTTCAGCACCGTGGAGAGCTCCTCTCACTGGATCTCTTACAATACTGACTATTTAGAAGAGCATCGCTTAAAACTCCAGAAATCATGAGTGTCTTAGTTGGTTTTGCAGCTATTCCAGTCATGTTAGAAGAACGATATTCTAACAGCCCAGCAGGTGGTTTTGGAAGATTTAGATACTTAAGTTACAAAATTTAGTTACAAAATTTTAGCTGCAGAGAGATAAAGTCGATGTTTGCGGGACATTACTACTTCATATCACGTGCACTTATAAAATTCAACTATACGCTGAAATTAACATATTTCTGCTTTTTGATGTTTTAAGTATTATGGTAGAGTGGCACTGTAGTGCAGTGGGCAGCATTCTCACCTCTCAGCAAGAAGGTCCTGGCTTCGAAGTCAAACGTTTTATCCCTGTTTCTGCCGGATACTCCGGTTTCCTCCCACAGGACATGCATGCCAAGAGAAATGGACATGCTAAACTGACTGACTGTGTAAGTATGTTCGTCTATTCTGTGATGAACTGGTGACCTAAGAACATTGTTTCTCCACCTTTCACTCTACGAGTGCTGGGATAGACTCTAGCAACCCCTGTGACCCTGGTAATGGATAAGCAGTGTATGTAAGCAGGATGAATGGATGAATTATTACCGTTTAAGAGAATACATATCAGAGATGTTTATGTCTTAACCATGGTTGGTGGGATTTAAATGATTCAAGACATTCATTTGTCACATACATAATTATACATCAACAACATATAGAGGTCATAAAAATGTTATTCTGAAACTCTTCTGAGACTTTAAAATATAAGAAGAAATAAATTGTACACAATATAAATACTCTTCTGTCTGCGGCTGCGTGGTTTTTGTTTTTCAGATACAGCATTCAGAGCGATGACGGTGGCAGTTTGGATCATTTGGATCTCTTCTTTCCCTGTTTTCTCTCTCTCTATTGGCTCCTTTACTTTTCTCTTTGTCCTCACTTGTATCTCTTTCTATCTGTATTTTCCCTAATCTGGCTTAATTGTAAAAAATCAAATGAATAAATATATAACTACAGATGAGAAGTATATGAATATTTACAGATGATAGTAAATAGAATATGTGCAAATTGACATTTCTGCTAGTAGTGCCCTGCCTTATCTGTTATTTAACATATAAAAGGTGATATCATTGATTATTGGCATTTAAAATCAGTTTTGGTAACAATGACAAAATGTTTGTTTTGGTTGGGCCCTATAATGAAGGCTTGCTGCTCTTTCTATTTCTTTCTCTTTCTACACATTCAAGAGTTACGTAGGAGATTTATCTACTGTAGAGGCTAAAGCTCTGTGTACAGACAGGCTTTATATATGGCCAATTTACAGAATTCAGCTGCATGTGCATTGAGCTTTCGCTTGAATTTCACAGGCACGACTTTGGCTCATATAATCAAAGTCAAAGTCAACTTTATTGTCAAATCTGCCACACGTACCAGACATACAGAGAATTGAAATTACGTTACTCTCAAACCCCAGGTGCATACATGTAACATTAAATACAAAAAGGTGAAATTAAAAAAGATATATACAACCAAATACAATTATACATATGATCTATAAAAAATCTTCTCTAATTCCTTTGGAAAAGAGAAAATGTTCATAGGGCTCACCAGCAGGGCAGCTTTACTGTATGAGAGAGGTACACTTTACTGTGATCTGAAAGAAAAAAGGAATCATGTCCACTTTGATCATGACTGAATGAAGGATGTCTCTGTGAAATGTCCCTCTCTCATTCCCTCTATCCTCCCCCCACTAATCAAAACCACCTATGCTTCACCTCTTTCTGCCTTTCTGTCCACCTTCAAAAATGTAAGAGCTGCTGTGATGTTGAAGACTCCTGAAGCTTTGGGCTTTCTTCAGGAAGTTCTTTTGTCCTAAACTCTCCACATAAATTGGTGTAAAAAAAAATAAAAATCAATATCTCATTTCACAGCAAACACACAGACGGAGAAAGATTTCTCTTACACGTCCCTTGCTTCATTCATTTGTTCCACATTTTAACTCCATGCCTCTTACTATTTGGATTGTGCTGTTTTGTTGCAAGACCTGAAATCACTGCATAAAGGAGCCACTGGAGATACTGAGCTAGATGATGCGATCTGTGCAGGAAGGCCGTGGATGTTGTGACTAATTACAGTCATTGTGTGCATGTTTCCAATTAGGGGAATGTCCTTTATCTTTATTGTGAACGACCTTGTCAGAAATGACAAGGCTAATAAGATCTGACTGATGGATGTTTGGTTTGTTTATTTCTTTCCAGCCCTTAGTGGTGCATTCAAGGTCATAACTAGCATCATAGAGTAAGCATCTCAGAAAGCCTGTCTCTTACATTTTTCTCAATTTTTTTAAACCATGAGATTCACTTACGATGTTTTACATGACCATTTTCTATACCTTAGAAATAAATAGGCTATATATATTTATGTTGGAGAAATGTTATACTTATTAAAGTGTCCTAGATATTAAATCATTATTCTTATTAGGGTTTATATATATTAGCAAGTTCAAGCACACATGTAATAATTAATAAACCTTTGAGTTTTATAATCCTGTAACTTGAGTTAATCTCTGCTGTGGTTTTGTCTTTATATGTTCTCTGTGAGGACTGTCTTCTCTGTATCTCTGATAGAAGGACAAAGTGATCCAGCTGAAGAGTCCGGGAACGGAGAAGATACAGTGTTTTTGTTAAGCACACATTGCTTAGTGCTAGATAAAATGAAAAGCACACGCTAAGATTCGGAACAACTCCTTTGTTAGACTTGCTCTGACTGTGACTTGTTCCCTTGCTGCAGGAAACAAATATACCTTTATAATTGTATTATGTCTCGTGGTGAACTTCCTTTTATTAGAGGTCATCGAAGTCCTTCTTGGGAATTTCTTTGACAATTTACAGCTGTTTTTGCAACTTATCTTTTGGCACATTTCTGACCACATTAAGGGACTCGCAGTGGCCTTACAGTCGGAGGTACTGGTATGAGAGCAGATACAGCTTTTAAACACATCAGTGTCACTCATACAGTCCACCACCTAAAATATCCAGTCAAGACCAGCTGACAAAGGGCTAGAGGCGATGCACATTTTAGTGTTGTCTTTCCTTAAAGTGGGAGCATTAGAGCAGGAGAAAACTAAATGTGAAGGGCAGGGTATGCTCCAGGACCAGGGCTGGGTGCCCGTGAGCTGAAGGGCTGGACTCTAACCTGACACTGGAGAGGTGGAACTACAAAGTAGTTTTTTTCTAAGAAAGTGGCCAATGAGTGTTTTCAAGAATCTCATTTGTCTCTCCTTGCGCTCTCTCTTTCTGTCTCTCTCTCTCCCTCCCTCTCAATCTCTTGGGAGGGAATTAGCAATGAGCATGAGTCCTTCTATTCTTCTCTCTCAGTGAATTAAATCAGCTCACATTATCCACGTTATACATTGTGCATGGCCCACACACGCTTGCAGTACGGGTTTATCAATCATTAGAACACAGTAATTGTGAAGACCAAGCACTGAGGGAGCCTGTGGGAATATGGGTATGATAATGGCTGTGTGTTCAAAACAGCAGACATGAGTGATAGGGGGGTGGGGGGTGTACAGACAATCAGATGATCATGGTAGCCTTGCGCTCACTTGGCAGTGGGCTGCAAAGACTTCTACCTGCAATTTCTGCCTGCATCAGAGATATCCATGAGTTGTTTGATATGATGTGAGTATTAACAGTACTAGTGCATTCTGGACAGAAGTGTAGGACTTTAAAGGTTGGATGGGAGACAGAGGAGGCCAGACAATGCATGTTCTCTTCTGGAGGCTCTTCTGTGCCTACAGCATGATCGCCTGTGCTTCATCAATATACACTGTAGGTCATCCTTGAAATATTGGCATGGCTGGCATTTCAAAAGTTCACTGAGTGCAAAAAATAAACTTTAGACTTTGTGTGCACATACACATAGTACATATACATGAGACTGTCTCCTTCAGCTGCTGTAAGAGGGGATATGGATGGCCACTCCAATGTCAATAGATACTGACATACTTCAGTGCTTACTGAGCTCCGGTCTTTTGATTTGTTACTGTTATAAGACTGCAATCAACTTCTGGGGTTTCATGAATAGAGCATTTGCCTTCTATCTCTCTCTCTCTCACTCATTTTTTGGCTGCCGTGATGTTCGTTCCTCGGCTGTGCAATTTGGCTTTCAGAGAAGCAACACTTCAACAGAGCAGCATGGAAGCCTTTACTGGCGGCAGCATAAATATATAAATGAGCAGCGAGAAGCTCCATCGTCATGCCATCGGGGGACAAAAGAGGAGCATTGATTGGTTTGTCCAAAAGAAAATGTTTGTCATTTCAGGTGAGGATGCCTTGACAGGACATTAACAGTTATGGAGTCTGGTGAATAGGAGCATAGGGGAAGAGAGGAGATAGACGCAGCTATAATAGCTCATCTCGCCTCTCAGTGGCTGAAGGCTAATTGGTATTAGGTATCAGTGAAGTGAATTCAGAGCTGGGTGGAATGCGGCGGACTCTGAGAGCGGAAACTGGTTAGGTCCAGTGGAAACTACAGGTGAGCAAGAGTAAATATATGGACACTTCAGCGCCTTTTCAGGGCCTTTCTTTTTGGGGGTGCATCCTACATGTGGCTTATCCAAACCATTTTGGATGGGACCACATCATTGGTTAAGAATCCAACAGGGGCAGGAATCTGTAAAGTAGTATATCTATTACCACTTTGTTGATATTGAAAAGAGCAAGTGCAGTTTGAATTGCATTTATGGATTAAAAAATACTTTATCATATTTTCATATATCAATCACAGGAGCATAATGCTAGCATTAATGATTTGAATATTGCCAGTTGGTGTCTGTTCACGTTCACTCATTATTATTATGGCACCATTAATATAACTGACTGAACAATTATTTTAGGGCTAGACCCCTTGTTTAGACCAGAAACAACTGAATATTCTCTCAAATGTGTCACGACATATTAACATTCTTTACAAAGACAAAACTACAATTTTAGTGCAACAAAACGAGGGCTGTATCAACAGCCAAGTCTAGGCAAGATATCACCATCTTTTGTCCCACCAACAGTTTAAGTCTGGTGTAGAAGTCTGGTTTATTTGCAATAGTACACACACACACACACACACACACACACAATAATAATAATAAATAATTGCTTAATAATAAATAATTGCTTATTTTGCAAGCTGGCATGAAATAATAATGGAAAAGCTGAATTATAAACCACCATGTTGCTCCTTTTGGGTCAGTAAAATCATTAAAATCAAATAGAAGTGTAATGATCAAATAAAGACTAATTTCTCATGAGGGAGGAGAAGAAAATTAAATACTACTAAGTGTTTAATGAGCAATTTAAGCTTTTTATTTTTTTTTACTTAAGACAGCTACCTAAAAGTACCATGTTCAAACATAATAAAAATACACAGCCAACAATGTCATATCTATCAAAAACTGCATTTGCCTTGCTGCAACTATCCCATGATGCCCTGATGTTCACAGTTTGACTAGAAATTATAGTATAGTAATTGCAGTATAGTTACTCACTCTTATAGCTTCTCATTCTTGTAGCTGCTGTCTTATGGTTACTTCTGTCCTTTTGTACTTTTGTAATCTCCATATTGACATTGGGTATGGAATCAGTGCCATCTTCACTGTGGATTTTTCTCCCAGGACTGTTATTTTGACCAGGCAGCAGGAAAACCCATTGATTTGGGGGAATCTTTAGTCGTGATCTTGGTGCTGAATTGGGTATGACTGACTGGGACATGGGTCATGTGGCGTCTGCCAGTTCTTTTTCCTCATTTTTAGGCTCACTGTCCTGTGATTGGGGATGAGAACTCCTGGGGAATGGCACCTTTCTGCCAGAGGTAAAGTTCTGGCCCTGATAAAGTAAAGTTTTCTCTCTGTCTGAGTGTAGTGGTATTCCCTTTAGGGACAAAGTTGGGTGTAGCATCTGAGTGATTTATGGTTGTTCCCTTTCCAGAATGATTCAAGGGTTATCTTCACAGATCATCATCCCTTTCTGCACCTGCAGACCAAGCTCGAGTTGGTAGAGCAGCATTTGGTCAGCCAGTTTAACCAACAAAAAATGTTGGGAGGCCAGGTAGGACCTGTCGGGGATGGGTCGGTGCCTGCTGGAGGAATGGTGATATTCCTCTTCCCCGAATGTGATTATTTCTCACTGTCATTATGGGTTGAGTGTAGTAATACACTATATTGCCAAAGCTATTCATTCACCCATCGAAATTAATTAATTCAGGTGTTCCAATCACTTCCATGGCCACAGGTGTGTAACTTCAAACACCTAGGCATGCAGACGCTTCTACAAACATTTGTGAAAGAATGGGTCGCTCTCAGGAGCTCAGTGAAGTCCAGCATGGGACCGTGATAGGATGCCACCTGTGAAACAAGTCCAGTTGTGAAATTTCCTCGCTACTAAATATTCCACAGTCAACTGTCAGTGGTATTATAACAAAGTGGAGGGGATTGGGAACAACAGCAGCTCAGACACGAAGTGGTGCCACGTAAACTGAGGAGGTGAGGTCAGCAGATGCCAACTTGGTCGCCAACTTTCTGCAGAGACAATCACTAAAGACGTCATGTGGCCTTCAGATTAGCTCAAGAACAGTGTAGAGAGCTTCATGGAATGGGTTTTTCATGGCCAAGCAGCTGCATCCAAACCCTACATCACCAAGCGCAATGCAAAGTTTCGGATGCAGTGGTGTAAAGCATGCCACCACTGGACTCTCGAGTCAATGGAGGCACGTCCTCTAGAGTGATGAATCATGTTTCTCCATCTGGCGATCGGATGGACGAATCTGGGTTTGGCAGTTGCCAGGAGAACGGTACTTATCTGACTGCATTGTGCCAAGTGTGACGTTTGATGGATTATGGTGTGGGGTTGTTTTTCAGGAGCTGGGCTTGGCCCCTGAGTTCCAGTGAAAGGAACTCTGAATGCTTGTAATGCCTGACATGTGAGCAAATACATTTAGCAGTATAGTGTACCTGTGCTGCTGTATGCAGAGTGGTAAGCATTTATTTACCTGTGGTGATGAATTCAGATGATGTGAGAATGTCTTACCTGAGTGTTTGTCTCCATGTTTGTTGGGAAAGGAGGACCTGGAGGGGTGTTAATGAAAGGAAAGAGTGATGGCCTGTAACACTGAGTACCTGAATAAATCAGTGTAAACTGACAAGCACTTACCTGTGTGTGTTCACTCATTCCTGTTGCTCCTGTGGGATCCAGAAACTAGAAAAGAAAAAAATTGAATAGAAAAATATTTGAGTGAAGTTAAAGGGTACAGCTGGTATTGGAATAACTACACACACACTTTCCTCCATATCACATGTGCTAGCTTTGAGGTGGACTTCTATAAGACTGCTCTGGAGCATGAGGAAGACCATTTGTGAATTTGTTCTCTCTGGAGAGATTCAGAGGCTGTTGTTCCTTTTTTTTTTGAAAATTAATCATTAATGAAGATTAATCATTACTGTCATTTTTTATCTATAGAGGCTGTCCATCTAAAGTCATCAATCAATGTCAGGGCAGTCTCTTTCAAACGAGACAATGGGACTACATTAAGCATATTCCCAAGCAGCACTGCACCAATAGCACCTGATTTAAAGATGTGGAGACTCTTTAAAGAAGACTATTCATGCCAACACATTAATCCTCAGAGTGCTGTATTTTAACCTCTATGGCCAAGGTCATGTGCTGTCACAAAATGGGGCTTAAGCAAGTGTCCTAGGACCAGGTTTAAGATTGGATTGAGCCTAGTTTTGAACAAAATTCCAACACTTCTGAATGGATATTTTCCATTTAAGAAACATCTAGCAATGTTTTCCTTTCAGTGGACAATTTCAGTTGAAAAACTGCTCCAAAACTAGAGTAAATCCCTGTTCCAGAAACAGCCCCTCAGGGGCATGCATTGGGCCTGGTATCGGACCATTAAGCAGGACTATTACAGAATTAGGAAATTGAAAATGGGATTAGGTTTAGCATTAGGTTTAATCTGGGTTTGGAAAATGTATTACTTATTAGCTTTAGGATAATGTTATTTTTTGTTACTGTATTGGACAAAAAAGAACCCAAACCAGCTCAGTAACAAATCTAGGCTGAAAGAGCACCCATTCACTTTTGTTATTAGCTGTGTATTCTTCTCATATGCGCTAGAAGATCAGGATAATCTAGTTTTAGAAGCTCAGTTTGTGTGCTTTAGTGAAAAACAGCTTGTTTTAAAGTGTAGTAGTTTTTAAATAGAATTAATTGGATCAGTTATATATGTGTCATATCTTACATTTTTAATACTACAAGGGAAGTGCAGTCTGGGAACAGCCCTGCACTGCCAGCAGAACAGGACTGCCTGGGGCAGTGAAGGGTTGAATGCCTTGCCCAAGGGCACAACCAAGAATAACCAGGCAGTCTTGAGATTTGAACTCACAACCTTCTGGTTGTTAGGTGAGAGTATACCACTAGGGTCCCAGGGAAAGCTTCTGTATCAGTATCAGAATGAAAAGTGGCATCGCGCCACGTCTAGAGGCGTCTTTTAACTTCAAGCGTAATGCGCCAGTTAATCTCCTCGGCTGGGGACATGCACCTTAGAGTTGCCGTTTGAAGCCGAAATGTACCGCCACTCCTGCCTTTCAGTTGCTTGAAATTGCATTTTAATAAACCATTGGAACAAAGACAACACAGCTCCAAGTATTTGTCTCCCTTGGAGACTAAGTGGACGGGGCAGGAGGGTTCTCACAAAGGAGCCTCTTTTGAATAATTTGTGCATGAAGTCAGCTTGTAATGTCAGCAGGATACGGGACTCTGACTTACCCTTACACACACATCCACACTACTCTCTCTCTCTCTCTCTCTCTGCCTCTCTCTCCCTTTTGGTCTCTGTGCACTCTGAATACTAATGCTGGCTTAACACTGAGCTGTCAGGCCTTTCTCTCTGCAGCACCATGTCAGATAGCTGGAAGATTGCAGTGTAAGGCATCTTGACAGATGGCTACACTCTCTGTCTGCTGCTCCAAGAAGAGAAGGGGGCTGTAAATGGACACTGTCTGAGTGCTTTCAGCCCCAACATAACCCACCTCCATCACTGCCCCCAACCCTACAACCAGAGACTTTCTCATCAAGACTCTTTTTCTCTCCATCTCACTTCCTCTCTCTCTGTCTGTCTCTCTCTTTTCTCTCTCTCTCTCATTCTCCTTTTTTCTCCTGTTGTTACCTGTTAGCTTGTCCTGTGTGTTTGCAGTGTGGAGCTGAACAGCGTCACTCAGAGATCAGAGATCATGCTTTATTTACAGCACTTCCTCTCTCCGTTGTCCTCCATCAGATCTCCCCTCAAGGGGATCCATCGCGTTATCTGAGGCAGTGTAGAGCAAACTGGCTCAGATATATAAACCAATGCATGTTTACTTATTTATTTAATTCATCATTATCTCCCTAACTGATATGTTGGTAGTCGAGTGGAGGTGAAGGCAGCTCAGTGGGTAGGATACTTGCCTCTGGGTCATGGGTTCGAATCCTACCTTCAGCATATCATCATCACATTTTAACAACTATATGGACTACAGTGTCAATGACTTATTTTATGTTATAGGAGTTAAAGAGGTTTGGAAGGACCATAAGGACCATAAAGGGGTAGAGGTAGCCTAGTGGTAGGATACTTGCCTCTGGACCAAGTAGTCATAGGTTCGAATCCTACCTTCAGCATACCAACACTGCGTCCCTGAGTAAGACCCTTAACTCCAAGTTGCTCCAGGGAGACTGTCCCCTGTAGTTAGGGAATGGAAGTCGCTTTGGATAAAAGCGTCTGATAAATGCCGTAAATGTAAAGGTTTCAAAGGTTAAATATAATGTATTGGGTGTAGCAGTGTCATACTTGACCTCCGCCACATGTAACAGTACAGACAGAATAGAATATATCATTAATAGTGTTAGAAGTCCAAAATTATTTTGGATCCAAGCCTGTGAGGAGTCTTATGAACACATAGTAAAGTAAAACAAGGCATTCAAACAACTGTCTGTGATTCAGATGATAGAAGGAAGAAAGGCTCAGAGCTGCAAAAACACTGCAATAACACACAACTATAAAATATGCTAAATGGCTTTTCACAGTTGTGACATTTAAATAACTGCAATTATCGGAATATTGTCTGTTGCATGAATCTAAAACAGCTGAGAGAGACCAGACTGCTCACTGCTCCACCCCAAAGGTGTTATAACAGCCATTAAGCTTTAATTGCTGATTTAGACAGGCCCACAAATGTTACATATTGTAATACATGAAGCCTTTTTCCCTCACAGCAGCCAAAGCCATCACCCTCCTTACTCTAAACATGCTGAAAGTGACATCATCTGCTCCGATCTGCATGCACAGTTTTAATGATGTTACACAACTCACTGTATTGTCACTTGTACAGAATGTACAGAAGTGCCTGTTTGGACATCCTAAGTGAAAATAAGTACACGTCTTTATCAGAGAATATATGGTCGCACATCATAATACAGAAATTCTTGTTTATTTGCTGACAAATTATCCTCCACTTGCCTGGAGCCATAGTACCCTTACTACATTCTGCATTCTGGTTTCGTGTACAGCAATCATGTCGAGGGGAAAAAGAAGTACAACTATGACTGTGATTCTGGGTAAAACCAGATTGCCTGACAGATTTTCTGACACACTTGGAATTATTGAACAGCTTATTACCCTGTTCATTTTAGCAACACATTATGAGGAACCTATTGCCAAAGTTAAAAAGTAAAATCTTTACCTTAAAGCCTGCCATCATCAGTATACTATCCATAGCTACACTGAAAATTTTGTAAACTCATTTAGTTTCTGGTTTGACATCAGCAGTGAGTTGTCTAACACTTCTCAAGCTTCTGTCAGTCTAGTCATTGGCCAGTAGAATTACTCGGCACATTGCTGTGTTCCAAGTGTAAGTTCTAGCCAAGAAACACACTGATCCTGTCAGAGCTGCCTTGGTCTTGCATCACCCTATTCACCCTATCTCAGTCATGAAAATCCACACAGTCACACAATGTAACTTCTTTCTCATCAGATAAAGATTTTTTTTTTGCATTATTGTAATTTTTATGAATTACAATAAAACAAATGTGTTGGGGCATCCCAAAAACAATGTTAACATACTAAATGAAACTTTATATAAAGCTTAAAATGTCAGGTTTCACTGGTAATCACCTGCAGTTGCTTCTTTCAAGCCATCAACATGCCACAAAGTGGAGCAGAAATAAGAGCAGGAAAAATCAAGACAGTTAGGCCAGAAAGTAGGGATTTCTTAGTGAGAGGCAGTTGCTATGGTTGAGTGTGACGATGCTTGCTGTCAAAATCACTTTCAGTTTGCGTCTGTGTGTGTGGGACTGAGAAAATCACCCCTACACACTTCCAGTCCACCATCCTGGACACCAGACTGTATTAACCCAAGCCAGAACTGTTAAATAATGTATATGCTAATCCAATCAAACTCTGTTCCCTCTACAGCTCTAACGCTGGTCAATCACTGGTCAAAAGCCATTCCATTACCTCAGCGTGTGAAAGACACTCCCTTTAGTCCTTTCACTGTAAGATACCACTGTCAGGGGCATATGCAGTAACATCAAAGCAAAACCAAATGCTTCTTTATATATTAGTACTGACCACTTTATCAGAAACATCTACATTTTACTTCCACTGAGTGGCCACTTTATAAGCTCCACCTGTAGTACAGGTCATGATATATGAGTACAATTACAGACTCACAGCACAGTTTGTGACCACAGGACTGATGACTATTCTCACTGCAGCAGAGACACTGACAGGGTAAAGTAATTGGCTGTTGGGTTAACTCGAGTGTGTTTACACACATCAGGGTCTCGGCTGGGTTGCAAGTGATTCATTATCTAAAGAAAATCAGCCAGGAGCAGCTCTGTAGTCAGAAACTGACCTGTGATGAAGTGCTAGATGATTGAAACTGTGCATCTTCAGATTGGTCTGCAGTTTGTAATTAGGGCTATGAAGGCAGATGTTTCCAGTAAACTGGCCAGTTAGTGTATAATATGTAGTTTGGTCAAGAGTGGTTCATATACTATGTGATATTATCCAGAATCTGGAATCAAGCAAGTCTATTCAATTATGAAAGGTCTTTTGTATTGTTATTATTATCATTAGCAGTAGTAATAGTAGTAGTATTAGTCAGCGTTAGTAGTTGTATTAGTATTAGTAGTAGATGTAGTAGTAGAATGAGTAGTATAAGTATTATTAGCATTATTCGTAGTAGTAGTAGAAGTATTAAGACTAATAAGAAAAAAGACAAAAAAATGATTAAAGGATAAATCTGTGAATGAAGTAGTGAAAACTAATTGAAAGAAACCAATGAAACTCAATTGATACTCTGGCCATCAACAGCAATTTTTGGGATGTCCACTCCCGAGCAAAAGTACTATTCAGTATTTTCTGGGAAGTATTCAAATATTCATTTAAATATGAATTAAGTGTCCTGGGAGTGTGTGTGTGTGTGTGTGTGTGTGTGTGTGTGTGTGTGTGTGTGTGTGTGTGTGTGTGTGTGTGTGTGTGTATGAGAAACTGTGTGTGCATGAATTTTATTTATGCTTGCGTCGTTGATGTCCACTGATGTTCGAAGCCCTGGATCAGCCTTTCCTGCTCCGTGAAGCGCTAGAGAGAGAGTTTCAAAGTATTTGGAAACGAGAAGTTACCGATACAAAATAGATGCACTGTGGAGGCCGCTTCAGCCTCCATCACATCTGACGACTGTGACAGGTGGCTAAGTTACTGATTCAAAACACAAAGTCTTCTGGGCCTCTTTCTCCATGTCATGTTATTTCTGCCAGAGTGCAGCAGCTGACTTCAGCCCACACACACATACATATTACACCTTCCTCTATGCCAGCGCAATGTGTTCCTTTACAGAGCAACCATTCCGTTTCCTTTTCTCCCTCTCTATCTTCCAGTCTCTCCTTCTACCCTCTTTCTCTCTCGCTCTCTTTCCACCCTCCTACCATATGCAAAAAAAATTAAGAAAGAGAGAATGGCCTGTGCAGAGAAGGTATAAGTGAAACAGGGTTGGATTAGGGCACCATAAATCACAGATACCTCATTAAAGCCAATGAAAGACTTGATAATTAGCAGATAGGTCAAGCAAGGTCTATTTGAGCAGGAAAAGCACCAATCTGTGAATTCCTCTTTGGTATAGGATTAAGAACAGCTGCCCTAAAGGGGTTTACCCCTTAACTTTAATCGCCTCAGATATCTTACCACATATTAGTATGTTTCACTTTTGCACTCAGAGGATACACTCGCAGCAGCACTGATCGGGAGCATTTATAAGGTTAGATATCTATTTAAGCCTTTCAAGACAACTAACATAACCCTACCCAAATCATTACCAAGGTTCCAACAAGCATCAGTTCTCATAACACTTGCTGGGGTGAAATGGCACCAAAATCAAAAGCAATTCAGCCGCTACGGCACCAAACTTTTTAAATGTCTTGTAGATGGCATGTGGCTTTAGTAAAGTATCACCACACTTCAGAATCAGAATCAGAAGGAAATTGTTCTGTTACTGTCCATTTTAATAAAAACACTCAAAATATACTTTCATCTGCAAACCAATAATGATTTCCTTCTGCCGTATACATCTCTATATGGGCGTACAGCTCATCTGTTGTGGCACAATTTATCAGCCTCCTTCCAACTTAGTGCTGGCCAAAGCTTCCTGGTGAGGGCGTTTGATTTGACCCACTATAATGCAACCATAATGCCACCCCTTACCCAGTGAATGAGGAAACATATAACTTAGTACACACTTATAACTTCACTACGTTCTACTAAAAAATGTGGCCTAGTGTAATGTTATGAACACATGTTTAAAAACTCTATCTGTATATTTAGTCTTTTTGACCCACCATGGAATGCTGAAACTCATTAGTTATCAGGAAAGCTCCAGGTATTCTTTTTGAGTATAGAGTATAGAGCAAGGTATAGAGGGTTAATGGCTCATATCAACATGTATAGAATATAGGCTCAGATAAAAACACTAATGGAAGTTATGGGGTCTCTTTATAACAGATATAATGTGGTAGAAGTTCTAGTCCATGTCTTGACATTTAAAAAATGATAAACAGTATCATATCTGGGAGCCCTTGGCTATACGTCGCAGACCCTCCCACCCCCGCCTTTACAGCCCACCCCACCCCACTTTGGTTCTATAGGATGGCTCAAATGTAAACTGTGCATCAACACATGGTCTGCATTCTCAACCTGTACATCATAAAGCCAGAGGTACAGGGTTGGAACAAAGGCCTTATCTTCCACTGATTTGCACTCAAGCACATATGTTAGGAGTCAGAAACAACTACATTAATGTTAACAGCCCAGAAGTGGATTCTCTCTTTAACCCAAACTCTCCCTGGCAGCTGCCTGAGGACCATCTGCTGCAGCAGTAGAATTCTCAACTTTCTTTTCCCTTGGTGTCCTTTGGTTTTAAAGCTTCCCACTAGGAGCATTAAAAATTACAATAAAGGACACTAAACATCTTGTAGTTGTGCGATAGTTAGATTAGCCCAGTGTGAAGAACATGGGTGTGGAAAGAGAAAACATGTCAGCCATGACCTGCTCCTTCAGCCAGGACTAACAGTGCAAACACTTGCTCTTTTATTCACACAGCTGAATCTTTAATGAGCCCACAGAGGCTGACGGGAGAGCCTGGTCTAACGCCCCCACCTGCACCGCCCCGATAAGAGGACAGAGGCACATAAAGAAGGTCAGAGACGTCCTCTCTGACTCTTTTTCCTTTCCTTCAGAGTTCTCCAAGCCTTTGTCTTTGATCTATAATCTCTCTAAGTCTTCTGCCTTTCAGATCTCCTTGGACAGCTCTCTGCATATTAAAGTTCAGTTACTTTTTTCCATTTTCTTCACATCATACAGGTCTCCTCATTATTTCAGTTCAGTAATCTTGAATAGATTTGTTTAAAGCTATGTAAATGTCAGACACCTTTTGGTTAACTCAGTAAAATAAGTACACATCCTCTACAGAGAACACACTTAAATATAGCACTTCTGCTCATTTTAAAGCAGCTTTTATTTGCTTTAAAAACAAGACAACCTCACTCTGCTTTGTTGCACTTTCCTGTATACAGTAATCCCTGAGTTTTGCGCAGATCAGGAGATGCGGATTCAGTCACACACACATTTTTTTTTAACCAAACTGCATAGTTTTATGTGGAAATCCCCAAAATATTGCAGAAACTAGAAATATCCTCCACCTTTTTCGCTTTTTTGTGGCAATAAATACCTTTAAAAGAGGCAAATATGGGTTTACCTTTATGTTTTCTTTAAGGGTAATGCATTAAACTGAATTTAAAGTGTACTGGGAGCATTTTTGCGGGCATATTTAGGGTTTACACTATAAAAATATGGATTTTTAAAACCAAAACACAACAAAGCATTTGTTAACTATACACGGGTGCTCTTGGAATGTAACCCCTACAAAAAGCAGGGGATTACTTTATTATATAAGGGTCTTGCTCAGGAACCCAGTGGTGTGCTGAAGGTAGGATTTGAACCCATGACCTCTTGGTCCAGAATCAAACATTCTACCTTTTAGGCCACCACCACCCACATTCAAAACTCCTAGCTGGCTGATACTTTGGTCAGTCTTTAAACATCAGGACTTTACACTCTATAAAACTGCACTAAAAATAATGTTTATTTGTGCTAGCGCCACTGTGAGAATGTGGCTTTATTTCAAAAGTAGTATAGACACATGAATATTTTTATTCCTATTATTTAAACACAGAAATTGGAAGCTTGTAACAGACAGTCTATGTTTTAGTGTAAGCTTGTAACAGATGCATTAACACATATTTTATCTTGCACATAAAATCTCTACTGTGAATTCTTCTGGAAAAAGGCCTGGAATAGAGTTACCACTGCTTACTGGCAGAAACCCACTGGTTAGGCTGCTGCTTGTATTCACAGTCCGTGGCCAATCTAGAACTTCCAGAAGGCTTAGATTAGCATTTACCTTCACTAAACTGGTCCCACTCACTGGAAATCAAAATATACTGGTTGATTCCTGGGTTGCCTAAACTTTACATAAATGTATTTCTTTTGTTTTCTATAAATTCTTAGGATTTTAGAGATGGTCTGGATGGTCCTTGATGTTCTTCCCTACTTATATAACTGTTTGTTGCAGTGAAGCTTTTGTGGGAAAGCCTTGCTGCAATATTAGTTCAATCAACTCCTCCCTTTACAACTGCTCCAACATAGAACACAATAACTTTCAGTCGTTCTTTTTTTAAAAAGCAAACATGATAAACAGAAATGCACAAAACAGCTTCAACACCCCACATTTTTTTCAATAATTTGATATGTCACCTCAGAAATGCACTAATGGTCTTAATGGTGCATATTATTCACTTAATCAAATAATATGTTCCAGTGAACCCCAGCAGGGTTGCATTACCATACTGATTCAATAAAAGCTATTCAAACAGGCCGCTGTTCATTGCAGTGCTGGTATACCACCAAAACCAGCCTGTGATTAAATCAGGTCTTTCTTCTTAGCAGATCATTCATCAACTTCTGCAGGCTGAAGAATGGCCACTTGTCTAAAGGACAAATCGTGCACACCCGGAATAAGGTCATGTTTGCCCGCCAGAGGCTTGGATGTTCAGAGAGCCAGGACTGATTTAGTGACGTGAGTGATGTTTATTCGTTTACAGAATAGCAAGAACTCCAATACATGGGATAATACCCAGCAGTCTGCACTAAGTCTGCGATGGCAGCTGACCAGGCCACGCTTCTCCAATTCCCATCCAGATGTTTGGAGAGTGGATTATAGATAGACTCTTGCTAAACCGCTCTGTAGCCCATGCTTAGTGTGGACTGGCAAGCTTCTTCATGGAGCTCTTATTCAGGAATATAAAACTGTCACGGGTGGCTGTAACTTTCATTTATTAACCATCCTCCACTCCACTCTCCACGTTGAGGACAGGCTCAGTATCTCTATCAGGAAGTCTCCCCATATGCCTGTAGGTCACTGTGTAGAACCTCCATTAACTCAGTGTAGGGTTACATTCCTAACCTTCTAATCGTTCCTCAGCGGTTTCCACCAGCCTTCTCCTTGCAGGAAAGAGCAGGTCCATTCCGATGACACCGTGCATCGCTCAGTAAGGCAGACCCCCTGGGGTCTTCATTAGGGCTACATTTCCTGACAGTGTATGTGTGAAAAGCCTGGGCCGGAATACACAATGTGCCCCCTGCGCAGAGCAGGAATAGACTGGCCTGATTACACGCACTGAGCCTGAGAAATTACATAGGATGGACTGGAGAGCCCTAGTTAGAGGTAGAATTGCATAGCTGTTCTATGTGGAAACAAAATTGGAAATGGATTAAATGAACCGCAGGTGCTTTTCACACAGCTTGCAGAACCACCATAATATTCATAACATTGACAGTCTATCAGATGAAAGGGCTAAATTGCTTCAAAGGAGCTGTATGCACACACCCACATTAAACCAAGTGTCGGCATAAAGCCACACTCAGGAATTTAAATCAGGAATAGGGCCTAAAAACTCCTAAAAATAAAAGTGTCTAAATGGTTATTGGCCTAAATGTTAGTTCTACTGTTTAACATTTAGTTCTGGGAGCTCTGTACAATAATTTGGGCTCCCCTGGTTAAATGAAGGTTTGTGAATGTTAAGTATAAAGCATAAAGAACATTCTTCTGCACAATTGACAAGTATCAAATTTAACATTTAATTTAACATTTTCTAAGCCACCAAACATGAAGTGAGTTTGTAACTCACCGTTTAACTATTTGATGTACTGAAACCAAACATGGACTTCTCCTCATCCTGACAAAAGTGAGTCCACCACTGGGGGATACCCCAGTCACTACTGCTAAACAGGAAGTAAGGGCATATTTCAGTTATGCCCAGTCAAAAAACAAATAACTTGTTCACAGTCACACTTTTGACATGATCAGATCAAGTTGCCATGGTGACTCTGCCCTGTTGTAGAGCTTGGCTCCTTCATTGCTACTCGCAGCTATTTTTTTTCATTTGTAACATGTAATTTGAGAAGCACTCTGTTAAATCAAAAAACAGCAGTGAAACATATTTATAATAGGTTCTTTAAAGATCCGTAGATAACAGTTTCTCCAAGAACCATACACACATTCATATGGCTCTTTGGATTAGAATTGTTCTACATATTGTCGCTTTATGAGTAGCATCTTTACAGGAAACAAAAACATCAGAATCTTCTTTTGACACGGTGTTAAAGGCAGCTGATACTTTCATTACTATGTAAAACAATAAAAAACATTTAAAAATGAAGATTGTTCTGACAGTGCTAACATAATCAAAGAGCCCCTATATAACAGAGGGGTCAAAATATTAGTATAGACTTTAAACTTTAAAGTTTTTTTTCCACACTCACATTTTCCGAAAGTTTCCAAAGCCACACAAATACAGCATTACCATGCATTTTAAAAGAGAATGTGGAATAAACCAAGAGGAGAGGTTTAGAATGATGGACCAGAGGGTACTGTCCTCTGTAACTATCTGAAATCCTGCTAAACGCTAAACAGGCATTTCTAATAGCTCTCACAGCTGTCTTATCAGAGATACATACATCATCCCCCAACACCACTGAACAATCATCCTTCAGCACAGCCTTGACTCTCTCTCACTCTCTCTCTCTCACACACCCAGAGAGCTGAAGCAGTAGGTGATGAATGGGCTGTGTGTAAATGGGCTGATGTTAATTAAATGTGTGTGAGGGATTAGAGCATGATTTATCCTGAAAGCAGTGGTGTGAACAGGGGCTCTGCAGTGCAATGTGTTCCATCACCAGAGCACTGTCCAGGCTAGGAGAAGTCAGATAACAGTTCATTTTTTATTTTAGAAATAGTAGATGCGTGGGTTGCGGTTCTACAGAAAGGAAACTTCAAGAGGAAGAGTGGGAGAAAGAGAAAAAAGAGAGAAAGAGAGCTCAGACAGCTCACAGCTCACACTTTTGAGTGTTTTCCCTTTCCTTTCGTCTTTTAAAGACACAAGACTGACATCGCTAATGTCTACTGCCATCTGCTGACTCTGCACCAGGCGTGGGCCTTTTTCACTGAGCCATTGTACTTCAGGCTCACCAGCAGAAAAATAATAAAAGGGAAAAGAGGCCGGGCTTCAGAACCCTTGTTCATTGTAAATTAGTTTTTTAGCAAAGTGTAGCGCCTAGATACATGGATTTGGTTATTTCAGAATGGTTCACTGGTCAAAGAAACCAAATATAATAGTTTAATGCTTCTAAAATCTGCATCACAGAAACTGTTAATACACCGCCTGATACCTGAGACACTGTTTTAGCATACTTTGGAAAAGGTTTTTGGCATAAGAAACACTGCAGTACATACAGGACACTGTAAGACAAAATACTCCCCAAGATTTTAGTTACAGTTTAATGTACCTGATTTTTCTACGGTGACCCACTTCACATCACCTTGAGTCACAAATCTAAATGATTCGAACGTACTTTTTCCATTCTTCAGCAATAACAAATCATTCTTCTTTCCTCGACTACATAACTTTTCACATCATAATCTAAAATTCTACTTTTAAACACAAATGTGATATAATGTCAAAACAAAAGATCAGTACCTTTTCAGTGCTGGTATGTTTACAGGGTGTTCTCAACCCTAAAATGGAAAACTCTGTAGATTCACAGTATGTCATGTTTAAGAAAACTACTGTTAATCCCAAAATTGAAAATTCTATAGATATACAGCACATGTAGCACTCAGGGTTTCCTTTGTTGATAGCTGGAAGCTACTTTGACCATCAAACACATGACTCCTCACCTGACTTTTCAGGTCAAACTGCCTCTTAAAGTTTACAGAACAGGGGCTTTTTGACAGTGCAATTCATAATTCAAAATATGGACAAGACACCTGTGAAAAACTGAAACAGAACATTCCTTCATATTAACACAGCGCATATTGTTCCTATTTTAACCTAATTTTCTTAGACAGCACTTTGAATCTGCACTTACAACACATTTTCCACTTGTTTGAATGAGTTACTACTGAGAACCCCCTCCCCTCCCCAACAAACAAAAACAAGAAATAGAAAAGAAAAATCTCTACTTCCTTCAAGAGTGAAACTAAACATGTATAACGTCATCCATCGCTGGCAAATGTAATAGATGGGTGTAATAATAGGGACTATGGGGCTCTCAGATATCCTTCTCCCATTGGTTCCTGCATAAATCAGTACTCAAATCAATCTGTCCTGACATCCATGTCAGGGATCAGAACATCAAAGGTGTTGGACCTACAACCAGAAATAGTTCAGCAAAAAAATCTCAGTTACAGTTTTCCACTCACACCAAATGTAGCTACAGTTTCTCCAACTCTGAAACCCACGAATGACACACTTGAATGGTTTCGGACACTATATGACACACTTATATACAAATCGACGAAAGGAATCAAGACGTACTTTCTGTTTTTAGCTACGAGGTGCACTTTGCAATTTTGGAGACAACAGTATGTCGTATAGCATGAGAAACCACATAAGCATGTCTGGCAAGTGTGTGATGATTTAGGCGTGCAATTAGCATGATACTAATGACTAGAAGATATTAAACACTATCAAAGCTCTGGTGTAAAACTAAAGAAGCAGACTTCAGATTCGAACTTCATGGCTAAAAGACAGCAGTGTATTATTATGCATTAAAGCTCAATATAAGTTTCTATATATAAAGCATTATATTTAAGTCAGAGGAGAAACTATAAAGTACCACATAAAAGGATTCAAGGCCACAGTTTGCTCTTGAGGGTGACTGAATATTGATAGCCTGCTCTTACGGCTACTGATGAGCTGCTGCTTTGATATATTGTGTGTTTGATTAAACCCACCAGAAAGTGCTATGTTTTATATTTTGACTTTCACTGGAAGAAGCAGCCACCTGGACTGTATTCTCTCACAGCAGATTACAACAGGCAGAGCACAACATTTTGCTCTGATGGAGCAATGGAGCAAAACATTGATTCAGGTAAGAAATCTCATCAAGATGCATTAAGCAACACTGGCATAGACGTTACACAAACGCCATTTGTGTTTCATTGAGCTGTTTTGCGGGCTGTATTCATGCCATTCATGCGCCTTGACTCCAGATGTTTTGCCTCTTAACGGGGCATTTAATCAGTCTTTCTAATGATGTTCAAATTCCAGCTGATGCAATTAAATCTGGCGCATAAGTTCATAAAATGTTAGAGTATCTCTGTAGAGGTCAAGGGATACAAAAAGCCTCACTCCCCCACCCCCAGCTGCTACAAGGCCTGCCTCCACCACTATGAATGGTTAGTAGTTCTACTCCACAGTAAAGTACGAGCCTGGATATCTGCAGCCCCTTATGTCTGTAGAGGTTCTGGGATTTTAGATTCCCCACTGAACTGATCACTAGCAGGATACTATTAGTATACAGGATACCCACAGTCCCAGCACAGTGGGTGTGGCTTGTGGGAATAAACGTGGGGGGATAAAATAATAAAGCTTCCAGACGGCTGGTGCTAAAGCAAGTCCAGGAAAGCAGTGACAGATGGACGCGGGCACACTGACTGCTTTTCCACAGCCATAAAACCAAAAGGCAGCCATCCATGCCTCCCTGCCTTTGTTTTTTTCCAGGTATTTAATATAAATATGATGTCTGTTTGTTGGCATTTATACAGCTTGGACTCTGATCTGATGAAAAGATATTTTCTATTTTTCTGTGTGATGTGATTACATTGCCGTTATTCTGATGTGTTGTGTTTATGTGACCTACACATGACCTTAAAAAACATGATCTCTTGTGTTAATGCCTGGTAAGGATTTAGAGTAGTATTTATGACTGGTAGTACCTGACATGTGATAATGCACATTTTTCAAGATGAGAAATGTGCATGGAATCACACACACACACACACACACACACACACACACACACACACACACACACACACTTACCTCCCCCTTCCTCAGAGGCAGACAGCTTGAGTTATGGCCCCCTGTGCCTTGCCTGATATGGCTTCTCAGTCTTGGACAAACACCTGATGGCAGCCTTTGATTGGTCCATTTATTTTCTCATTAGAGGAAGGCCACCTGTCAGTAGGGCTAATGTCTGTGTTGTGCTATTTTCTGTTTTTGCTCTTTTTAGTTCCAAGTGTCTGAGTGGTATTTTAAAGGTGTTGTGAAGCTGGATTCTTCCACCCCAGCCCTTCAAACCGTCATGAACAGCCACAAAACCAACACGGTTATGAGAGTAAACACACAGGGTGCTGCCAGTTATGGCTACATTATCGCTAGTCAAGGCTTTTTCCATTGTTACTATATTACACTCTGGTTCGACATAGGTCGACTCAGGCCAAGAGCGGTGGAGCCGAGGTGCTCGTTGAATTGTTTGCAAAATGGCACCATCTAGTGGAGAAAATATTATGATGCAGGAAATATTATGATGAAGGCTTCTGGCACACCAAGTGTTTTCCTCCATTAAAGATAGATTCGTTCTTGTAACAGCTCAGTAATTTATTGTTTTAAAAATAATTTATCATCAGTTATTTATGTTCATTTGTTTGAATTATCAATGTAATCCCACAGAGATAAAAACATAAATGATCCTCAAAAATATCGATCATACAACAAGCTCATGGGAAAAACACAATATATAAATCCTCTACATTTACAATTATTGCCATGAACACATAATCATGATTTTTTTTTTTTATTAATTTTTTTATTTTTATTTATTTTTAATAATAAATGCTCCTTTTTTCAAAATAAATTAAAATTGCTTCACTGTACAGCTTTTAAAGTTAATGTTTTATTTTCAGCACCCCGGCATTTAAGTAACCTGCAGGTATTGATCATATCTGAATCTAACAACATTAAATCAGCATTGTCGTAGTTACTACACTGTGTTAACTGATAGAATGGCAAGGGTGCAGTCTACCTCTGTTCTACAGACTATGTGCTGTAGGGTGTGTTTCCTAGAGACCTCTAATCCACCGCATTTAGTCTCTCATACCATGTCATTTCTTCTCTATAGTCTCATGCCACCCTCCTTCTTTACTCTGTGGTTTCTACAAACACACACACACACACACACACACACACACACACACACACACACACACACACACACACACACACACAAACACA
>JBBPDE010000128.1:15353882-15388719 GCA_037974605.1 Nannopetersius ansorgii
GGTTCAGGATACATTTCACTGTGTGTTGTACTTGTATGACTGCATGTGACGAATAAAGTATCTTGAATCTTGAATCTCCTTAATACAGAGCAGTCGCCCTGCCCCCTTCGCAGAAAAGCCCTGCCAAAACATGATTTCCCCGGCGCATGCTTCACTGTAGGGATGGTGTTTTTTGGACATGTGAGGACTTGAGCAGGGGAACCTTCCGTGCGATGCGTGATTTGAAACCATGACGGCGTAGTGTTCTACCGACAGTGACCTTTGAACCTGTGGTCCCAGCTCTCTCCATGTCATTGACCAGCTCCTCCCATGTAGTTCTGGGATGATTCCTCCCCTTTCTTATCATCAGCGATATCCACGAGGTGAGATCTTGCACGGAGCCCCAGTCCGAGGGAGACAGACTGTCGTCTTTAGCCTCTTCCATTTTCTGACAATTGCTGTTGATCTATTTTCACCAAGCTGCTTGGCAATTGCCTCGTAGCCCTTTCCAGCCTTGTGGAGGTCCACAATTTTGTCTCTGGTGTCTTTGGACAGCTCTTTGGTCTTGCCCATGGTAGTAGCTGGAGTCTGACTGACTGTGGGGTGGACAGGTGTCTTTAAAGAGCTCAGACAGATGCTACTAATTAGGATTACTAAGTGGAGTAGAGGTGGACTTCTTAAAGGCAGAGTAACAGGTCTTTGAGAGCCAATATAGTGTATCTGATTATGAAAATGATGCACATCTGGACGTGGGAAATGGTCACTGTCAGACATTTGGTTTTGTCCAATATTTAAGGTGTTTTCACACTTGATCCGTTTCAGCCCTTAAAGCGAACTCGGATCGCTTAGTCAGCATTTTTTGCATAAATAAATAAATAGGCTCAGAGATTCTTGTCAAGATCAAGTATCTCTGACTCAAAGTGTTCTTGCTGTCCATCAGCTGAAAATGATAGTAGCAGAGATCTTTGTGTAAAATGTAGAAGTTTGGTTCAGCTTTTAACCATCGACTCTTATGTGGAAGAAAATCCCCAAGAATGGTGAAGATGAAGAGACAGCAGCAACAGGTTGGAGGAGGAACTAAAGTGTGAAAAAAAAGGACTGAGACCCAATCTGAGCTGAAGTGGAGCAGAAAGACTTCTAGAGGACTGAGTTTGGTTCCTTTGAAGAGGACTATATGTGAAAACACCCTTAACACAACTCTTGTGTCCTCCTCAGATTACAGCTGTCAGGTTGTACCTGAGTCCAGAGGAAGGCGACGATCTCCAAAATAAAGCAAAGCAGCATTTTCTTCAGACCGGCAAGTACATCTGACACAGCATCGCAGTACACCCATGATGCCACATAGGAGTTATGCGATTTATTTTCATCTGTAATATTACACATATGATAATATAAAAAAAACTAAAAGTCTGACCAATAATAAATAATTTATTATTGATTTTAAATGAGTAGTTATTTATTCAATTTGTAAACGCAATATAATTCCCATTATTTTCATCAGTAAATCCCCAGAACAGGTCCATTAGCATTCATGAGTTCAGAATTCTTGCTATATTTCAGGGTCCAATTCATGGAATCTTCTTCACTTTATGCAATAAGAGTTTAATGAATGTAAACACTGTTAACGAATCAAAGTGTACCATCATCCCCAGTGCATATATGGAAAAATGATCTGTATTGAGATACAATGGGGAAAAAATTGCTTAAATTTAATATTATAGTGTAGACTGAGATAGTACGCTAGAAGATGGTGATGTAGGATGTTTTATTCAATATTTCAAGTTTTTCTGACCAGCTATAAACTGAATAACCCTAAGATATTATAATGATAGTATTTATTTACATTAATTCTATTTTCTGTCTTGAAATCTGATGAGTTTTCTCAGTTATTATGGAATCGTCTGTTAATCAATCTGGACAAATCTTCCAGACAAACTTTTTTTTTTGTTGTAGCGTCCAACAAATTGGTGAAATACTTAAATAAAGAGGTTGTAGCATCTTAATAGAATCATGTATACATGTGCCTGTGATCGTATTGGATTTGAAAGTCGAAAAAGTATTTGCCCCTATTTTATTTGTTGTGCATATTATCACAGTAAAAGCTTTAAGATATTTATACAAATTGTAATATTTGTATTGTAGCAGGCATACACAGTTTAGTAAAAATAGTTCTGTCCTTTAATTGAGGAGCAAAGCTATGCAACATTGCCTCTGTCAAAAAGTAATTGCACTCTTAGTCATGCAACAGATGAACCAAAGTGATTGTACACAGCCAGGCTTGAACGAAGATAGCTGTATTCAGTGTAAGCCTTTCCCATTTTAATAAACACAACAATTCTAAACATTATAAACAACAACAGTATAAACAATAATACAGAAGTCACCAAAAGTGCAGGTTCCTGTGTTCATGTAAGATAGAGATGGGGACAATGTGGCTTTCATGGGAGAGCAGCAGGGCATGAACAGTTACTCACCAAAAGCACCGTTGCCTGGACAGTCGCTAAGATTTCTGGTATAATGTTCCATGGACAGATTTGTCCTATGTGCAACTTTTTGAACACAGTTTCCTTTAAATTTTCTGCAAAGTAAATCCTGCATTTCACAGTCAGAACACCATATCAAGGATGTTTTGCTGCCAGGACTTGTTACAGCTTGTTATTATCAAACAAACCTGTTCTGCATCCAAGAACTCTTAAGAAAACTTCCCTGTTCATCCTTATATTAACTGAAGCTGAAAGGTGTTTTATCACGACAGTGTTTTGGTGCCTAAAAGAGATTTTGTGGCAGAACCTCAGAAAAGCAGATGATGCACAAAACCCACCATCCGTTCTACAAAAGGGAGTGCACTCCAAATCCTCCACAATAATACAAAGGGCTGATATCACTTTATAAGAAATGCTGAATGTTATAGCATGTTACTGAAGATCTTGCAGCATTAAAACGGACGAGTTACTTTTTTACAGGTTGATTTAATTAAATAAATGTTTTAAAACTAATATTATTGTTTAATTAAGCATCATAGCATTACACATGCTAGTATTATCTTACCTCAATAACAATGGAACCATCAGAGATTAACATTGATGTTCATTAATCAGCTATCCTCAGTACCGTTACACAGGTGCAATTTGGAAAGACAACTATGCGAGCAAACATTAGAGTTCACCTGAACTGATGTCCCCAATACTACTATAGCAGTACAATTAGGGGCGGTGGCCTAGTGGGTGGGATATTTGCCTCTGGACCAACCCATTTGAACCCAGTAGAAGAGAAAATCAGAGAGGGGCTACTACTTTTTCTCAGCAATGTATGTCTTAATTTAACTGAATACACACAGCATTTTATGTGGAAAGTCTGAGATTAGTCACAGCATGCAATAAAACTGGTGCGGTTTGTGAGAGGTTTCTTTTCTGTATTACAGTCTTCTGCTCGGTAAGCAGCTCAGGCTAATGTTGTGGTGATGGTTAGCAGATGTTTGTCAGCCAGCTTTGTAGTGTGAGGAGAAATGAGGTCTGAAACACATTGTTTTGCAGGCAATGCCAAGGAGAGTCTGATGCTGATGCCTGCTTATAAAGCGCGAGAGAGGCTGATGCTGCGGGCGCTGCATCGTTACGGCTGCGGTCAGAATGGCTGCGGGCAAGCCTGGCTCAGTCTGCCCCACGGCATGAGGGTCTTCTTCTTGCATGCCTACTGCAGCCGGCTGTGGAACGAGGCGGCCTCCTACAGGCTGAACATGCTGCCACACAGGCCTGTACACGGAGATCTGGTGTGGGCCAGGCCCAAGAGAGATAACTCAGCCGATACCCCACAGGCAAGTCCGTTCAGTAGCTGAAGAAGTGTTTAAAGAACAAGAACACACAAACTCAGTGGATTTATCAGTAATGCATCAGTCCCAGAGGCAGATACAGTAACTTAGAGCAGTGGTTCCCAACCTTTTTTCCTTAAAGACCTCTTGCCTGTGTCCAAGACAAGCCAGGCCTTGTCTCCTACCTGCACAAACGGAAAAGTGATTATTACAAACTTTTATTTGCAAAAAATAAACAGCTGTTGTAGGTTTTTGTTCTTATACTCTTATACACACACACACACACACACACACTTTTATGTTACTCAGATTTTATGAATTTAATGTCTGCAATTATAATTTTGGTAAACTCAAAAAAGTGCAGACAAAATTGTGCGCACCCTCGGCGATCTCTAGCGCCCCCCTAAGGGGGGACCGGACCCCAGGTTGGGAACCACTGACTTAGAGGCATATTCAAGGAAAACTGTTGTTCCTTCAGTGGACAAATGACTCCGGTAGAAGTAAAACAAACTAAAATAGTTTAAATTCCTCACCTATTTAGTTCCTGTAATGTGTCTGTATAGAAGAACAGTATAGAAGAACCTCTTGAGTCTCAGTTCTCTTATTAGATTTTTTAGGTTCAGAATAAAATGATCAATATAAACTCTAAAATGCATGACAGCAGTAAAAGACTTCAGGTGGTAAATCAACAGAACAGTAAGAAATTAACCCAAGTAGTGTATTTTTGTGCAAGTTGTGCAGTATTATATTTACCATTTACCTTTCTTTCAGGTCCATACTGTTACCCTCACAGAAGAGGAAGACAATGTCTTCTTATTTGAACAGGTCCAATAATCACTTTCTTCTCTTTCACTCGGACTTTACATGCGTTTTAAAACGTGCCATTTCAAAGCATTGTACTCCAGTAAACCGTTTTTCTCTTTTTGTTGTTTTCCCTCCTCATTCAGGTGGTCCTTCCGATGCCAGGTAACAGTGTGAAGTATCCGGAGAACATCCTCGGTAGGTGGTATCAGGACAGACTGGCACAGGACGGTCTAAACACGTGCCGATTCAGAATCACTTCTCTGAAGCTCAACGTGCCGGGGTGCTACCGCCCATTACTAGCAAACCCCCATGACATCACCTACAGCTTACACACCGGTGAAGAGCTGACACCCCCTCACTCCACAGTCAGTCTGAAGATGTCTTTTGATTTGGATTCGTCCTGCTACGCCACAGTCTGCCTCAGGGAAATTATGAAATGGGACCCTTAGACTTTAATTTGCCCCTGTGTCCACTAGATGGTGTGAATGCATAACAAGCCATGAGTAGAATTCACTTTGAGCAGACAAAAGACAGTTTTGAGTTTATACTGTGTTTTTGGCTTTTCTTGTAGAAATGGTTCAATATCTTTTCAATATACTTTTCAGAATTGCTGTCCAGAGAAGTACTTTGTATATTCTGTAAGAGTAGGAAAATATTTCTGCATTACAACTTTATTCTAAATTATTCTCATGGTGCCACATTGTGTGATTATCATGATCTTTTGATGCAGTGTAAAGGACTGCTGTCATTTGTACAACCTCTGGCAAAAACAATGTAATCATTGTGTTACAATGTAACAACCTCATAGAAAATAAATCACAGATTTGACACAAAATATTTTTTTGTTTAATAACTGAACATTCTTGCTTTCTGAGACATGCTTCAGTCAAATTAAGTTGTTTTAAATTATAGCATATAGTTTCAGGTAGAGAAAGAAACAAAAACGGTGTGAAGGAAAAAACATCTTGAGGTCTGGGGCTGTAGCCTTATGCCTAATGATCCTCCAGCTTTGGACTAGAAAAAAACATTTATTTCTCTTGGCTTACAAATGTAGTAAAAAGAGTGAAATAAAGACATTTTGATCAACACTACAGCGTTACCAGAACACTATTTCCCTCCAGATTGCAATACATGCATCATCAATTATCAGCTTGAAATACCAAATCAAATCGATCCGATGTTGATATTTTTCCAGCACATATCATTTGAAACTGATATGATTCCGATATTATTGAGCATCCCTTATTTGTAAATGCTGTAAAAATATACAAAAACAACAATGCAGATTTGTTCAAGCAGTGATGATATAGACCCATTATTTTAAAGGTCTCAGTAAATGTGGCACCTACCTCCGACATCCAGTACACTGGACACCACATGGGTGGAGGGATGGATGCATCGTGATATCAGAATACCACACACCGATTAAGTGTCCACCAAGCAAATAAAATAGCTTAAAATGACAGTTTGGTTTTAAAAAAAGTGATTTTTCCAGAGGTACTCCATCAGTCAAGGCATGTTTGGGGTCTAAAGTTTGCTTCTGCAGTTTTGGGAGCTGTGAGGCTAATGTAGCTATCAGGTGATGGAAATTAATATCTCAGTTACCAACTGATCACACTTTCCTCAAACTCTGAGGTTAAATAATATATGTAGCTTCTTACACTGTATGACATACTGTTTACTTTAAAACTAAAAGTGTGTTGTTTAACTAAAAAAACAATAAAGCTGGAATTTTTCCAGACCGTGTTTGAAAATCTGGAGTAAAATCTGGGCTAAGAAAAAATGGAGGTCTGATTTTTAACCATGGTTAATTTGAGCTTATATTAGTGTGGGTCAAAAACAGAGCAGGTAAGGTAGCTTCACATTCTAGGGAACGTAGTAGAAAAGAAATGCATCCTTAGGCTTTTCGTCTTATTGGCACGAGCTCCACAGCCACATCCTTTTTCCTCCATTATCAAGAATATGGCTCAGCCCCAGCAAACTCTGTGCTGACAGCACTTAACCTCAAATAGTTGTATGAGGCTCTGTTGCCAGAGAGGAGTTTTTCTCAGTCCAGCTCAACTGTATTTGCTTCATCAAGGTGACAGGTCCCTGAGCTCCAGCCCTCCAGCCTTGCAGAGGACCAGCAAACCAGAGCAGTGAGTTCAGTGAGTGAGTGAATGAATGACACTTCTGCAAGGATGTTTTCACCAAGCAAAGCAAGGCCAAGCTCGCCTTGGGGGAGTGTACTGCAATGCATTTGGTTCACCACAACGTGGCAGTATACAGATATAGAAGCAGCTATGGGACACCATCCTCAAGTAGTTTTTTTTTTGTTTTTACTTTTTAAAATATATATTTTTTTTTTTATTTTTTGGCTGCTTTATGAGACACATTTACTTTGTAACTGTGCCCTGCTGGTGTACAGTTAGAGACTGTAGCTCTGACTTCTTATATTAACCATCTACAATGGTCCCTTTCGACCTTAGAGTGGCTCTTGGTTAAAAATCCTGTGGACCACTTTCAACTTAGCAGTCGCACTGATGTTTGTGAACACAGAACATTCATACCAGCACCGCACACACCACCATGTCTGTGTGACTGCTGTGCTGAGAATAATCCACCTCCCGAATAATATCTGACCAGTCATGCTTCTGTGGTCAAACACTGACTAGTGATGGAGGGGGCTGACAACAGATGGGCTGCAGTCTGTAATCTCTGTAGTGACCTAGACAGTCACTGGACCTCATAAAGTGGTCATTGAGTGGAAGAACTATCAAAGAAAAAGGATGGACCTTGAAATAATTCTTGGCTTGGGCACACAGATCTAAGAAATTGTGGCGGCGGAACTTCAAAATAACCCCCACATAATTTATTTCCAAAAAGGATTGTGTAGAGAATTATCTACTTTTAAGAAAACTGAAAGTGTTGAAGAGCTGATGGGTAACGAACAGTGCCTGAAGTACAGCAGCAGAAAAACAGTAGTGTAGAGTACAGTAGTGATCTGGCAGTTTTCTGAGGAAATGGTCTTTTAAACATCATACTATGATTTCTATAATCAGCTTGAAGACAATTTCAGATTTCAAGAGATCGCATTTTATTGCAGTAATTGGGTTTTTAGCACATGCACTACACCTATAATGACACCTGAGGTTTGTTAGAATAAGCCTTTTTAAATGTTTATGTAGATTTAGGTCAGTTGTTCAGAAAGGTTCATGTATATTCGGCTTCAGACTTTAACTCACGCAGTTTTCTCAGTATGAGAGTACCAAACTGATTATTGCCTGCAACTGCATGTAAACACACTCACTGTACATTGTGGAGAAGAAGCATCTGATGCAATTGCACAGTTTGAAAACAACTAGCAATGTTCATAGCTCTCCTCCTGCCTCTGAGGTTGTGTCTCATTAGTGCATTATGCAACAACATGCAGTTATTGTATTATAATGCCATTTCTGTGTGAAATTTAACTAAAGTACAGAATGTGGGGATTCATATACACTCGTATGTAATTGAAACTAGTTCAAAGAAACATATAAAATGTTGAAACTGATAGTTTTTTTGGGAAGACGGGGGTGTCTTGGGTTGCATCACCTCGTCCTTTAATATTCCTTTGGGACTGACCAGACATGCTGCGGAAGTGAAATGTTCCGTTCTTTTTTCATCTAGGATTTTAGCTGCTAAACTGTTCAGTTCCTTTTTTGTCATCTCCTTTGGATAAAAGCATCTGCTAAATGATGTAAATGTTAATGTTTTCAGTGGGGTCTGGACCAGAGGCAGACCAGTTTAGTACATGGACATTTCTGCTACGGAGCTAAGCTGTTGCACATGCATGATACAGCTATCTTGCTGAAATAAGAAAGGTCTTCCCTAAAGACTCCATCTTAATTACAACATATGTTGTATGTTGTAAAGCTGTATAGATATATTCAGTAGCATTAATGGTGTCTCCCCAGATTTGCAAGCTACTCATTCACATGTGCACAAATGTGTCCACATATAATCATGGATGTTAGTTTCTAAAGTGTGTGCTCTTTTTAGCCCAGAGGATGCAGATTTCGTGACGTCCAGAAAAAAAAAATCAAATTCTGACTTGTTCCACCATGGGACAGATCTTCACCTCAGTCCATCTTATATGAGCTTGGGCCCAGAGATCATGGTTATATGGTTATATGGTTTCTTCTTCATAGATTTTTAACTTGCATTTGTGAATATATCACCCTAATAAGTTGCAACGAGTTATGAGAGATTCCACCAGGCATTTTTCTTTCTTGTCTTTCTTTTCCAGTCTTTTGTTGCCCCTGTCCCAGCTTCAACAGTTTCAACATTTGCAATATTCAGGCTGAACGGCATCACAGTTCTTATCCACACTTCTCACAGTTTCCCATCTTTTTTCGGAATGGGGTTGTACCAGTTTTGTTCAAAGTATTGTGAGAACAGTGGATCCAGTATTGTGAATCAAATTAAATAGTGGGCTGAATGTATTGTTATATCTATTATCAGTACTGCTACCGAATCTAAAGTCATGTAAAGCACACTAAAGACTTAATTCAGTTAAGGGCCAAGAGTGTGTAATGCAATGAAAGAGCAAGTTTATGAAAGTACAGGCCCTCATTCATCAGTAATATAAACAGCCTTCTGACCTCCCAGCTCCAAACATTCTCTTTCACTCTCCCGTTTAGGCTCTCACCGTCACTCTTTCTGCTTCATCTCTCTCCTAAGCCCTGTTAGGGGCTTTTTTAAATACACCATATGACCAGCACATTCACAACCAGGCTGTGTTTCACCACAACGAAAACTGGACTGAACCATTATAATGTGGAGGCCCGTTTGAATGCCACAGGAAGGAATGCATTTTAAACTGTCTTGTTTACTGCTATGTCAGATCTGCATTTTTCTTGATTTGTTCTCTGGATTTACCTTTTTTACTGTTGATCCACTTTCACTACAGTCAGCACTAAAACAATAACATGCTTCTTATTTAAAGTTTTTGTTTTTATGGTGCATTAGCTTATTCAGGTCTGATCCCTACAATCAGTACGCTTTGAGTCATTCAGATGAATATACACCTGAATGGAGACATTTGCAGCAGAAGCCCACGAAGCAGAAGACTGGAGGTGGACGTCTTGGCTTCAGAGCTTACGTCCAGCATGATAATCTGACATAGCCGCGGTCAGAGCAGTCAGTTCCTTGTGACTGAGTGCAGTGTGATGCCGAGAGGAGAATTCATGCATTATGATGTTGGATGAAGAAGTCACTTCTGTTTATGTTTTAAACATGAATGTGTACAAGGCACACAGTCAGTGCTCGTGGTATAAATCTGGAGAGGCTAAGTGGTTAATAAGTTTATCTCATCTGGTTTAGTACAAGAGAAAACACTGAAAAGGGGGCTGGCTAGGTCAGTGTGAGCACCCCAAAAGCAAGCAGCGTACAGTAAACATGTACCCTCAAAATGTCACAACAGCGGTCTGAGGGTCCAGCGGTCTCTGTTACAGCAAACAGAACAGGAAAAATACCTTTGATTTCTTTTTTTAAGGTCATATTTCACACTTCAGCCCATTTAGTCAGATTCTGACAAAAAGTATGACAGCAAGTCTGCATTAAATTCCAAACCCTCTAAGCAATTTTAGTGTTAAACAATCCAGGGTTGGTCTGAATTATTCAGAATACAAATCTACAAACAAGTCGTGCTGTGAAATGCTTTACAGACTGACTGAATAACGCCAGCCAAGTTCAGGTCCTTACTTTAATTTTGTGCTCCTTTAGTTTTGTAGATAGAATAACAGCTCACTTCTGCAATCGAATCACAGTCAACATATTATTTATCAAATATTCTAAAATAACTTTGGGCAAAATAGGCAGCACTGCTAGCATTGCTCATAATGCTGTTGGTGAATATTAAGAGACTATTAAACGAGACGTTTTTATTCATATAAAGTGAAATGATTTTATCTCACTTATATTAATGTACTAATTAACTTGCATTAAACATTACATCTTAAAACAACTGAGAAGTGAGATTTCTTTAATGATATTGTTTAAAATAAGTCATAAAGCAAGCGTTACTCTTAGGGATGCACCTAACATGGCTTCTTGACTTCTTGGCCAGTCCCGATTGTGATTTCTTTTTTTTCCTTCTTCCTTTTGAAGTACTACATTGAAAGTTAGAGCACAGTGAGTTATGGTCGCTTTGCCGTTGTTTGTTCTGAAAATCCGCTTTCCTCTTGCAACAACTTTATATATCCTTTGTTTCCTCAATATTTGCCAAGAAGTAATTCTTTGCGTTGCAGGAGCCAAGAAAGTCTCAGTGGATGACTCTTCTCTTTCACTGTAGCACAACATGTTTATAGCAATGATAAACATGTTACTTGATAAAGATAGGTCAGTTTTGAACATTAGTGCCTGTTGGGGAAGTCTTTATTGAGCCGTGGAAAAGTGTTTTGTAGAGCAAACTACAGAAATCAATAACTTCATGCACTGCTATTGAGTCAGAGGGATTTGTCGGAAGTAAGTAGAGCACTGTGTGATAAAGCTGAGGAAATGGTTTAAGGCCAGCAATGGACAAGAAATGGAGCTGCATCTTTTGTAATCTTTGCGCACTGCAGAAATGTTCTGCTTCTTTAAAAATCATGCAGTTTATAACTAAATGTGGGCAAGGAATCAAATGAGGAACTGGTTGTAGAATACAAGCACTTTTCCAGATTCCTAAAAACATGACAGGATGCACTAACTTTATCTAGCCCTGACAACCTAATATCCACTCCACTGAAAGTTTCTGTGGGAGGGCACCTGTAACCCTGTAACCAGTCCTTCCGTTCTCTTCTCTTCTCTTCTCTTCTCTTCCCTTCTCTTCTCTTCTCTTCTCTTCTCTTCTCTTCTCTTCCCTTCCCTTCCCTTCCCTTCCCTTCCCTTCCCTTCTCTTCTCTTCTCTTCCCTTCTCTTCTCTTCCCTTCTCTTCCCTTCCCTTCCCTTCTCTTCTCTTCTCTTCCCTTCCCTTCCCTTCTCTTCTCTTCACCAAATTTCACACTGACAAGTCAACTTGCTCCAGAATAAATGGTTAAAGATTAAAGGTAACTGGTGATTGCTCAGCTCTGTGTGCTGTGCGTTATCAGTGTTGCCATATTTGTGAAAAGATCTTTCTATTACAGAGGGCATAGAAAAGAATCACCCCTTTCAAACGTTTCACATTTTGTGGCTTTGCAGCCTTAAATGAAGAAACACAATTAAAAAAATCACCCTCCAACTTGAACAGTTTTGTAAAGAAGAGCAGATTTGGTCGAAAAGAATCCCAAAAGACGTAAGTCAGTAGTTTTTTGTGTGTCTTCCTTTCAGGCAACAAAATGTGAATTGCAGGGGGTGATTCTTTTCTGTACCCAATGTAACAAGTTTGAAGTAAAAAGTGTTCATATAGACACACAGCTGAACACATGAGTCTCTCTCTCTCTCTCTAATTCTGCACTTCAGACTAACATAAACAATATCATACATCCCTCTGTCATTTTGTAATCAAACTCCCAGGGGATGGTTAAGGATTGTACAAATTTCTGTAATTTCACTAATTGGCTGCTGTTGTCTGCTCCCATGTCTGACCTGAGATCAGGTGGAAGAGTGGAGTGATTGCACCCCAGCTGTGTGAGTGTTTGCAGAGAGAGAGGCCTCCGCACAATCAGAGCTAATCACTGTCCCTCAGCCCCAATCTGTAATCACTGAGCCTTAAGAAGGACAGCTTCATCCATCATTCAGCTGACAACCAGAACACATGCACCACTTTCAGTGCCCTTCCTTTCCTCTCATCCCCTTCTCTTCTGTTCTCTTCTCTTCTGTTCTCTTCTCTTCTGTTCTCTTCTCTTCTCTTCTCTTCTCTTCTCTTCTCTTCTGTTCTCTTCTCTTCTGTTCTCTTCTCTTCTCTTCTCTTCTCTTCTCTTCTTTCTTCCTTTCTCTTCTTTTCTTCTCTTCTCTTTTCTCCTGTTTTCTCTTTCTTCTCCTCTCTTCTTTCTTCTATCTTCTTCTCTTCTGTCATCACTTCTCTTTTCTTATCTTCTTTTCTATACTCTCCCCTTCTCCTCCCTCTCATATTCCCTCGTTTCTCTTCTATCTTTTCTCCATTCCATCATTTTCCTTCTTTCCCTTTCTGTGCAAGGTTCCTCTGTACACTCTTTCTTTCCTCATTTCTTGCATAACAAATGTATGCTTTTCTCTTATATCGTCATTGTGTTGTTAGGTCACATTAGCACGATGTGTCACATGATGCTCCATCAAGCTTTGGCTATTTTCTAGCAGACCAATGCAATTGGTGCTCTCTCTCCTCCCAACCAGACGCCTCGGGCACAGAACGTACGCCTTGAGTTCAAGCAGAAAACACTAGTTGTGTAACACAGCATTCTGCCCCGTTCCCATATGCCATCCGGCCCCGGAACAGCAGCTGCGTCAGCCCGGCCGGCCGGGTGAGTGGGTATACAGGCTCAGGCTGATGGACACACAGAGAAATCAGAGCTGAAGTCCCATCAATGGGGAGAGCCACAGCACTCATATACGAATCCCATCGCCGTTCCACTCATGCTTGACTGCGCATGTGAGCATCCGGCAAAAAGTAGGAATGTGAAAAAAGGCACAAAGTCTGAACAAATTGAATTTTTTACCCTGGTTGCTTAAACATGCTCCATTTAACTATACTCCAAACTTCAAATCTGCTCAGTGCTGTACTATAAATATCTGGAGCCAAAACATGGGGTAATATGTAATTTTCTAGAGAAAGATCATACACATCAATGCCAAAGGCTCATCACTGTTCGCAGAGAGTTGCAAAGCGAGTTTGATTTTACATACAGCTAGCTCTTTAATCCATGTTAATAATAATAATTACTACACACATAATAAGTGGACCATGATAGGACAGCTGGCAAACCAGTGGCAGAGTCATGGGTGCCCAAATCTCACTGATGCACACAGGGTTACGAGAGGAAGGTGTCACAACATACACTGCATCACAGTTTGCTGTGTATGGGGGTGTGTAGCCACAGACCAGAGACCCCTTGTCCTCTGCCAAAAGCACTTACAATGGGCGCGTGAACATCAGAACAGGTTTTTTAATTGTTGCCTTTGAACTAGATGGCACCAGGATACACCAGGATGGGAAGAATCCCAGCCAGTAAAAGGATGTATGAAGCTCCGAGCAACGTCCTGCTAGGAAACCTGCCGATCAGATGGATATTCCTCTCACTGGATCAGAGTTGTTTTGACAGCATAAGAGTGACCTAAACAATATTGGGCAGGTGGTTTCAATGCTTTGCTGTGTGTGCAGACATAATGTTCTTTTACATAATGTTACTTTATATATATTTATATATTTAGTCCTGAGCTTCTGGCTGATCACAAAGCATGTAATATTTGGAAATTGTGCTTCAGGCATGTTCTCCTGTGCATCATATTTTACTGTGTAAGCATGTGTGCCCCTTTTACAGTTTTCTGAAAACAATGGTAGCACTCAGTGTATCTAGCTTTAGTAGAACGTACAGTCATTTCAAACTCTTGCTCTTTGTGTCCTTTTCTACTGTTTTCCAGTGAGGAAGATTTGCATTATGCAGGGCCTATAAAGTTCAGATTTGTGTAACGGATAATTACAAAAGTCTCTGGCTGCATTCTGACAACCCTTTCAGACTTTCACAAATGCTCTTCTTCTTTTGCTTTTACCTGTGTTTTGTATCAGCCAAAGGGAAAGAATGTCTGAATAGCTTGAAGAAAGCTGGTAAAATTGAAACGACTCCAATCTCTTGATCCATAAAAAGATCTCTGCTATCTCACTGAGGAAAAAAAAATGTAAAAACGAAGAAGTATAATCTGCAGGTTCTGTGTGCTGGAAGGAGGGACGGTTAAAATGCCCAAATGAAGAGCCTGATAATAAGGAAGTAGAGAGCGCAGTAGAGAGCGCAGTGAGTCAGTTTCTGTTTGAGGTACGATGTGAGGATGGCCATAAAAATGCTGTGCAGCCTGACACCCAGTCGTTTACAGTGGACACATCCAGGGAGAAAACAGATGTGTGAAAAACCGGAAGTGACACCATGCTGTGGTACGTTGGGAACGTTTTGTCCGCTGGATTGTTGAAGGGGTCAGAGAACTGTCTTCAGATGATTTGCTCAGTCAAGAGCACTAACCGTAGCTTTACCCTGAAGACACTGTACAAGAATGAAAGGGGACTCCCACAAACAGTTCTGGGCCACACATGCTGAGAACGCTCCTGTGGTAGATGCATGTACTGATAGGTTTCACTGTCCAAACCACACACTGTGATGTGTCACAGCCTCTGAAGAATCAGCTCATCTGGGGTTATTGTTGATGCTCTTATCACAGTTTTAATGCTCCACAGCTCCTGAGAGGTTCTATTAACCTCACTGTCCTTTTGTCAAAACCCTCTTTTAATGTTACAAAGCTGACAAAGTACACAAACACGGGGTGGAAAAGAGAGAGAAAGAACCAATATTCATGTGGTACAATTATAAATGCCTTTTCACTCCACCCACATCACTGTCCCTCTCCTGAAAATTAGTGTGGCATAAAGGCCAGGGCAGGGCACTTCACCTAACCAAGCCTAGTCACGCACAGGGGGGAGTGAAAATAATGATAATAAGAGGCCGCGAGCAAGAGGCCCGTTTGATGTGTGCAGCCTGGGAACATTAAAGAGATGCAGGATGCTCATTATCAGCAGCGCTGGAAACTTTCTATACCTGTGATTTCCATCAGGTATAATCAGGCAAGTGTGAAGATGATTTAACTCTCCCTCTGCTTAATTGAAGAGGAGCCATAAAGCAGGAATAATAACAGCACTTTATGGTCAGATGAAAAAAAGGGGGGAAAAATTGCCTTGTCTAGACTCCTGCGGGACAGTTCAGATTGTTTCTGAGCATACATTAAAGTTTGGCAGAGGGAGACGGGTGAAAACCCAAACATGAGACTACAAGACAAGCCACGGTTGCAGAGGTTATCTAAAGTCATGGCAAGCATAAAGCGCAGGATAACCATCCATTCCTCAAGAAACAGTTTCATGAATGAATAGTTATCCTGTGCTTCGTTTTTATGATACAGGCCATCATGAGAATCATCTTCGCTTTAATGTAGGCATGCTATCGCTCTTATGTAAAAGGGCATTTTGCCATTATCTAGTGTCTCTGGGAACTGAGATAGACGAGCGTCACCAAAGGCTGTTTTGGAAAGAGTGATCTTGTGAGCCATGTGATTCGCCAACTGCCTTCCCCTCCAGGGGTCATTACATTTTCATACCATTACGGTGTAGTGGCATTCATGTTTCTTTTTTTGGAAATGCCTCAGCTAGGCTTTTTAGAAATCACTCTGCTTCACGCAGTCAGGTGCTTAGAACTTATCAGCACCTTATGACATAGTGAGACATTCTCAGCTTATTGGTCCTAATTCCTAATAATCCACAGAAGAAGCCAAAGGAAATGTGCTTTTTCCTTTTGCCTGGCAGCTTCTGCGAGAGAATGAACACTCAAAAGGCAGCAAACTTTTCTTTCTCATTTGGGGTAATTAAATTTCAGTTAAAGGTTTGAACAAAGAAGCTCTCAGCAGAGATTACAATCTCCTGGAACACAGATGGACCCCTAGTTTTCACTCCCTCTCCTTTATTTGCTGGCTGCTGACAGACAGGCACAGAGTATCTTTGCACTAGTGCTCTCCACTCACCACCAGCATAAAAGAGAAGAAGTGAGATTATAAATCTGGTGTTTTAAGTCTGCACATGAAGGGAGGGAGAGCAAGATACATTAAAAAGATTTTAAGAAACTGGTCTGGCTATTCCTGTCCCAGGTGTAGTTTATCAGTTAGGTCATGTTTGGGGTCCAGGAGCTATGAAGTTGACGTTGCTAACAGTCAAAATAACCACCAAACTCATGGTCATAAATACATCCCCAAAACTCTCCACCTGCTCAAACAGCATCCAGCTCTTTATTAAGGTGGCACTGACTTGTGAATATGGTTTAGGGTGCAGTATGACTTACTTAGTTGATAGTTTATCAGGTACACTCCCACCTTTCACATTCCAAAAAGTCATATATCACATCACTGGGCACAAGTGATCCCACTGCAGTATGGAGATGAAAGGACTGAGAAAGTTGCGAACCATGAAAGCAAACACCACAAACAAGCAAGTGACATACAGCACAACTTCAGAATGTTATCTCAAAGTCTGTTTTGAAATTGTCGGTGTAAGCTGGCGGTGGTCGCGTATTTTCCTGGTACACATTAGGGCCCCGACACCCTTTAAAGCCTGAATGGCACATGAACATTGCTGCTATCTAAGTTTAGGCCCTCAAGGCTACAGCTTATTAACACTCACACTGAGGGACACTTTGAACTTGATGCACCATGTTTCAAGGCAGGTACCAAGCAAGGCTCATTTTCTCAGCTTCTGAACAGTCCCTATACACCCCCAAGCAGGGCACAACATTATTGTACCTTGCACCCAGCTTTTTGTAGGAATCACACCCTGGTGCATTAGTGCTGTTCTGAAGGCAAAAGGAGAGATAGATGGGAGGAACAATTAATCGAGCAACTTTACCCTGAAAAACTAATTATCCGACCAAAAGACAGCATCTATATGTATCATGTATATGACCTGCACCAGGCAAATTCAGATCACTGGTTATCATAATCCCTTTCAGCAAAAACTAAATACACACCCTCTTCATCTGCATTTGGTCAATACAAACTCCACAAAGCAGGTTGAGGCATAGAGCAGATATAATCTAATGGCACACATTCCCACACTGTCAGTCAGGCATTACACAGGCCAGCATAGGCCCAACACACACAAGCATACACACGTGCCTCCAGTTGCACGCCCACCCACACAATCAGTCTGGAATCTTGTGACCAGAGGACACAGAGCAGACGAAGATGGGATCTGTGTGAGAACCAGGTGGAATTGGTCCCCAAAGAGAACAGCTGTTCGAGGGGCATGCTCCACATCAGAGTCACGGCCACAGTGAAACTCTAGCAGCTTCAGTTGCAGGAAGTGAACTGAATATGGGATGTTACACTCATTTATTTCAGTTCAAGCATGCCTAATGCACTTTTTCAGCAGCAAAGTGAACATCATAATTTATCATGAGGCTGCTGTTTTTTAGATACATAGTTTGTGCAAGAGAGTGAGACTTCAGATCTTCTAAATAAATCTTCACAAATTTAAGTCTACTCATTATTTCAGGAATGCCTTGCCCATACTTCTAATCAACTGGAAGGGAGAGAGCAAGACACTGGGTGGGGGGTGTATCCACCCTGTTGATTCATTGTATTTTTTTATTGGGCCCAAGGGGCTTTCCTTTACTGTGAAGAGGTTTATAGAGTAGAAAGAGAAGAGTCCAGCCTCAGAGTGCATTCTGTTCACAGTTGCAATGTTTAACAACTGTTCCAAGAAGAAACGCAGGCAGATCCTGCCTTGGCCTTTTTTAAAGAGATATACTCAGTGACATGTCTGAAAAGAAAAGATAAAGCTAAGTGATAATGGAGTGTATTTGACTATATTTATGACCTGTTTTGTTGGGCATGTATGCAATGTCTGCAACAGGCATGCACGGTTTGAATATCTGAAAAACCTCTTTTGGTGATGGGGTACATTTATTCTTAGTTTTTTGCTAGTTATTTGTTGTATTAACCAGCCTAGATCAGTAGCTAGGCTAGCATTCAGGAATGGTTTTAACCACAGGGATTGCCAGTGGTCATAATTTGCATAAGTCATGGACTATAGTCATGCACTATAACAGAACAAAAACACAAAAATGATATAAAATCATACATTCTGTCAAACTGCTGGGGATGGGGGATTTAAAATTTAGCTGCATCTGTTCCATAGTATAACAAATAACATGTAAATGATATAGAAACATCTATTTTTAGTGTGGAATGCCCCTAAATTTAGTCAACTATTTAATGTATTGTAGTGGGTAGCACTGCTTCCTTCCTGGGCTTTAATTTCATACAGATATACCACAAGACTCCTAATGCTACACTCGTCTACATCTGTAACTTGATGAATGCTGTCAACCAGAGGCCTAAATGTAAATGAAAATCCAGTCATTGTTAAGGACTCTTTGTTCATAACATGGTCAGCGAATATAACAGATTAACTAATTATTTAAAACTGAACAGAGCTGGAATTGTGAAAAAGTGGGCACACATCACATGATCAGAGATCATCTTCTTTAGCACATGACTAAAGTAGGGTTTTTCCAAGGGTTCCTGAAACCATCAGATATCACAGAAAGTCAATAACGAGATTTCATTGTACAGTGCATTTGTTTTGCTCAGTTAACTGCACATATTACATTACATTAATAACTGAGAAAGAGTCACCCTGAAGAAACACTGCCAGTGGATGAGCATCAGTTCATTTTCACTCTCATTTGGACAAAGTAGCATTTTGTAGCAGAGGCATCTGTTGTTTATCAGGGTTATGGTTTCTGGCAATATCCAGTTCCATGTGACAGGAATGGTTTTAATTGTGCTGATTATGTATATGATGTAATCCTGCATCAGCCAACTACCATAAACATGAGAAGAAACATGCTTGTTTACTGGAGGAGAAGAAGTGTTATGGCAAAGAAGTGTTATGGCATTCAGTAAGAGTTGTGAATAAGTATGAAGCCTTCGCTCATGTTCATGTACGTGATGGTGTTTTCACATGCATTTTTCATTTATTTATTTTGTGTTCATGACTGATATAACTAGCCTGTAGATGTTTCTCAGTTAATTTAAACATTTGTGGACTTTTAGGATTACCAGTTGGTGCCTTGTGTAAGGAGGGAATGACACGATGGATGGCCTAGAAACTGAAACTGAAATGCGTTCGTGTTCACGATGGGTTGTTGGTGGAGTAAGAATGAATATTTAAGTTCCTCATCACCGTTCCTATCTCTGCTCTCTAGAATGTTTGCCTAAAGGACGGTTTTGTTTTGTAATCTGAGAACATCAGATTCACGTTTAACTCAGGTCTTCACAGTGTTATATTTTTGAAAAATAATCGTTAAGAAACTTAAAACAATAAGGATTTTTGACTTTGTACTACAGTTCCCTCCATATGTTAACCCTTTGGAAATGTTCATGTCAGTATTGCATGTTGAACCTTGTATTTGTAAAGGAATGTCCAGCCACCATTAAGTTAGTATGCTGTGAATTAGCTTGATGATTAGCTAATTTGGCTAAATTAACCATATATTTACCAAAGATTAAAAGTATCCTTTAATCTACAGTTATGACTGGTTATGATTTTTATGACCACTTCAGTGTTTACAGCCAATCTAGCCACTGATGCCGGAATTGTTCAATTATCTGGTGAATTATCTGGTGAACCTCATAAATATGTTAGGTTTAGGTTTAGGACAGACTTAATTATTTTATCGGATAATTTCAACTTAATGTTACATTGAACAAATATTTAGTTCATCATAACCACAATTAAAGGCAACCTGAGCAAGTTATAGTGGAGCCCCCAAAATAAAACGTTATTATAATTACAAGAAACACACTAGTACCAGTGCTTCTTATTATTTTTTATTTTATTAAACTGGCACTTTAAATTCTATAGTGAAAAACCAGTTGCCAAAATAATTAGAAGTCAAATAAAGGGCTTCATCAAAAGTTACAGGCAAGTTACACGCTGCATGATTATATTATCACAGTTTTATCATAGGTGTGGCAGCATCAGTCAAATGTAGCAAGAGTTGAGTAAACTGCCTTGGACTTTTCGTGCAGCCATCACAAAATACAATTTAATCAAAATACGTGCTGCAATTAGATTTAGGGCTTTTTTCGAGCTAGGACAATGCTTGACTACCCTATGTATTTTAATGTGCACTGTGTAACATTGCCAGTATCGTAGGAGAGCAGGAGAGAAAGAATGGGTTGATTCCTTACCTTAACCTAACCCTGACCTTAAACTTAACCTTAACCCTAACCATCACAAGTTAGCGCATTAAAATACATAGGGTAGTAAAGCGTTGTCCTTGCATAAAAATGTGAAGCGTTGTCCTAGTATGAAAAAAAAATCATGATTGCCGCTCGTATTTTGCTTCAGTTGTATTTCGTGATGACTTTACACAGTGATACAGCAGCCTTCATTTTTGCTGGTGTATGAAGCACAGTTGAGCTGAAAAGGATGACCAAGGAGGCCTCAGGTCTGCTGATGAGAGTATTAATGTCGCACCCTGTCACCCTCAAGCTCACTTAAAGCACTTTAAAGCCAAAGAACAAAGAGGTGGTCTGTGCTCTGCCCTTTAAGATTTCAAGAAATGAGTCTAAACCAGCATGTGATTGAGATTTAATGCACCTTTTGGTGGTGTGAATCAAAAGGTTGGCCAATTGCATGGAAAACTCTGTAGTTAATATGCCTTTAGTTACTGATGGTTCTAAAGACATCGCTGGCTGTTAGCCGTTATTGTTAGCCGTTACAGTCCAGGGTACAGCATGTGAGAATGCAAAAAGGATTTTGAATCCAGTCCACTGAGGAGACTCATGTAAGTGCAGGACTTTGAGTTAGAGATCATCTATAACAGGGTTGGCCAGTATCATCAAAGAGGAGTGGATTATTTATTAGCTTCATAGCTATGTATATCATCTACACAGGGGTCATAATTTACATAGAGGGAGACGTTTGCACTGAATTCAGGTGTCAACTCTGTATCCTCAAGCATTTACATAGTTATGCACACAACAGTCCTGAAGGAGAGAAGATCTCACAGTGCTGTTCTCTTCCAGCAAGCAATGGCTTCTGTAAAAGGATTTCCCAGTTTGGTGGTCAAATAATCCTTTAAGTCAGATGTAAATGCAAGAAAGCTTGCCAGAGATACTCTAGAATCCATAGATTTACTGACCTGACAAGTCCAGCAATGACTTTCATATATTGATGTAGTGCAAGTTCCCATCTAAAAATGTGTGTCTGGCAAACATTCATAATTTCACTATCTGAACAAAACCTTAGGTATCACTACACTCTGGATCGCCCCTGCAGGTGTCCTCTAAAGTAGATTCTCACCTTGTCTTTACCAAACAATGAACTAAACGATAACTAAATGCAACTGAATATTAGGTTTGGGTTGGGTTGGGTTCTATCAAACCTTGAACCCAACCCTTAACCATAACTTCTGTCTGAAAAGTTTATTTTGTACATTAGATGTGAGTGTGAAGAACACTTCTACACTCTTAGCAAAAGGCTTTTATATCGGTTCCATGGCTTAAAAGAACTATATATAGCTCAGTGTAAAAGGAGAGAGAAACAGATAGAATGGAGAGAGTTTTACTCTCTAGTATATTTAGTTTCACTTTTGAAAATGTAATTATTCAATTACTTTGTTTGTTGTATAATAAAAAATGTAATAGCTTAAACAGATCATTAATCTACTTACTGTGGTCCTATTAGTCCTGTAGCATTAGTGAAAAAGGGGATCTGCTGCATCATCTGCAAAATATACAGGAAGATGGAGAGAAAGGGGTCCCTAAGGTGGTTAGCAAGTGGTTCACTCCTAATGTGAGCATTTGCACTATTCTTGCTGCTTCATGGCTGATTAGCTGTTAACTGCAGATGCACACACATTCCTAGTCTGTGCTGGTGTACAGTATGTCCATGCTCATACACTGCCAGCTCTCAGTTTCCCTTCAAGGTACAACCTATGAAAAGTGTTCAAGGGATATCACTAAGGTACGTACTGTTAGTCTAAGTTGTACTTTAATCTAAGTTCAAACAAGAAACTTTATATATTTTGTATGGACTTTTCCCATATTTGTAGTGGGACACGAAAAATTAATGTGATTGTACCCGTGTTTATGTATATAATGTCTATTATAATGATTTTAGATGTATACATGTAGTTTTATATGTAATATATTACAGTAAAAAAACAGTAAAATGGCAATTACAGCCAAGCGTTCTAGACGGAAACTATGAAGAGACAGATAGTGAGCTCTTTTAGTAAATTTCCATTACTGACATTCGCCATGAATGCAGGCAAAATGATACTCAAGGCTGTCACAGATGGAACAGCGGTTTCTGTCCAGTGTGTAGCCAGCAGCTCATTCCTCTTTTGTGTTTAGATGTGTTGTGCCGATCTAAGTGGGGACTAATTGAAACTGTCGGGATCTGGGCCTCTGACTGAGGCAACGGAGGAGATAACTGGCTCTGTTCCCTGTAGCACTGTCCAGAGGGAGGTAAGACAGAGGAGGGCAGGAACGAAAAAGCCCTTCTCTTTTCTGAAGTTCACTCACCGCCCTCAGAATCAACACACGTGATGATGTCATGCAAATGCAGAGAGAATGAAGTGTCTGGGCAAACTAAAGACACAAGACACATCGTTCAACCATGAGGAACTTCATGATGACTTATTTAAGACGTCGTCTTAGATGGATTGAAGTATGGAAGATGGAAAATGCAAACAGCAAATTTGCGTGATTCTGATTTAAATTCCAAGCTGACTCTGTTTAAAAAGCGAAGCCAAATAACTGCAGTGGAGCAAAACAGACTGTGTTTCCAGGGCTCTCTCATGTTTTCTTTTACGCCAAATTATCACAGTGATTTGGTTTCTTGGACGCTGAGGAAGAAAGTAAACTGATGAGGAAGAAAGTAAAAGAAAGCACATCTTGGCCCTATAACAAAACTGTGTGACATTGAACAGGACAACTAACCTTTCTGAATAATTTCATTGTTGCTTATGCTTTTACTGTACCTAAGTAGTCCACATGAGATTTTTATGGCACAACCTCAGCCTCATCCTCATCTGGTGAACAAAATGCCTAATGTTCAATTAAAGTCAAGCTGAAATCAAAATGTTCATCTTCTAAGTCCATGTTAAGTCCACAATATTAAATGGTAATTTTAAATGGTAATTAAACACAGGTCATCAAATCATACCATTTAAAAGACTATTGTTGGTATTGTTGTCATTGTAAGTCAAACTGCAATGACTATTCTCAGTAACCTTTTCTACATTGTGATTACCTCACCAGGCACCAGCATGCAGAAAGAAATAATATTAACCAATAATATCATGTTACACCTCCCCCTTCTGCTACCTCTGCCTATGATCAAATTGAACCCTACGTTAGCTCAGAGCTCTCCAGACCAATTCGTTTCACGGAACGGAAGAATGGAATGGAAGAAAAATTTAAGGTGTATATAAAATGTAACTGTATACATTTTTTGGTACTGTGGAGAGAACACAAAGAAAGCATGTCTTAGCATGGTGAAATACCGCTGTACTCAGAGACGGGAGGTTTGAAAGTAGCTAATCCGAGAGCGTTATTTATTTCTTCTTGCTGCTTTTTGGCTGCTGCCCTTAGACGCATCTCTGGCAGATGCAGTCCAGCATTCCCACATCATACCAATTTCCTGTGTGTAGCAAGTTTACCTTTACATTTATACAATATCTTGAGTTCACAATGAAATTAAAGAGTTTTGGGAACATATCTGGTGGCATATTTAGGGTTTAAACTAAAAAATATGCATTTATATGATTTTTTTTTTTTTTTACCTCAGCATAAATTTGCAGCTTTCATAATTCATGGGTGCTCTTTGATTGTAACCACTGCAAATTTTGGGGATCAGCTGTACAAACAATGAGCTACATAAGCAATGATAATAATTCTTCTAATAGTCAAAAGAATAGCCTTGCAAGATCTTGAGGTGGCTTGAGTTCAGTTTCAAAATTCTCTAAGACAAAGGTAAGGTGTTATATGCTAAGGCACTTTCAATTTTAAATATTCACTGCATATTTATGAAAGAATGAAAATTACATTTTAGAAAATGTACATCACTAAAATGCCAGTGTGTACATTCTGGTGGAATACTGTAGCACTTATCCTTTTGTTGTGCTGGGCTGTGTGTGCCTGGTTGTGTAATGTATTTTAAAAGCTTTTTGCATTAATCGTTTGTTGGCCATGTCTCACCTGATATGTCCTGACTCTGAGGTTTTGAAATCACATTATCACGCCTCTTTGTTTGCCCTGTGTGGAAACACAGCCCTGGGTTCTTTAGGTTAATGCATTCTGTGAGGATGCCTGCAGTCTGGCGTAAAAGCCTCTGATAGCGATCAATGACAGTTAGGCCGATGAGGTGTAGCACCTGTCTTGGGGGAATGGAATGGCTCCATTGTGTGTCTGTACAGTGTGCTCTTTTTGTAATGCACCACTTTGCATAATGTGTAGTCATTTCCTTGTATATGCATGTTGCATCTCTCCTTTTTGCTTTAATCTTGTTAAAGGTTATAAGCTTTAAATATTTTATTCAGATTAGCTGGCATGAACCATTTTAGTTTCACCATTTCTGTAAGCATTACTAAAATGCAGGATTTTTGTGATTACTTGAAAGAAAAATGTATAAAACATCAGTGATCTGAATGACTGTGTACGTTTTGTTTCATGTTAAAAAGCCATAGCCATAATTTTGTCAGCTGCATCCAGACTAACTGTCCACAGCCAGTTGTGTGTCTTCAGTTACAAGCTGCTTTTATTCTGTGCAACTGGAAAAGTTTGCTGTTTCCCTCCAGTTTCAAATTTATGTGAGACATGAGATTCTGAGAGCTGTGGTGATTTTAGAGTTAAGTTTGCATCAATTGGTCATTAGGCATGGGGCAGAAATACAACAGAAAACATGCACATTGCAAATATAAACTGCATCAACTGCAGATAACCCGTGTTAGCAAGCTACACTTGCGACTCACCTCACATTTTTTTTACAATGAGTACCAACTGTCTCATATCCAGAGATGGATAATCCAGGTCCAGTGAGTAAAAACCCTCCCCAGGATTGTATTGCAACCACCTGTATCCTGCTACTGCTGGTTTGAAGGGACTAGAGAACCATGGCGGTTGGAACATAATCCTGGGGAGCACTTTTATTGTTTTTCAGACCTGCATTACCCACCTCTGTTGTTATCAATTGCATAATAAGCTGACCACAACTGGTGAAATTTTCTTATTTGTATCCTAACTGGCAACCCACACATCTATCTGTATGTTTCATTCCATGAAAACTTCAGTGTCAATGTTATGCATGCGATGATGACTCTTTTGGAGGAAGAGAGTAGGTGGATCTTTTATTTAACATTTACTGTGTCACAGCTTTAAATGTAATTCTAGAAGCTCTTAGGGCCTAGAAAGAGAGAAACTTGCACATGTTTGAAAGCACATTTCTGTTATTCGGCAATTCTGCAACATTAAAAAAGTCTGCCCCTATACATCACATAAAAACAGCAGTCTGTAGTTGGATATTTTTCATGTCAGTCGAAGGCCCTTTCCTTTCCAAATAGCGGCTCTTTGCCAAGGGTTAAGTTGGCAGAAGTCTTGCAAGACTGCTTTTTTATAGACCAATAAACAATGAGTAACACCCAGTTAAGCTATGCTAGCATAATTAACTGACTTTTTTGACACAATAACAATTGATTTTTTTTCCATTTCATAAAAGGCTTAATAATGGTGCTGTAAAAGATTTTTAGTAGGCATGAGTAGTGGCTATAAAATGTATGACTCATTCTAACAATTGTCATCAACTTTTCCAGGAGGACTTTTTTATGAATTTTTATGAACAATCTTCGAATCAACTCCCGAGAAAATCATCAATTGATAACGAATTACAGAGTCAGACTAAATGTCAGACTAAAATTTCGAATGGGAAAAATCCAGTTGGTCAACTTACCACTGGGGACTGTTGAAAATGAACCCATATGTCCATATGGCCCCATGGTCTGAGAAAGAGTGTGTGAGCAAGTGTGCATTTATTTGCAATTGGCTCTGTAAATTGGAGTTTCCCACTTAGTCATCATGGAGGCACATGTGAGCAGACTCCAGAGAGCCCCCAGACTTGCCCTTGACCCCTCTGAGGCAGAACAGTGTGGATGCCAAGGATGCCCCCCTGCAGCTCTCCAAATGGCTGACAGAAGGAAGATGATTGATTGCACAGGGAGACTAATCCATCCCAGACTACACCAGGATTACTATCATGGTGTGTGTGTGTGTTTAAGAGAGGTGGGTGGGGGCTGCACTAATGCTGAAGAGCTATGTCAGTGAAATGAGTAAGTGGCCTCCAAAATGATCAATAACTCAGGTCTATATGATTAGAGCTGTTTCTTTTAACATACTGCTGATAATTGTGATTTCTATCACAGACCTGTATTTTACACTGGTATAAATATTTGGACTGATTCCATGACCCTTTATTTATTTATGTATTGAATTAGAAGTTTTTGAAACAATAGAAAATAGTTTTTAAGAGTGTAATCTTCTTGGAAATACTTTGAATCTTTGAATTATGAGCCTGCTATGTCATTTATTGCGTTCTCATTTGGAATGTGGGGGCAAGATATTCAAGGACCTGAACCTTTCATCAACTGTGATGAAACCTAATGTGCTGAACATAAATTGATAATATTTGCTCACAAGTGTGGGGACCCTTGTGAATTACGCATTACATCCTAATTTCCTTTTGAGAATCAGATGGAAACTTTTAGACAAGGTGAAGTCACTAAACACTGTGTAATTAGGGGTGATAAGCCAATTTCAAGATGATTTTATTATTCTCTTTATTTGACCAGGTCTTGGAAAGTGGACTAAGAAACAGAAATTTTTCCTTTAGCTCCCATTGAAAAATAAAACTTTTGATCACATTGGCTTGACTTGTCTGGTCATCCTGTGGGCCCATTTTTTTTCTCTTTTCCCAAACCCTATTATCCACGGAGGGGCTTAAAAAGTCCTCCCCAGGCATGCAACCACTCATGCTGTCTGTTTGGCTGCCAGCCGTGAGCTCCATACACAATCTGCAAGATCTTTATCTCCCACCGAAGACTCGCAGGGTGCATGCTCTCTCTTTCTCTCTGTCTGTCTCTGTCCCTCGCTTCCTTCTTTCTATCTCTCTCTCTCTCTCTCTCTCTCTCTCTAGGGAGGGCTGAAGTGTTCGTGTTTGTGTTTCTTTGTTCTCCCGCTGCAGACTAATCACCCTCAACGAAGCAGAACACAAACCCAGCAGCAGGCCCTGCCACCTCATGATGGATAAGATATCTCACGAGAGGTCTATCAACTCATCTAAGGTGGATGTTCCCCCGCTGTGTTGAGGGCCACGTGCTTCAGCAGAGCAGGGCAGCTTTGAGTAACTTACACCCCCTCCTCGGCCCCCTCTTATCCTTCTCTCGCTGTCTGGGTGCTGTCAGAAAGCTCCAGCAGCTGCTTCCAGCGCCAAGGCAAAGGCCTCTCATAAATCACGTGAGCTGTGATGGGTATCTGCAGAGCGCCGAAGGCCGCTCTCCTCTCTGCGTCTGCCCCCTCACCACAGCATGGAGATTTAAAAGTGAAATTCTCAGAAGGCACCACAGCAGCTGTGTCAAAATCCAAACCATTTACAAACAGCTGTAAAAAAGAGACCAGAATAACAGGTGAATGAAAGTTAATTTGCTGTTTCCTAAAAACCTGAAATATTGAACTTACTGTGTGGGTTTTAATTGTTCGGTCAATACTAGTTACCTTAGTTACATTTAAACAGTTATTTTTATGACTCTACACTTTTGAATTGTTTAAATCTGAAAATATAGTTAAGACAATATATTATAACTAAATTTACTTCTATAAATGCAATCAGACATTACTGTCCACAGATGAAGTCTGGCATATTCTGCGTTTCTTACAATTGTGTATTACTCTGTAGTTGTCCCCTGAACTCTGTCATCGGACGTGCGTAAGAATGAAGAAGAGGCCACTGAAGCACTGTGTTCATGAGTTCAGTACAACAAGTTTCCTTTCCTTCATCATTTGTCTTGCCTCATTCCTTTCTGACAGTTTGGCTTACAAGATTTTCTCCTCCGTGCTGTATGTTCAGCTTAGCTTCAGTTAGTTTAAGAAATGTTCCGGAGGGCCATTTTTTTTAAGTGTTGTAAATTTCAATGGTCAAAGTAAATGTTTTATTCAAAAGGAAGTGCTTGCATTGCAGACACTCATAAATTTCAGATTTTCGGCTTCCTTTGAGAGTGCAGTCTTTGTAGGTGCAGGAAACAGGCTGCTAATACTTGCTTGGAAAGTTTCCCCTTACAGCTCTGATGCCAACCACAAATGCCAACATTTTTCAGAAACATTGTGTTTAGAAATGATCACTGGTTATGTCTGTGACAACAAATGGAAAGAAGCAGACTGCAGTTATTTTACACTGAAGCCACTGAACAGACGGATTTTAGGGCCCATTTCATACTTTTCTTCCTGTGGTCCACTTATGACATGTGCAGTCTTATGTACTGTACCAAAACCAGTCAAAATTTTAATGACTTTCCAAACTCCCCTCACTACAGGACAAATGGATTTTTTCTTAAATCTGGTATAAGATTTCTTAAAGAGTGTTCAGATTTCAAGTTATTAGTGAACAAACTTGAAGGGCTGCCCCCACACACTGTTCCCCGGGTGCCTTTCATTTGGTGACAGCCCACTGCTTACTTGGAGAAATAATTACAAATTATTATAAACTACATTACCGCAGTGTCTCAGCTCTACATGTTTAACTTATAATGTGGTGTGTAGTATTACCTTTCTTCTTGCAACAACCACTGCCACACCCAAATGATGACTAGACCACATGAAATCCAAAGTGACTAATGTCACTGTAAGTGTCAAGAAATGTGAAATCTGGATCAGATTTGAAAAAACCTATATATGAATCTGAACACCCAGTGTTACACTGTAATACAACTATAACTGCTGGACTGATAACACAGAAATTCACCCCATTGACCCACACAGTTTGAACACTATCTCCATTCAGACTCAGGCAGTAGTCTCATATTTAGGGTTAGTTAGGCTGCTGACCTTATTGGAACCACTTTTACCATCCAATGAACCGACCGTCAGACCAACCCCCAGTGCCAGCTTCTGGATGAGTGCTTTGTCAAAACAATAATGAAGTGTTCATCATTAAAATCAGAGCGGAGACTGTCTCCAAGACGGTGGAATGAGAAATTCAAGAGTTTATGCACAGTAAAGCAAATGAAGTCAAAATGTATGGGAAGGAATCATGGATAATTGGGGAAGGACTGTACATGCATTTGAATGTAGACCTTCATTGGAGAAGACAGACTGAGAATGGTGAAGTCATTAGAAGGTTAGATTACTGTCTAGAGGAAATGAATGTCACTGACTATTTTACTACCTTCATTTGCTGAAACTTTTTTTCACTGGCCTGACATTATTCTCCACTCATCTCAAACCCAATATACCTTTTGGAGATGGTGCCGCTTCGATTGACGACCACAAAACGTTTTCCTCTTTAGGACTCTGTTTCACTTGAGCAGATGGACACGAATGTTATAGATTTTCCCCCGTCAAGAGAAAAAAGCTCCTTGTATTTACATTAAGTCAGCGTCAACACCTCATCAGACTCTCCAGACCCCAGAGCTCTTTCTGGCCCAGGCAGCAGGGCAAAAGGCTGCATGATTCTTTATGTCTGCCTGTCGGTGCAAGAGGTGGGTATGGCGTCAGGAATCTGCCCTTATATCCCCTTGAAGACCATGCTGCCCTTTCTGCTTAGCTTTTTGGGCCAACAACTGTCTTCACTTTCAAGAGGCCCATAAAGTTATACTCCAAGGAACCCGAAAAAAACTCTGCTCCACCATCTCCATGCAAGATTTAGCTTTGAGCAATTTGCCAGAATGCAGCTCAGTGTTCAGGAAACAAAGCTTAAAGTAACTTTTCATTCAAGATGTTATCTGCATGCTGTACCCTTGAACCGATGACTCCACTGAGGCAGTCTATCTGGCATTAGCTGGATGCACAGTAAAGCTTGTCCAAACGAATTTGGTCATGGTTTGGGATAGAGATCTAAGAGGTGATAAGATGGATAGAGTAAGATTATGCAGTCGTAAGTGGACCCCCTCCCACACCCACCCCTGACATGGAGGCATAATCTGGCACCATGCATATATCCCTCATGTTAAATGGAGGAAATTACCTCTCTAATACTAGTGTTAGTGTAACGGATGTTGACTCAACTTTAAGGATTCTCAGTGGTGTTCGACTTAACATGTATGTGTGGGTGGGTGGGGGGTGGGGTTTGGGGGAGTTTGTGATGTGGCAATGACCCCCATGACCATTTTCCCTTTCCATTTGGTTTAACACACATCATATAACATTTGTATTAATCCACATATTAATACTTCATGTTAAACAACGTAGAGCTGCATGCTCTCATTTTTAATTGGTTATTCTGTGGTTTCACCATCTGAGATGCCAGGTTTGTGGTTTTCCCACCAAACTGGGAGGGCTAATTTGAAAACACTGTTGCAGTAATTACCTAATACACTTGGCATCTTTCTCCACTGTGGGGAAAACTTCGTAATACATCAACATCTGTGGACAACCTTTCAAGAGTAAAACATGCATGATAGCCAGAGTTAACTAATGGGAAATGTTTAACGTTAATAAAACTGAAAAAATATTGCTGCCAGTAGTGCTGCAGACATTGCGGAGATCTGATATTCTAAATTCTTTGTTTTGGGTTTTGTAAGAGAGAATAAAATGCTGATTTAAGACCTAGCATGTTGAGAAGCACCAGTAATAAATCGAGCATTGCATGTAGTGAACAGTGCTGAGGAGCTCATGGCCTTATGTCTAAAAAAGCTTATTCCTTCACAGTGAGTGTCCCGCTCTCCCTCCAAGTTGTTGGCTGAACCCACTTCCCCTGAAATGTTTTTATAGTTAATCTCTGGTTTGAAAAGGTTTGAAGGTCCTTAAAAAAGGGACAGCTCGAAGCAAGCGCTCTTTTGGCATGCTGAGAGTCTGTTGATAGGTTGTAAATCATGTTGCCACATCAACTTGAGCAGTGATGTGTACACTTTAACATTCCAGCCATACCATGGGTCCAAATTTATGAAGCACTGAAGAGCAAGGGTTCTAAGATCAAGTTCTCCCTGTTCATATTAGTATATGCCCCAGTACACGTGCGTATGTGCATGACTCGGAAAGAATGTTGTTGTCTCGTCATTGTGTATGTGTGTGTGTGTGTGTGTGTGTGTTTGTGTGTGTGTGTGTTTGTGTGTGGGAGAGAGAGAGATAGGGACTCAGACCAGGAAAGGCCACAGACCAAACGTCTCTCACTTAAGGCCAAAAGAGCAGCTTGAGGCCAAAAGAGCAACATGTGATTAGTCAAAGCTATTTCTCATTGGTTGGTCTGGACCTCATGCCCTGACCTCTGCCATGCTTAGGCCAGTAATGGCAGGAGTCAATGGGGGGGTGAGAGGGCATGACTTTTGTGTTCAACAACACTGCAATTACATCTTAGGGTGGCGAGCCATCAAGCACTTGAAGACGCAGCAACTTAAGGCCAGCAGCTCCATCACTTCTCAGTCAACTGAAGAGTGTGTTGGTGTTAAGCCTCTGCAGTCTCCGAACCTTCGGCATAACATCTTAAAGCAATTACCGGCAAGAGAACCTTCCAGAGCGATGCTGTCAGAGAACAGAGGAAACGAATGTAGCGCTAGCCAAGAAGTTGCTTGGCAACAGAGATATGGATAGCAGAACTAGAGAAAATTGACTCCAAACATTCAATATACAAATCTATCCTCAGCTTGACCTGTGTGTAACACAAACCAGAAGCCCTCAACATTCTCATGATGAACGAAACCTTTCTAGATTTACATCCTATTCTCATGTTACTTTGTAACAAATGACAGAACATACCTCTCTAATAGAAAGAGCAGTACATCTTTCAAGAGCTATAACACAGATGTTAATCTAAAGTGATGTCTGCATTCATTGAAGAATGTTTATGATACTACAGGATATTCTGAAGCAGCAAACTAACTTTACAACACACTCTTTAAAAATTCAAGGCGCCACAAAGCATTCTTTGAGTGATGCCATGAAAGAGCCAGTTTTGATTGCCTAAAGAGCCTTGTTTGAAAAAGGGATTTGTCACTGTCAAAAACCTTTTCCATAAAGGAATATGACAGAATCTGAAGTGCCTTGAAGGTCCATGCCTCCAACATATGACTGAAATATAATAGGAGAGTGTTTGACTGTAGGAGGTGAGAGAAATCTGAGAACCTAGACTGAAGATCTGTGTGGCCTCTGCAACGGCTAGAGGAGGGCTTAGAGAGGACTTGGCGCTTAGAGAGTCTGAGAAGCAGGAAGTAATGGCAGGAGTCACTGGGAGGTGAAAAGGAAAACTTCATTAAAGGAAATGCAAAGTTGAGATTGAAATTTACATTAGACTGGAAAATTATTAGGGAAGCGCTTCGGTCGTCGTCTTCCTCCCTTGATCCTCCTCTTTACATAAATGTTCTCTACTGATGTAAAGGTTATTCCAGCTTTTGAAAGGTTTCTTCGTTCCTTTCTGACATAGGTTCACAGCTTAGCCTGGGAGGGATGGTGTCCAGCACTGTTTTATAGTCCCTCTCCTCAAACACGGTCCCTGAACCTGGCAATTAACAGATGACTTGAACTAGGTGTGTTTGAATAGGGAAACTTACTCCAAAACTGAAGTTGAAGATCATTGCTCTATGGCTGTAAACAAAAACCTGCATTATACCTTTATTTTACAAAAAAATAAAGGTGTAAATAAAGCCCATCACAATATGGAAATATAAATAAGTACATTGTTCCTTTTCATTGTTCACTGTTCTCCCTTATGTTTTTTGTCAGCCAGAGAGGTCTTGTTTCTCCACAAACTGTATCTGCTAATTGATTTAAAGTACCCTCAGGTCTTCTGTGCACCCCAGTGGGTTGGCTAATAAAACCATGCTGTCTCTACACTGGAATGAAAATCGCCTCTTAAATTAAACCCATAAAATGTTCTGCTTTTAACTATGAATTTGCAAAGCATGTGGGGGAGGTTGGTGTTGGATGATGGGCTGTTGTATTGTTCCTAAATGCTGTCCTACAGGAGTCTGGCCCTCTAGTACCAGATCTGTTTATTCTAAAAGTCCTTGGTAAGCATGTAGATCTGGTCCACGCTCATTACAATCATTGTTGTACTTTTTTAGTAAGCTTTTGATGGGAAGGAGGATACGGCAGTTTAAAAAATGCTCCATGAAAAGAAGTAGTCGTTCTTACTCCCTAAACAAACTCTAAGGCATAGAAATCAGACACGGACATGAGATAAGAAGATAAACTGAGCTCAGCTTTTCTCCCTGACCTCTAACAAAGTCATACCCAACTGCTCCCACCACATCTACCCCAAAGAGCTCTGGGTTACTGCACTGCCCAACAGCATTCTTAGACCCTTTTTCACTGCTTCACAGTGTAGATCTGCCAGCAATAGTCCTTTCTAACATTGGTTTCATTGAATCCATCTGGAAGCCCCACTGGGTGAATGGGAGGAGGGATTCGGGTGGGGAAAGGTGGCCTCTACGTTTGACCTTCATGACAGTGCAGATGATGTTGGTGTCTGCTGAGCAAAAAATGTCTGTTGCTATAATAACATCAGTCCCAATTCTACAGCTATTAAGAGCCCTATTACAGACACAACTCTTAATCACTAGTCCTAGGACTGGTGCAGAGAGAAACTGAAATTCCTGGGGCTGCTCATCATCTATTTTCATACCTCAGACAGCGACAGCTATCAAGGCTCCAGGACACTTCATCTTATCTTCAGCACTACTGAAAAGGAGAGTGAGGATTGATCATTTGGCACATAAATGACACGTGGGAGAGCTCTGAAGCTTTGCTTTTGTTTTTTTCTCCTTTTTGCTATTCAGAATCAAAATCAGGAAGGTAGAGATGGACATTTGTTAAATGTTGCATTTGAAAGACTGTCTTCAGTCATGATCCCCTTAACTAACTTCCTCTTAATATCAGTACTGTAATCACATTTAACAGTAGCTTCATTTACAGTTTAATTTGTGTTAAATCTGAGACATTAAAAAGGAGGAGACAGTTTACTGGTTTAAAAATGAATGTGATAGGTTGTAATACTCTATATGTGTCCATTTTCAGAGAAAGTCCAGTCCTTCAGTAAAAAATAGCCCTTGTGGTGGTGAAATGTAGTGCTGCCACTAACGACTAATTTTCTAACGATTAATCTTTCGACTCATTTTTTGATTAGTCGGTTAATCTAAACGACTAATTTAAAAAAATTGAGCGGTTGCAATTCTCATGTGTTCATTTTATTCTGAAAAAAATTCAAGGGCCAAAACATGAAATATCACCTCTATCGTGACAAAGTAAGCTAAACATAAATATATTACTAAATAAATAAAATGAAGTGCAATTGCAAAATGGGAGAATGTCATCCACTTTTTATAAAAGGTATTA
>JBBPDE010000128.1:15388819-15404171 GCA_037974605.1 Nannopetersius ansorgii
TATTATTATTATTATTATTATTATTATTATTATTATTGTTGTTGTTGTTGTTGTTGTTGTTGTTGTTGTTGTTGTTGCTATTCATTTTAATTATTAAAATATTGTAAACTTTTCACCATATGTAAAATATGTAAAATAGAAGGCATTGGCCATTGACTAATTCTGAAATATGCCAGTGTGGAGGCTATATTCCATGAATGTAAAATACACACATGCACACATGAAGAAGTCACAGAGAGTTCACTACATACATAAAATTTCCTGTCAGTCAACACAGCCTTGAAGGCTGGTTAGCTACTGTTTAGAAGTGTGGTGTCGTAAATGCAGTCTGAAACCTCATTCCAAATCCACACTCACTGCCCACTACCTTCCATGAACTCACGTTTCATCTGAATGACATCTGACAATCTGAGGGGATTTGCCTAAATTGTTAAGTTACAGGTGTTGCAATAATTTAACAGAAACTTTCAGTGTGCAGAGATGTTCAGGAGTGAAGACGTGAAGGTGTGAATCACACATAAAAAAAAACTCAAAGCACTGCAAATGCCCCGGAAAATACTCGGAAACAACATACCTATCATTATCATTGATACCATGAACCCATGCCCTGTGGTACCCGTGGTAAACAAAAATGTTTATTTTGTTCTATGTACATTTTCACACTGACATTCACTGGGTCCTCTGAATCGCAACATGTATATGAGCTAACACTCTACATATAACTGATAGCACAGAGTTTCACTGATATAAGACTACTGCAGTACTTCAGTACTGCTATATAATAATACCAGCAACAGAAACTGTGGTCTGCTGCTACCAAACCAACTCAGCACCTGATGAAGCCAAAGTGTTTGTTCAGACATAGGCAAAATGTTTCGATCCCATGAATTGTCTGAAAGACCAACTGCAAAAGATGATGTGTTTTCAGAAGTCTGTAGTACCAGACAAATAATAGCAGAGACTCTATAAACTACAAAGAAAATTGATTTCATTCTGATTATTCCTATTACTTACACACACGTATGCACTGTACACATAGCCCTCCTCCCAGCAGTTCTTCACCGTGGGCTCATTCACCATCGTTGTGCCAGTACTAGCTTCAGTGGCAGGAAAACATTTGGCTCACATTTCTTCATTTGGGACATTTTCTTTGTTCTGTTTATTTTGTTATTAAAAACTTTAAGTGCCCTGTTAGATAATGTTTTTCTTTTTCAGGTTGGAATGGAAGCTTGAATCATGAACCCCCCCATGGGAGTAAATGAACAGCCCCAGAGATCCTCTGAGGTCTGACAACATGTACTACACATTTGGTTGAGACTTGAATACTTATAACAGAGTAATTGCTGTGTGCACTGGATGCAATCCCCATTCATGTGAAAATATAGCACTATACGCTAAATGAGCTGCTATTGCTTGATGGATTAGGAGGACAAGAAAGAGCATTTAGTAGAACCCACTAGGGTGGTCACGTAGGATTATTTTCATGAAAGTGTAGCAAAATGTTCTCCATGGGATTTAAGCCTTCCTTGTCCTGCTTCATGAGAACAATAAAATAAAACCCCCAACCTAAAATAATACATTGATTAGCACTGCACTAAATTCCCCTGTAAATACAGAGACAACAAATGGCTGGCTAAATCCCCGTGTATCACGAGGTCATAATTATAGTAAACTGAATATAAAGGCCTCCATACAGTAACACAAATCGCAGCAGGAGGCCAAACGCTGCGGCTTTAATCAGTCAATAGTGTAGCCCTGACACAGATACATCAACACTGCTGCTCGTGGTCAATCAAGCAAATGAGGTCAATTGCAACCTTTGTTCGAAGCTGTGGTAATCCATTGTGTCGGGGGTAAGCTTGATAAAAATAACGCCTCATCCATGAAACTGTCCAGTCTGACAGCTTGCTCAAACCTTAACCACCACATACACATCACCAAGAAGTGGAAGAGTACTAAAATGAGAGTACTGCTTATTCTTACTAGCACTGTAGCGTTGCTAACCTGTTCACGTACCAACTCTTTGCTAGCATCTCCCTCACCCACAGGCTGCAGGCAGGGTGTGTTTTCTCATTGTAAATCTATGGTCTGCGTGTAATGGCCTCTACTGTGTGCTGGTAAAGGGGCCTGAGGCGATCATCAGCATCGATGACACTGTAAACAAAGAGAAATATCCTTAGGATTGGTGGTGGGTGCCATATGGTAACATACTTATGGGACATACTAAGAGCCAACCGTTCTGTAAAACCAGCAACTGTTTTAGCAGTTGTTTCTTTTCTATTTTCTTTTTCTCCATGAAATCCACTTATACTATTTATATACTGTGCTTCATACAGACCACAGTAACTTTAGCATTAATATTTGTGGATTTCTGGTTTTTGTGCTGTCACAGAAGCAGTGAAATCAAATTAGGATATCTTTGCAGTTTAGGAGTTTTGAAATGGACTTAATAGACTGAGGAGTGACTGCATGTGTTTACATACTATATAAAATTATTTTATTTTAAAAAGTTTTGACCCAGGCGCTTCAGTGGGCCAGACAAAAAGCCGTACAGCTAATGTGTGAATCATTTTCTATAATACTACTCCCACTGATATTACTACTACTGCTAATAAAATGATAATAATTATTATTACCAAATCATCTTTCTGGTACATAAAGTATTTCTGTAATGGCGTCACCCACCTTTTTCACATTACTTACAAATTAGGGTGACAGTAAATATGGGCACTATAAACTCAATTTTAAGAACTCACGTTTTAAACAGAGTCACAGTCGATTGTTTTATGGTTACTATTAGTCTAATCTTCTATTTTTGTTACTTGTACTTTTTTTTAGGGGTGCAAAGCAACAGCAGATCTCCGGCACATGTAATAAAATTTGTGCCTCAAATGCAATTATTTAAAATGGTTTAAACTAATGGGGAGTTAAAGATGCAGATGCAGATTTGTGATTTGCCATGTGGCACTGCATTTACTCATTTAAGCCCCAGTTATCTGTGGCAAGCGACCAAATTGAAGCTAATAAAAATGATGTATGGTTGTGTGTCAAATGGAGACACTCTTTGCAGGAAGTGTTCATCCATCAAGCTAAGCAGCCATCCATTTAACTCTTGACATAACAGGAACAAAATGGCTTAATCAAATTGCTTGACACTAAAGGACAGCTTTGGGGTAAACAGGGTGACCACTGTGGAAAATGCAGCGGCTTGTGGTTGTGGTTTTTGAGCGCACTGATGTGTGCATGGCTGTGTTTTATACTCCGAATATGAACCGAGGATTTTGTTAAACCTACAAACTGAGAATTTGTTCACACATTAATTGCTGTTGGGAAAAAAAACTCTTCAAAATGGTCATTTTACAAGATAAACAATGACATGTTCATAGTTGTGAATGGAGGGTAGTTGAACATTATTTTTCAGGTAAACTAAACCATTTCTATTGGTTCATCCTGATGTAAGTAATGAAGATAAGTAAATGAACAAATAACTAACAAAATAAATAAATAAAAATAGAAGTATATGGTAGAATTCTTAACGTCATTAAATGCTTTTTGACGACCAAAAATTACCAATGACTTTTTTACAATTAAGTTTTATCCATTTCAGGTTGTCAAAGATGAATGAGTGTATATGTGAACCAGAGCAGTTGAGGCTCAAATGTGAAATAATCAATAAAATTTAAAGGAGAGCTAAGGGCCAGTATAACAGGGCTGTGGCTGTTTTCTGGGTGAATTGTTGTGTGTTTACCCACATTCACCGCCTTAATGATGGAGTCAGACCTCATTAGTCAACTGCATGCCCCCCGTCTCCTGAACCCCTGGAGTGTCGCCACTGCTTCCCCGCTGGATCGCCAACCTCTGACCTCTACAGCATAGGGGTCATCTCCTTGGTGATCCCTGGAGTTTGGAGGGCACGTCCCTGCTGGGTAAGGAGAGGTGTGTAAATGTGTACTTGGACACCATTGTAAAACACTCCTCTGAGAGAGCAGGAGGGTTCAGCTGTTTCTCAGGTCTGAGCAAGCTTCAGGTATTCCCACAGAACCAGAGTAGTTTGGAAGCAGGTCATATAAAGTATAAAGCAGGTAATATAAAGTTCTTATTTAACCCTACCTAATGTAACCAGGCATTACAGTTAGACACTTTGGCTTTGACCGCTTTTAGGGCATTACAGGTTTACCCAGAGTAGCTGTAATGTCCATGTTGGGCAGTAAATGTATCAGGCAGTGGGATTGGATGTTTCTGTGTTACTGTGTCTTTAATTACTGTTTAATGAAGCTCCATGTGCATTTACTGTTGGATTCAGTAGTTTTTGAGAAAGGGGAAACACATTTAGAGATTTTATTTATTTTTCAGCCTTTTTACATATTTTTATATATAAAAATAAATATGATACAGAGAGATCACTTAAGGGAGTACAGGAGCTATGAGTATTCAATACTCACCCAAATCTCACCAGTAAATACCTCCCAAAGCTTCTCCTAACCCACTCAAACCACACCCAGAGACTTACTGAGACTTTTCAGTGTGGTTTAGAACACAGCATGGATTACTTTGAACTATAAAACTGAACATGATGCTGCGGGCAGGCATTTTGAGTAGCAGAGTCTGTTTCCACAAAGTACCTCAGTATTAATCTGGAATGAGGTTTTATGACAATGACCATCATAAACACATAGCAATCTGATCCAAGATCAGTTCTCTTAAGCCAATGATGTCATGTATAATGACTGACTGCAACTGTGATATTTTGTTAATTTTTGTAGTTTAGTCATGCGGTGTCCTAAACCGCACTGAGCAGTCACTTTAATAAAGAGATGGATGAGGTTTTAGAGATGATTTGGGATGTTTTTAATGGAAAGAACTCTGTGTCTAGTTTCTGTTAGCTTTATAGCCCCATGGCAAAATGGACGCCAAACATGTGTTGGCTCATGAATTACATTGAGGGTAAGTGTAAAAGTTTTTCAACAAAGCCTTCCTTTTACCTTTAGAACACAAGTGGTATTAATTTTATGGAAATATATTTTATGCATATGATCTGAAATCTAAGGTTTTAAGTGTTAATCAGATGATTTGTTATTATTATCTTGTCATTTATATCCTCATTATAGTAACACAAGTGTAAAGGTGTTGAGCCAGGCCTGGTCACATGTTCCTCCAGTCTAATGCTGCCTTAAAACATCTTTTATAAAGTAAATAGAATTAAAGAAGGTTTTTTTATACTAGGTCTGTTCTCACTCTACTTTTGTATTAAACACAAAGCCGTGTTCTGCTGTGTTGCCATCTATGCCAAGATGTTTAACATGGCTCAGCCTTTAATGCTGCTATTTTCATTGGACGCTGGATACAGCAAATAGTCTCTCTCTCGCGCTCGCTTTCTCTCTCTCTGAGTACTCTTCCTTGAGTACCTCTTTACTTACTTTTTTCATCAAAAGTGCTTTTTAGAGGCCTCCCTGCGTCAGACAGTCTAGTCTAAGTATTTAATAATTAAATTAATGAGTAACGAGTGATTTATGGTGTATTCCTTTGGTGTCAAGTGCAGCAGAACACGTTTCATTAGGCCTCCGCGCTGCTCTTAAGTTGCAGTCTGCGTAAACATAATGAGGCCTTTCATTTTAAAGCAGTAGGGGCAATCCTGCTGTAGGTGAAGGGCCCTGTTTATTCTTTGTTCGAGGCGCTCTCTCACACATTTCTCAGCCGGGTTTGCTTTTCTTGGCACAAGAAGCACAAAGGCCATCTTCTCCGAGATCCAAATGCGACCCGTTTCCAAGTCCTCTCTTGGCTTCATTCAAGAACTGCACTTTTGGCAAGAAGCAATGTGGAGGGAGAGGAGAAAAAAAGTGTATTGTAATGTGAAAAATACATCATGCAGTGTTTTCAGCCCAGCTATGGTGAGGTTCACTCAGTTCGTTTTTGTTCAGCTCGGGCTCTTTTAACGACCTCCAACATTCAGCACTGATGCCGTTCGAGCTCCCATTGTGTATTGCAACATTGGCAGAGCCTGTGAGAGCAGTCTGCATTTTTGTGGTTATCCGTGGACTTATTGTCCTGCGCAGAACGCATATCTCTTTGTTTCAAGCGCATCTCATTTGTCATTTCTGACTCTGAGTGCAGGGGGGCATGTTTGACAGGGCTGTAGTCATTAGGTCTGTGTAAACAATGACTGTTTAAGTACGGGGAAAGTAATATAAGGGCTTTTCTGTGGAAATGATAAGAGGATGTTTATGCAATATTCATCAGAGACAGCAAGCTGGGTAACAGCAGACATAATAGTGGGTGTTTTTTAAGTATTGTATCAAATACATGCTTAGAATCTACCTTTTCTTTCTGCTTCACGTGGGCATAGAGAGCCACACATGACATAATGGCACATTATTGTTTTTTTAATGCTGTTTTTTAAATATGAATTTGATCTAGCATTTAACATTATTAAAAGTTTCCAATTAAAGTTAAAACAATTCAAGGCTAAAAGCTTACTCCCTACACCTTTCTGCCCAGGCTGCTTTTTAATGAAGCGTAACACAGGCTGGCCAATCAGAAAAGAGGTAATTTGCAAGAGGTAATATGAGATACCAAAAAAGCCTAGCGAATATAGAGTGATTTGACAATGAAATATACATTAATGGTTGCACTAAACCACATAAGGTTACATAACTGAAAAAAAAATGTATGATAAAGACACTAAGATACAAGCAAAGGTCTTTAAACATCACAATCCTTTTCCTGTTTTTATATGTGCAGACTAAAAGTATCGATGGAAGTATTGTATTGGATATACAATATCAGACTGAAAATAAAATGACCTTTCCCTAATTTCCCCTCCTTCCCTAATTACAGCTCCTTTCCTAAAGATAAAGGTTCCTAAATGGTTCTCGGGTTCTAGGGAAAACCTAATTGGTGTTTGAGATTGTGTGAATGTTCTTTGTCCAAAAAAGGTTCTTCACACTTGCCCATCTCATTTCTCAGAAAGAATCTCTCACTGAAAGGTGGGAGTTAAGGGTGGGTCTTCTAGAGACAGCCCTCTGAGTAAGAAGGTCCAGATCAATCCACAAGACAAACTGTAGCCCTTAGCACAAGGTCAGAAGAAGTTAGGTGTGTCGTTGATTGTTTATCACCGCGAGTGCACCCACATAGGGTAAGTCAGAGAGGCGCCAGGAGCCTCATGTATATCCATGACTGCCAGCCCACATGGCATGACCCAGCTCAGCTTGGTTTCATAGGGGCACTGCTGTACATGAAGTGCGAGCACGTGTCTTCAGAGATTAGCCCAAGCAGACACTATCCTGCTTGGGCTGAGTCAACAGTTCTGTATGCTGCAGGAAGATGAAGGTATTACAGATAATATAACTACGCAAAATATATTTTAAGTCATGTGCAATTAAATGCGATTGTGTTCATCTTCTTAATAAAAGTCAGTAAACATCCTCTAAATTAATGCACAGTTACGTTAACATATTTAAAAAACATATTTTATAGTTTGTTTTATTATTTTCTCAGATGACAAAGTTGGCAAAAATACACTAAAAGTGTCACATTTAAGTTGTCATGTTTGCTTACTGAGCCGATGAGGCATGTTCCTACACTCACCATTTAATTAGAACCACTGACTTTTGCTGCAGCTACACTTTGTACTGGAATGGAAAGGAGCCACCAGAGATTTAACATGGGATGCGGGTTATTCTCACCAGTATTGTTAGTGTGTCGATTTTAATGGTTGTATTAATTAACTCTATGTTAATGAAGCACAACTCTTCATTCGTTGTTCAACTTAGAGCACTGCAGATCCAAGCCTGATATCAAGCATTTCATCGCTACAGCGTGAGATTTGTTTATTGTCAATACAACAATATACTCAGTATACAGTGTATTGGAATTTTTTACAGAATATCAAAAATACAAGAATATAGGGCAAGAGATATACACATAAATATAAATCTAACTAAGTTTTTAAAACAGGACAGTGTCATGGTCGCCTCGCCCTCTCCCCATAGATTCCGCTGCCCGTCCCCTGAGTATTAGTTTTTCCATTTATTTTGTCCCTGATGTCTCTGTGTTTTCCATTCTTTAGTTTCTGTCTCAGTGCCTGTCTCTGTTCTGTCCGCATCCCAGTCCACGGGCGTTCCTCCCTTCCTCCCTTTCGAGTCTCCGCGTTCCGTTTGTGTTACGTCCCGTCCTTATTAGTTTCACCTGTTTTCCTAATGTTTCTTGTTGTGCTTTTGTGTTTGCAGGCTCGTGCTTCAGCCCTTAAAGTTGGTGTTTGCGCCCCGTTTGATCTGACTCTGTGTATCACGTTTGCTCTTGTCTGTTTTCCAGACATCCTGGCTGTTCTTGAGTTTCCTGTTCTGAAGCCTAGCATGAGTCTTGTCTGTTTTTTGCTTTTCTGGTTTTATTTCTGTTTGTGTTTTTCTGTTATTGTCCTGAGTCTGGGTTTTCCCTTGGCTTTCTGTAGTTTTGTTTTGTACACCAAAGTTCTGTTTATTAAACTGTTTGTGTTTTCACTTAGCCTTGCGCCCTCCCCCTTCACTTGCCCACACACGTCATGACAGACAGGGACAATGTGAAATGTTGCTGGTATTTAAAATACCAGGATTGAAGTTATGAAACTATCGACATACGAAGATTATCAAAGATTATATTTGAGCAAATGTACAAATGTACGATAAATGAGCATTTGTGTTAAAGTGCAATCTGTAGTATTTTGCATTATTTGTGTCTACAGAAGGTGTTTTGTGTTGTTGAGTTTAACAGTCCTTTGGTGGCAATGAGTTAAGGGCTGAATGCTTGGTGAATGAAGCTCTTACAATGTCTAGCAGTTACAGTTCTGATATTGCAAAACCTTCGCTTTGCTCTTTCAGTGGTCACATTAGGTCACAAGTCTGTGGAAGAGGGTTGATATAAGTTCAGCATCACCTGTTGAAGCTACAGATGAGCCAAAAGCAGGATCTGTCAACTTGATTTCGGTCAGCAGCATCCAGACGAGGGTAAAGATGGTCAACTAAGAATAGTAATGCCTGTAACTGCACTTTTCCTTCCTGATTCATAGCCTATCATTCAGCCACGTCATGCACCACAAAGGCAAAACCAGAGGGAAAAAGTGACACTATGCTGTCAAAGGACAACAAACAGCTCCTTCTGAATCCATGTTTCTTTATCTGTTTCTATCAAGGCCTTGAAGATTAAATTGGATTGGAGGTTGGAAGCATTAATAAAATGAAATTTCCTCTCCGTGGAAATGGACTGATCATGATTTAACTGTGCAGTGTCTATGCTCCAGAGGACTATTGCCCTGCAATTTGGAGTGTTTTTTCCGCTCTAACACCCAGTTCATCGTAGGAAAGGCTTCTTAATTAGTTAATTAGCTGGATCAGGTGTTGGCAGGTCTGTGTGTGTGTGTGTGTGTGTGTGTGTGTGTGTAAGGGGTTTGGGGGGAGACCAACATCCAGAATAGCCAACATGCATTAATAAAAACAGATGTGCCAGGAAAGGTTCTTTGTGTGATACCATAGTGGAACCATTTTTGGTTCCCTAAGGAAACTTTCAATTGATGTTTTATAAAAGAATCATTTTGTAAGAGAAATGTGTGAAAAACTTTTTAAAGTCCTCCTTGTGTCATTGTGGCGTAGACAGAAGCCGCAAATCCATTACGATGCTGAGCTTTAATTCTCAATGATGTAGCCAAGGCCAGTTCAGTTGTGATAAAACAAAGAAACCTAAATGGGAAAGTGCACGGAACCCAAAGTCCATTAAAATCTATGCAAAAATCATACAGAAGGACTGAGGGGATCACAAAACAGTCAACAAGGCTGACATATATACAGACATGCAAATGGCAAACGGACACTTCTGGGTCAGGCTGCCGAGCTTAAACAGTGAGGGACACAGGAGCAGTGAAATAGTAGTGGCTCTGTGTTCTGGTGAAAAGAAGTGAGGGCGTGTCCATGCCAGTAAAGGTACTGGAGGAGATTTGACGTTTTGAAAGAACCCATAGACTGGTAAAGAATCTTTACATTTAAAGAACCTCTATATTGCAGTATTTACAGAAATGCTATCTTTGTGAATAAAATGGTTCCTTTGTGACATCATTCAAAGAACCTCTTTTGACACACCTTTTTTCTGTAAAACCCGCTGTTGTGAGGTCTAGTGCATTGTTTGTTGTTTTGTATTAACAAGAATAATAATTTGTGTTTTTTAATGATAGAGCTTTAGTTTAATTGTATTATTTACATTTATTTACTTCTTAGTCTGATTTGCACGTTGCTGTCTTATTTGTTGTCATAAGTGATATAAGGCCCTTATCAACAGTATTGTGTTTAAACAAAGACAGTTGCTATTGTAACAATTGTGCCATCACTGACCATAAACAATAGACATAACAGAATGCAAATGTCTAATGTCTCAGCCATTGTAATAATGTAATAATAAACATTTATAATGTAATAATAAACATGTAATACTAAACATTTATCGACACTGCCCTTTAACAGACAAGATTATCTCCTGTAATTTCTAAAACAACCTCGCTCCAGAGCTGAGCTTAGGTTTTGCCAGAGGAAACATGGGAAACTCATGGGAATTGCTGGGAAATGCTACTCCAGGACCAGCACTGGAATCCACTGCAACCACCAGGCTGCAGACCGGTATAGGTCCGTCAGTCATGTCGTACCAGGCCACACAGAAAGACAGAATACAAATATTTTATTGATTATCTGAAAGAGATTTTATTTTGAAAAAAAAAACCTTGTCTCAGTTATGTGATACAGTACATCAAATATTTAGCACACAAGCTAACAAAAAAGAGTAAAAAACAAATACATTTTGTTTTTAGTATCTATACTGGAAAATCTACATGAAACTGGTCCATGGCAAACAAAAAATTTCTGACCTGAGTTAACTGACAAAACATCAATATTAATAACTGACTAATCTTGTGACAACAAACTGGAATGCTTCTTCACATAAAAGGGTGGAGGTAGCTCAGTGAGCTCAGGTCATGGGTTCGAATCCTACCTTCAGCACCACCATTGGCTCCCTGAGCAAAACCCTTAAAGTCGAGTTGCTCCAGGGAGACTGTCCTGTAGGTAGGGAATGGAAGTCGCTTTGGGTAAAAGCATCTGATAAATGCTGTAAATGTAAATAAAAATTACTACAGAGATAAGAGTGACGGTTTTATAAACTGTAAATTATACTTGAGAAATTTGGAGTTGAGAGAAAAAAACCCTCTTTTTTTAAGGTTGTATGACATAATGAATGTAATATAAATAATAGAAGAACACCGATGTTCCTCATCAAGTTCTCCACTGGTCTGCTGAAATGTTTTGAAGAGTTTTAATCATGCTCCAACAAAAAGAGGCTTCAGATTTCAGGTATGAAAGACAGGTCCATCAAAATGAAGACTATCTTTATGTTCCTTTTTTGTGGAATAATGAGTGAACGACTGAAGAGAGCAGATTAGGTTCTGCTTACGTTCTGCTAACCTCACTGGCACAGTCTGGTGTTTACATAGTTAGTGTAGACGTGTAGACGGTGAGAGATGCCGTGGTATGATTTGGAAATCCAGCATGCTTGTGGAACAGTGTCTTCAGGCCTTGGCCTGTAAGCCACTGCTGAATGATTGTCCCATCAAATGTTCTCATTAAGAAATCAGCAACTGGTTTGATGTTTGTGAGATCATAACCTCCTATAAGTATCTGAATGTTCTTAACATCTTACACCATAGAGCCACCATAGAGCCATACACCATTTATATGTGAAATAAATCTGAAGACATCAAAGCTTTAAAATAAAACATTTGAAACTGTGCAGTAAGCAAAAAGTGTTAATCAGATTAAAGTGGAACATGGTGGAGGCATTTTTGAGTTTACAATTAATTAACATGTTGCTTTTGGTTTTTTCGAAAGCTGAATAAAATTTTGGCTCCCTGACAAAGCATTTTTCATTGTGTCTATTTTTATTTCTTCAGACCATCTCTCCAGTGGTTTGATTATCCTCAGTGGCTTGGGAGGTTTTTCCAGGCTTGAAGAGTCATCACTGACACAAAATGCAAAACTGAAAATCACAGCTATCATTCGTTGGAAAAAACTGGTCAGCCACCAATAGGACTAACAACTGCCATAAAGCTCACATGTGAGGGCTTTTGATCATGAAATCCCCAGTTAAGGTCCTGCCACAGCATCTCAGTGTGTCACTCGAAAAAAGCTTCATTTTATTTTTTTTAACACCTTTCAGATGTGGACTTGCTCTTGTGTTTTGGATCCAGTATCCGGTTTTGCTCCTGATCATGGACTAATGACCAGATATTCTAGTAGAATTGGAACCAACACCTCCGGTATCATCACACTGAGCACAGGAGCACCACAGAGACATGACTGCTCAGCAAAGTTCAGCTTGAACCAGGGACAGTGATGTCAATCAGGGACAAAATGATGACAATGAGGTGGCAAGAGCGGCTGCCTGATGTAAGAACAATGATCTCTCACTTCATGTCGATAAGCCTGGTCTCTGCCAAACCAAATGTCATTCCTGTTTACTACCTCACTTCATACTGTACATACTTCTTTTATTTCACTCTGGACTTTCCATACCATCTTCTCTTTACCTTTTGTTTACAGTCACAACAGACATCCTTCTGTCCTTTTATTAGAGGTAATTTACCTCTCATTGTGGTTCAATGCTGTTTAATGCTAAATGTCTCTTGTAAATTATACTAATGGTGCAATCCTGGTCACTATGGAAAGTTTTCAGTCCATTGACACTACGCTGTTTTATTGTTGTGCTGTCTATTATATTGTCTCTGTCATAATTTGCACTTTGTTGTATGATGCAGCTGGTGGCCTAGTGGTTAGGGCATTCACCCTGCGACCAGAAAGTCCAGGTCCAATTCCCAAGACCGCTAGGCACAGCTGAGGTACCCTGAGCAAGGTACCGTCCCCACACTCTGCTCTTGGGCGCCGTGTTCCTGGCTGCCCCCTGCTTCACTTGGTGAATGGGTTAAATGCAGAGGTTGAATTTCGTGCTGTTCACACTGTGTGCTGTGGTGTGTTCATGTATGACCAAATGATCACTTTCACTATATGTTGCAACATGGCCTATGGAGAAACATACACTATGTGTGTGTCCACAGCTGATGATGACATAAAGTAACCTTCAACCTTGATTCAGGTTCGATCAGTTATATCAGGTCTTCCAGTCTATGAAGCAGCAAAGCATCCCCACATCAGCCCACCGCCATGATGTTTGACTGTCGGTATGATTGCTTTATTGAGAACCACTGTTTTTTGACTTACATTATTCCAAAAGGCAGAGCCCATCAAGGTGTTTCTGGTAAATGTATGTTCTTTTTGCTTATAATCATGACTTTATATGAGACAAGCAAGACTTGCAACTCCTTAGAAGTTTGTGACTCCCTAGAAGAAACATTGCTGTGCTCTTGGAATGATTCTACAAGGCCAGCCTATCTATCACTGTTCTATTACCACCCAAAAAGATTTTGTTAAGAATTCTTTATATATTTTATTATAATTAGGTATTTACTTGCTGATATGCCTGTGGGCAGCCCTCAAGGATTAGGTTTGAGTAACCGCACACCACCACCAGCACCACTCTGCCCCTCTCCTGGCTCCAACTCTGCTTTCATTAGTCAAAGCAATCAGATGTTTATGTTTCATCAGATTTCTGAGTGCCTGTGCCTAGAGCTCAGTGTAAAAAGGAGGCAGCATGTCTCCAGCTCCTTCTTACAGTTTATACAATAACAAAGCACATTTAAAAAAAAACACATTGAAATCTTTCCAGAGTGAAGTGTTCCTCTGATCTATTTGTTTGGCTGCACTGTATGAATAGCAAGAGGCCATATGTTGCAGGGATGAAAATCTGGGCGTGAGAGGCACCTCAGTGATTAATTAGTGAAGTCTTCATGGCAAGGACAGGTGCAGTCTGCAGAGAGAGTGGAGTAATGAGAGTTCCTTGGGGAACAAAACAAGCACATGCACACACACACACACACACACACACACACACACACACACACACACACACACACACACACACACACACACACACTGTGATACACTCGGGAAGGCCACATATTTCACATTATGTCCCAGATCCCATTTTGGCACGCTAACCCTTAAGGTGCGTCAAGCGTATTCTTGGCATTATGACAAATTATGCCTGTATTTAAAATAAAATTGCATCAAACACAATCAATAAAAGCAACATTTCATTGCAGGCCACCTTCATCATCTTTCATCATAACTGATATAAAGCCTTATTCTAGCAGATGCCAGTTGTCATAAATTCTGTTTAGTCCATTTTTATTTTACCTCAGTAAATTATGACAATGTTTATTGTTGTCATGTAGCTTTATAAATGCTGGCCATCAATAAACTGTTTGCTAATTTATTAATGCAGTGCATAATAAAAAAAAGTAGCTCTGTATTTCCTCAGTTTATCCATCCTCAGAAACACCTAATCTCATGCTCCAGTTAAAGCGTTCTGAGTTGGGTTGATTAATGACTTGACTAAAAGTGACAATATGGTTCCATAAGCAAATAAAGGAAGTAGCAGGTAAAAAACTCTGCTAACCGAGCGACTTAAACAACTGCAGTTGAACATTTTAGTACATCTAACATCTTTCACCAGAGAAACTTGTTAGACTTTGGTTTGCTTTTGGCCAAAATAAACCTCAAAAGTCAGAGGCGTACTGATCACTAAGCAGTGCAGCTGGTGTTACAAATGAATTAACCATGTTAGTACCAGTTAGTTAGTACCAGTAGTGTTACTGATTAGAATGTAAATGAGTAAGAAGTAGTCCTCATTTTCATTATTTTACAATAAAGTAACAATATGTACAATTGGATTTAAATGAAGTAACTGAGGACATAGTAAATACCTGCCCAGGTATTTCTGGCACTATCATATCTAAATACTTTTTCAACTGAATGTCATGTAGTGTAAGCCCTTCGTGGTGAAATCTCAGGGTTACGACCTTTCAACCCACTGACATCGTCCACACAGCTGGTGACAGGGAGTCTTATGTGGATGTGCCATCAGCCACTCTTGAGGCCTATAAACCATCATAAATATGCTGAGGTTGGATTCAAAACCTTTCGCAGACCCGTTTTTTATTATACTGCTCTTCAGATCTACTTGATAGTACTTTTTTCTAGATGCATGGTCTATTGATGTTTATGGTTTCCAGTTGCCAAGGTTACATTCTGTACTAGCATTTGACACTCAAGAGTCAGATCGAGCAGAACAATGACTGAGAGACAGACATGGTTTGAGAAGTGTCTCATTGGGGAATGTGCAAGTATGTGTGTGTGTGTGTGTGTGTGTGTGTGTGTGTGTGTGTGTGTGT
>JBBPDE010000128.1:15550294-15563726 GCA_037974605.1 Nannopetersius ansorgii
GAGTGCGATTTATAAAGCGTATATTGCGTGCAGGTGTGCGTGCGAACGTTTTTATAAATCTGACTTTTTCTTTGCGTCTTTTGAGCACACGTACACTTTTAGTATGAGTTCTACGCAAAGTATTATAAATGAGACCCCAGATGTTCACGTTGTTACGAGCATATACATATTTGCAATAAATGACTTAGGTGCATTTATTAAAACAATTTTTTTTCATTAAATGTATATAAACTTTAAGAGTTATGTTTTTATTTCATTTTTGTGTAATCATTGTCTCAAAATCGAACAGTACAAATACTAAACGGTGCAATAATCAAACACTTTTTTAACCTATGAAGCCATTACTATGACCAGCAATGCAGCCTTGTGTGGAATGTGAGGACCACGTATGAATCACCTGTTAGCCGCTGAGAGTGTTTTATAGAGTGTGATTGTTGATTGCCTGTGGTTTCATGCTGTGATTATCTTTGTAAAAATCCAATATATGGTCCCCAGTGGAGCAGGCAAGAGGCCAGTTGTGGGCTGTGGGGGTCAGACATGTGAAGATACTAATGGGTGTGTAATTTACGGTTTCGTTCTCTTCAGTCATTAGCGAGCCCCTCTGCTCTGATAGGAGTGTGCCACTGTGTCCCCTTAATGACCATAATGAAGGGATCTTCTGCCTTGCTCCAGAGAGAGAGAGAGAGAGAGAGAGAGAGAGAGGAGAACCACGACCAGTACGATCAGACAATCACTAAGTGATGAGAGAGCCATAAAGAGAGACTGCAGCAGTGTTACAAACAGTCAGACTGGACCAAACTGTAGTAGAATAATGTCTGAGTGGGTAATGGATGGAGTGTGTCTGGAATGGATGGAGTGTGTCTCCCAAGCTCATACAAACACATTAATCCCACACCAACTATTACTATAACAAACAATAACAAAGAGAAGCTCTGCAAACAGCAAGCAATAGCCACACACACACACACACACATACACACACACACACACACACACACACATACACACAGCAATCTATCTAAATTAGGCCCTTAGAGGAGCACATTAGCAAAGGCTGCATTACATTGTGAACGCGGGTTCAGGAAGAGGTCAGTTTATCAGACATCTTGAAGGGCGATGAGAGATAAGCATCTGGGATCAGCTCCCCCAGCCAGTGTCAAGCGATTTACTGAAATATTAAAGCCAACAACTGATCCTGGATCACCACTTCTGTTTAAAGAAACCAAATACAGAGGACCCCAGGTCTCATAAAGCGTCTGATAAATTATTAGGAGACATACCCACTGGAAAGGGAATGAGAGCAGGTTTTACCAAATGGATTTTATATCAGAAAAATGTGGCACTAATTAAGGTATGAGTCTGCTGAGCCTGTCAAGACAACAAAGCTTAAATCTACATTACGCAGGTGATCAGCATTGAAGGCACCATCTGGAACATGGAACTGGATTTTAGTGTACATTACTTTTTGATTAGGGGTGAACGATTAGAATATGTACAAATCGAATTGTAGGTTTTGGGGGACCATGACTGTGCCTGTGATTTAAATGCTATTCATTTCTATTATTTAAACAAGGCTATTCTTGTTCATTTTCACTGTGTAGTTCCATGACTGCCAAAACAACCATGTAAAGAATTTGACAGCATCGCTTGTTGTTTTTAACTGGTCTATATTCCACACACTCTGTAATTGGACTATATTCAGCCCTTATTAGAGTAGGTCACCAAAAAGCTAGCAACACATTGTAATGCAGAATGAGAGCAGAATCGATTTGCTTTCAATGCCAGTTCCTCTGAAGACTGATGTCACTCTGATCTCATGTATTATGAAAGTATATTGTTTTAATAGGTAGGTTTATAGGAAACTTTTATTATATATATAAATGTTTATGTATTAAATATTGCTACATAATTTCTAGCAAATATATGTGTAGAACTTTGCATGTAAAATGTTGAAGTAATATTTGGTTAGAAATCCTAAGGACTATTGTCAAACAATATACTCTATACTGGTCTGGCTTTGCCTTTCCTGGTGGAATCTTACTCCAACAAAAATGCAGAAGCTGGAAGCCCTGTACATAGATTGATTAAGTATAAGTGTAATTAAGCTAAATGACACTGCATCTCAATCCTGGCACCAGCACATTATGGTAATATGTCATGCAGAAATGACTCAAGTGTACGTGTTCTTGTGAGTGTGTATTTACGGAGACCAAATGTAGATGTGGATATATAAGCACTGCAGATTGTAGTAAAGACAGACTAGGAAAAACAGTAAAACAAGTGTGTATGTGTTTTGCTGTTGGTGTGTGAAGGTGTATTTTCTGTGTTTGTCTCTGCTCTGACAGTGAGCTGAATCTCCCACCCCTCATGAATATTAAAGCTAGCTGGTGTGCGAAAGGAAGAGCGTCCAATTATGTTTATGTTGAAGGAGAAAAACATTCAGCTGAAGGTTGTGCTTATTAAAGTCACATCATAATTTGATGGAAATGTATTGCTCCCCTGAAAAAGAAGGGTTCTCATGGTGGCTTGATCGGGTTCAGCCTTGGTAAGTGCACACATTAGAATGTGTGTTTTTTGCTTCTAAGCTGCCAGGTTAATCAGATCATGAGAGTGAATATGATGAGGAGCAGATGCCTGGCTTGGCAGAGTTCTGTTGTGGTGTCAACCTGTAGTGGCACATTAGAAACGCTGAGTACCACTGCGGACCAAGGAACCCCTGTCTTATGCATTAAATCTCAATACCTAGAGATATCTCTGCATAAGTAGCATCTTAGTTAATGAAATTAGCATACTTTACGGTCATCTCAAATTTTAAGTACCTTAGAAATGTTGCCTAATACGGTGCCTTTTTATCCAAATTTTAAGTCACCAAAATTAATTTCTTGGTACCACTTTACAATAAAACGACATGTGAAAATGCTTTATTAATAGTCAATAATTAGGTCATAAATATCTTATAAATAATAAATTAGCAGTTATAACACATGAACAAAATAGTTATACTGTCCTGTTACACATAATAAATATGAATATCAAAGGAAGTTAACAGCTGAAACTTAAAAACATTCAAGTTCAACAGTGTACAGGAGTGTGGGCTCACTATAGACCAAGCTACTAGTCAGTGTTGCCATTTTAGGTTTATGTGTTTATGGCTTATTAATAACGATCATAGCCCTGAATGTACAATCCAGATGCACAGCAATGCAGTCATTTAAAGGGCTATTTAATTTTTTTGTTTGTTTGTTTTGTTGTCATTAAGTATACATTCTGGTCTGTCAGTGTTCATTTTGCAGTTTTTGTCGACAGTTGCATGCATAGATTAGCATACTAATTAGCTCTGGAGCCTCAGGCTCATGGCTACCTGTTAGCTCAGACAGCTAGCTCTAAGTTGTTAAAGACTTGCTGTCAAATATCATTAGCTAGCTAATGTTAGTGTCTCTAAACAGAGTTTCTCTTGATCCATTTCCCATCAGGAGAGCAGGGTAAATAGTGAAGTCAGTACTGCCAACAACTCTGTGAATAATGAACAGAACTCTTCCTAGCTAGCCACCATTGACTCAGTTCATTTTCTTAAACAGAATGATCTTTGGGCATAGTTAGACTCCACAGCAGTTCCTCTCCAGCTCTGAACCCATCCTTTAGTCATTTATCTACTTGTTAAAGTCTTACAGTTGTGTGCTTTCTGTCGTTTTCCCATATTTGCTAGCTCCTGTATCGCAAGCTTAAGTATTTCCGTGCTTGACCTTTGCTTCTGAGGCACATACAGTGACAGCACCTGTCCCCCTTACGGTTCATTTTATTAAGAGGACACCTTTTATACTGGTTTCACTTAATTCTAGCATCACAGCTCCTTGATTTCATCTCGCTACGTGAGTTTCTCATCTGAGTGAGCTGGTTAATTAAAATAAATTGTAGTTTTTCACCATCTTGTTACAATACGCTGTGTTTTATTGCACATGGTTCATGACACAGAACAATAATTCTTAATAGCCTCTTCTTCTTTACACTGCGTGTGAGTTGTGCATTTATGACATCTACACAGAATTAAGCATAACTACAAGTTAAATTTCTTTTGCATTTCTTTGACAACTCAGACACATCTACAGGAACAATAACCCACAGCAAGTTGAGTAAAGGGTCTTGGGTTTGTGGTCAAGGTCTGCTCTAGAGTGCAGCCCATCCTGATGACTCATAGCTCTTCTTTGGTTACAGAGAGACGGTGTGCAGATGGTCTGCCTGTTACTCAATACTCAACTGAGCAGCGTGTGGGGGGTGGGTTAAGTGACACACACTTGGTTAAATGAAGAATCCAGCAGTACACCAGCGGAGACTCGCCTGTTAAATTTGGTGATGGTTAGGGGGCTCATGTGCATACTGCCACCTTCTATAATATCAGTATTTCAAAGGGCAACACTGGGATAATGATTAACAAATTATATGAAATACTGTGCAGCCCTACAGAACACCATTCATAATTACATGTGTATGCAAACACAGACATTTGGCCATGCAGCAAGTCAACATTGTCCTGTTTTTCTTAATGAAGGCTGCATTAAGCTACTGAATGAATGATGGATGAGGTCAGTGTGGTATGGGTTATTGTCAAACACACACAGCCTCAGAGGAAGCAGGGTGGCAGAGCCAGGGTCTGTCAGTGGTCAGACAGGCTGTCACTCACCCAGGGGGCCACGGCCAGCCAAGAGGAACAGACAGGAGCGCTGACCCCTCAGTCTGCCACTGTCTGTGTGTGTGTGTGTGTGTGTGTGTGTGTGTGTGTGTGTATTAATGTGTGTGTACCCATTTCACTCCATTGCTCATAATAAATAAACATACACACTCAAGGTGACACACAGGATGATACTGAACTGCATATGCTTATATGTGACGCTGTCAAACAAAGAGCTGCACTCGTGTAAAAGTTAAGAGACATTTTCTTGATTTTATCATTGAAAAGAAGTGCACATTATCTACAAAGAACACACAGTTTTATGCATAAAAAACTGATATACTGAATGTCACATACTGGGGGGAAAAATCAAACAAAATATTCTAATATTCTTTAATAATAAACACAAATAAACATAAACTGTGCAGTCAGATGTTCATTTCACTCTGTAGTGAAGGCATACAAATTTTCACTTAGATAATCAACAAAACATAACTGGAGGTACCCAAACTTCTGCACATAACTGTATATCAATTTACACACATCTCATACTCCACTGAATGTTTCCTTATTCATGCTTGCTTTTAATTCATGTAAAGCCCCGTACAGTTTACCAGCAAATGAAAGGACAGCTGAGTGTGACAGAGCGCAGGCGATGGAGGTTCTACGCAAAACCATTAGAATTTCTCCAGTCAGACAATAGTGCAGTGTACAATGTACTGCATTAGGAAGACAGACAAAGCCTTTCAGTATTCGTCTCACTGAGATAATCCAGTCATTCAAGACATATTAGGAGAGGATCCCTTTCAGTAGATGTCTCTCTTTTGCTCTATATATTCACCAACTTGCCATTTTCACCACACTTCACAGTGACACGTGTGACCAAAGTGTGTCTTACCACTCTTCTCAGAGCTGCGGACAGACACATCAGGACCTGCCACATTTCCCACTGACCCTGTCTGTACATGAAACTCTGTCAATATCTCTATTGTCTCTCAGCTCCAGGGTTTCCCATCATTCTTCTCACCAATACCCCATCAGTATAGCATCTGCAGTATAAAAGGGAGCTGCTGTCCTTTCACGTTCAACACTGAGCTGTCAGACTTTGTATCTGTAGCTCAGTTCTCATTATTACCATTACAAACACTGCTGTCTCTCCAAATCATGTTTTACCTGCACATTGCTACTCTTGGCTTATTAGTGGTCTCAGTATTTACAGTCCTTATTATGTGACATATTTTGTCTGTATTATACCTGTGGTCTAGTGATACACTTTATTATTTACTGCATATGGGAACCCTCTGGGCTTTCTGGGCCTTCAGAAAAGCCTGCTGATATCTGTACTTTCAGTTTTAATTTAACCATATCATGGTTCTTTGTTGAGTTTACACTCTGCTAGTACACTGTAATCCCACAGACATTAGCAGAACATCCGTTTTGTTTTTTAAATTAAATTACTGAGAAAAGCAACACAAATATGCTCAGGTAGTGTGAATGAATTTGCATCACTCAATGTAATAAAGTCAATGTAAATAAACTCTTTAATACTGATTTTAAGTAACACTAAAAATTCAATGATTGTCTACTTAAATATTTTGTGACAACTAATTGCCTGACATTCATTGAATAACTCAAATAATACAATAACATAAATGTAATGAATATGAAAATATTTAAGCTGTGTTAAATTCTCTTTTAAACACCTGGCAGCATAAATGCTGTTAAAATTGAGAACAGCTGTTGGAGTGCTGTCAGACATTTTTGTAAAGAGTTCATGACAGAGCAGTCTAAAATACAGAAAATTCTGAAATGGTTAAGTAGTTGATGGGTACCATCAATTGGTGAACAATAGTGCACATAAAGAAAACACATTCCTTATGGGTTAACATAGAACAAAAGTGTGAAAACAACCACGGAAACAACGTATTGATCTACTGATCTTCAATGAGCTGTGGATTATTGTGAGAACAAATTAATATGCTGTTAAAGGCGTTTCTTGGTGTGACAAAAGCAACGGGTAATGTGTGTAAAAGGGATGGGGGAAATGATCCAGACACGTTCGTTTGCACATTGTCTGCAGTTTAAGGCCGTAAAGCTGTCTCCAAGCGACTCGGCTCTTGGTGTTTCACACTCTGGGGGTGAAAGAGGGATTTGGTAGAGGTGTTATTAAAAATGTGAGGGTGTGCATGGTGCGTTTATTTACATTCACCTCAGCAATTTACCAATAAAAATTTCCTAAACCTCCTCTTTCTTGCACAGCTTCAGTAGGTTTATCAAAGCTTATCACACCCCACAGTCATTTATAGCAGGATGGTTTTGAGCGACGCTATTATCATATTAAACCACCTCATATTAATTCTACCTTTCATGCACTGTGAATACAGCTTTCAGCTCCTACAGTTCTCTGGCAGATCATTTCTTAGACCCTTTCTAGAATATGAAAACTGTGTTTTATGCTTCCCCCTTAATCTTTTCTCACATTCGGTGCTAGGAGCTATTTCCTCTTCTGGCTCAGAGCCAACAGAGGTGTTACCCCATGTGTCTTCTGTCCATATGGGCCTGTTAATCAGGTGATAATCACAATGGCACACTTCACCATGCTGTCGCACCGCTAAAAAACATGCCCTGCGGAGCGCCGTTCTTCACGGAGATGACAGTCTACCCATTCCCCACCACTTCTAGCATTTATTTTTACACAGAGTTAATAAGACCCAAACCTCTGCATTTCCGTGTGACTGCGTCAGTAGTACTGAAGGACTGTGTAGAGTATGATAAAACAAGATGGATGTGATTTTTCGATTAATACAAGTGACATATCATTCCTGAATATGGCTTTTTAAACAGGTTTGGGTGAATTTGGCTAATCGTGGGAAGAAAAAAATGAAAATGCCATGCTTGTGAGGTGCTCTGGGACACTAAATAACAAGATAGCGTCGGTGTGTGTGTGGCTTGCCTGGAACCTGTCAATGCCTGGCTGGTACCTCTTGCTGGCTTGGATGGAACTTTCCAGCCCTGAAAACCCTGCATTAATCATCGCTGCTGGCGTGGGATGAATCTGCAGAATTTACAGTCTCTGTGTCCGGCTTCTAGGATGGCTAACGGCGCCGATTCGCCACTTGCTGTCAGGACTGGATTGGTCAATACTAGGTCCCTAGCAAACAAAACTCTTATCCTGAAGGAATTCCTCACATCTCGAGGCTTGAGTGTAGCATCTTCTCTGAGCCTTTACCTGACGATTGCTGCTATTTTAATTCCCTGCGGACCGTGGGCCGAAGAGGAGGAATCGCGATAATTTTTAAAAGGCATTTTAAATGCAAGCAACTGCTTCCACCATTGGCATTCATCAGCTTTAAATTGAGTATATTTGAGCTTGGTTGCTCCAACACAGTTGTGTGTGGTGGTTTCTCACCCTCCAAAATACAAAAACCGTGAAGCCATTTTTCTTAGTGTGTGCTAGAGTCTAAATGCAAACAAACAAACAGTAAAAGTATCAATATTTGATTTGTTTGTAAAAATTATTGATATTTTGTGAGCTGGTGAGAAGAACACAGGTTCAGGTCTAGTTTTCTCCTTGATGCTCCTGTGGCTTAACTTTGTGAAAACTCCAACAGCAGCTCCTGATTTACTTCGTGAAGTACTTACTGAGTCAAACCAGGTTTATTTTGGTTACTACCCAACAATACTGGACTTCCACATTGAGATATATATATATATAATGCTATTTGTATTTATTCTTTGTAGTTTTATTTAGTAGATTAATATAGAAAAAAACACCCACCGCTCCTCAAAATAATATTTTAAATAATATTAAATAATATTTTTGCAGATACCTCAGACTTTTGCACAGTACTTTAAATATAAGCTCTGGCAGATATGTACTATATAAAATATATTGGATATTGGCATTGGACCACAGTACCCACACATGTGCACAACTATCATACTTAAAAATGGCCTGGCCCTCATACAAAATTCAACAAACATCTCTTAAAAGACGTTCTTTAGAGTTATGCCAAGGAAGCACCACTTGTTCCTTAAAGACACATAGAATGGATCGACTGAAAAGCTGTTTGTCTAGATGTACATATAGTTATAATTTTACACAAAACATCTACTTCATTGGATTTTGAAGCGCCAGTAGGCTGAAATTGCCTTAATCAGCCTCAGTCTTCTCAGTAAGTGGGACAACTCACGGAGGGCTTGTGCAGGTAATGAAGGAGTCCTCTGCAGCTCAACTTCACTTCATAATTACCAATCAGGTTCCAAAGTACTCAGGAGGCCTGCGCTAATTACACACATGCACGCATCTGGGGACAGCAGGGTCAGTTCCTCTTCTGTCTGATTTGATGAGAAGGGCATTTTGTAGCTCCTCAGCTTAGAGCAGAACAAAGGAGAGAGTGGGTGCAATTCCCAGAGATACAGCACTCCATTCTTCTGAGGAAGACCCAGCTCAAGAAACAATGAGCTAAATCTGCTGGAGAGGAAGAAGCTCATGGTCGGAAGTGAAGGAATACAGATTTGTTCACATACTCGCTTATGTTTCACTATGGCAGCTCTGCCTTTCAGTGGGGGCAACACATCTGGCACCTTGTGTTCATTGTTCATTATATGCCCACCACACACGTGTGATTGCGTCATAAATGTAGTCTCTATGTTGTCACCACCATCTTTCACATGCATGAGATTTACCTACCGAATGTAGTCATTTGTAAAAGCCTGTTCCTACACATCCTCTTCAGATTTCTGCACTGGTTGGCACACAATTGCTGTCTATTTACTGATTTTAACATATTTACATATTTCAAACAATAAGTAATGACACTTTTATATTGTATTTATTAAGGGTTGCACAATTTTTTTTATGTCAGGCACACTGGTGTTACTTGTCCTCCTCTGTTTTTCTATTTATACACCATGTTGCTTAAAGCTCAGTTAAACATTTATTTCAGGCTTTTCCCAATAACCAGTGCAGATTTATCAGACCAATACTGAAACTGGATTGGCATAAACAGAAATAAACAGAAATTGGTGCATTGAATTGGCAGGAAGATATTATGTAATGTCAACTTTAATTTTTCCTTAGTGGACAGGCACTTTTCTTCACTTAGAAAATCAAAAGAATGTGTCATTTTACTTGAAATGTGAAAACTTTTGCATTTGGCTGTAGGTGAACTTTGTAGGTTTACAAATGCTGACTGAAGCCGCTTCACTGCACTCCATCAATGCAAAGAGACCACTAAATCTGTCAACCAATAATAACGAGACAGTAGTCCTGTGGTCAGAAACAGAGCACTGATGAAGGGGTAAGGAAGGAAGAAGTCTCTAAGTGTACACCAGCAACACGTACAGACAAGGTAGGTGATTCTGATAAACTGGTGTGCATCATGGCAGCATGTGAGAAAAGGGGACAGAGACATGGAGAGAGTTATAAGGTGCACCGAAGAACAGCTGGGCAAGGTTTGATAAACAGATGAAAAGGTCAAGCCTCATCCTCCATGGGATGAAAAACCAGAGGAAAGGAAAAGGTCACTTGATTTTTCCATACAGAGGGCCTTTTCAGAGACCAGGCAAGCCAAACAGGAGCGTTAAAGACGTGCTAAAATATGCCTTCTGGCTGCTGTTGGACTGTTGTATTGTTTTTATCTTTACAATTATCTTCAGCTTCGCGCATCCTTTGGTGTAGTTAATAAGAAATAGATGTCATTTTTAATGTGACAGTTCAGAGCTACAGTCAATTACAGGCCACAACAAATGAAAGATAAATGGATGAGGGCTTCAATTTGAAAGTCAAAGCTTTCTAAGAGTCTGCAGCTCGTCATGATCGACAGCTTCCCATTTAATAGCACCTGTTAAACCAGGTACTGTGTAATTTAGGCTTTGTCAGCTACCTAGACACAATAGAGAGAAGATAAAACACATTTGTATTCCTGTCTTCATGGGCTGTTTCCAGTCTGGGCTATTTCCTTGTGCTGCTCTGTCCAGACCTAAACTAATCTAAACTGAGGAATCATCTGGATCTCTTACTTTTTATAGTGAAAGCCATTTATGTGCTGAAAAAGTTTTCTCTAGAAGGGCAAGCCAAGTGATCTCAAGAAATAAAAGTGCTATTTTACGACTTTTACTACTTTTATCCAAGGAAAAGAGTTTTGCCCGATTTGTTATTATTAGTTAATATTATTATATAACAATAATTTTTTTTATACTTTGTATGCAAAAACGTTAAAAACAAGATCTGTGGAATAAAACTCTCCAAATATTCAGTTCAGTCCGGCCTACCCTGACTGGCATTTGGTCAATCGCGGAAGGTCAGATAGGTAATCAGCTCCAGGCAGTGATCGGAACATGGCCAGTCACTGCCAGTGTGTGGACGAGTGGATAAGTGGAATTAGATTATCTCATTTTTTATTTGCATAAAAGCATAGATCAACCGAATCTCCACTTGTGGCATGGTGTAGTACAGGCAGCAAGTTTAATTGCTGCCCACTTACTTCTACTACAAGTCTGTTTCATGCCAACAGGTTTTATGCTCATTTCTAGTGACAAGGAAACATATCAACATTAATGACTGTGGTTAGTGAACATACACTACAGATGGAGCAGATGGAGGCAAAAAACACTGGAGTAGTCCTTTAAAGCACAGCACCACTCAAATGCGAGAGGCCTGGAGAGTGGGAGGGGTTTTAACTGCCAATTAGATTATCCCCTTTAGAACAGAGCAATAACATGTTTTAAACAAGATTCCCATGACAAACGAACACACAGACACACACGTATATGTTCCCTAGTGCTGTCTTGGCCTGTTTCACAGAGCCCCCCTTTAGGGCAGGCGCATTCTGTCAGGCTTATCATCCTGACCCGAACACAAGATCAATCGAAACAACGCGTCGTTTTATCTGTCTCCCCTTCTTCTTCTTCTGCCCCCATTGTGTTTTATGGCAGAAGAGAATCAGTTAGAAAGCTGCTCAGGGACAGAATGATGGATGACTACATTTGCAGCTGACAGACAGGGGTTCCAGGCCGGGTGATGCTGATAAGTGCACACACACACAAGCGCAAGTGGCCGTCACACCCACCCACTCACCCTCACATACAGTCAAAAAAACAGCTTGAACTGCTTTTGTAAAGATTACTGATACATAACAAAAAATGCTTTTTTTATTTTTTTTTAATGATCTGATGTCAACTGTGGCTGGCTTTTTCTACCCCACACCTTTTGTCCCACAAAGTCTCAGTTCTGTTATATCTGAGAACTGTTTTGTCCTCACCAGAATCTCATCTTCCTCCAGCTGTTCCCTGAGGCCTGCATTATTTTGAAGCTTGGTAACACTTTTCTGCAGGGCAGCATGACAAGTGGCATAAGCCTACATAAAGTTGTATAAAGGCTTATTCCAGCATGTGCCAGCTGTCAGAACACTTGCTGAATTGAAATGGCATCAAAATGGACAGAAGCAGAAAAACACTAGCAATAAGTCTTTATAAATGTTTATACCATTTATGCCACAAACAACTTATGCAGGTGTCGTGTAGCTGTTCTTCAGTAAAGTGTTATTAGATTTTTTTTTCTCCACACATTTCACTGAGCTACAGGAGGAACAACTAATTACACTATTCTTTTTGTTATCACAGGCAATAAATGGGACTAATATGACAAAGAAGTGACAAAAAAAGAAAGATATACTTAAACAGTCAGCAGATCTTTTGGACTTCCTGTCTGTACGCACAATCACATGCATACAGACAAACAAAGGCGTCTCCCATCTGGAGCCACATTAATGACCAAGTTACACTGAGTGACCACATTACTCTTCTCCATATGGCCATTAGCACACATGGCGACGCACCTTCTGCTGCGGTCTGGCCTTCACAGCCACAGTATTGCAGCAGAGGTACACTGGCTACCTGTCTGCTGAAAAAAAGAGAACAAATCTCACCTGAGTTTATTTAATGCATTTATAAATTTGATAAAACATAGTATTTTTTATTTAAACGGTGATTCATGTAAAAATATACTGTTACTCTTAGAAGGTAGGAAATGCCCCTCTACCCGCCCCAGTACCGCTCCACAGGCAGGGCATGTGGTGGAGCATCTGTCCATACAGAAAACTTCCCACAGCCAGAAGCTCCATCGCTCCCCTGGGAGCCAGACTCACAGCGCCACCTAGCTCACAACCCCGGAACTAATCCACCACCACAGGTTGCTGAAAAATGACTGCTAATAACTCCCAGCAACATTTGGTGACTAAATTATGAAAATGTTCTTGAAATAGGTTCAGCAAGAAATGCCTTTCTGTAAATGTATTGTTTATTAACCCACATGCAGATAGATTTGTTTCGATCCATGCTTTTAGATGCTCTTTATGGTGTTGAAAACAGAAGTAAACTAAGGGGGGGTGGGGTCTGGGGACACCTGTCATCACAGATCACATCTAGAATGCAACATTTATAACAAAAAAGCGGAAATACAGCAATATTTTTGAAACACAATCAAAATGGACACATCACTTCTGCATCTCAGCTAAAATTAGATCCTTTCCTGTTACAGAACAATAAAAGCAGACAAGAGAAACAAATAGCAGCACAATAAGAGAGGAAGAGGGAGAGGAAGAAAGAGAGACAGAGATGCAAAATGTATGGGCTCTTTGTAGTGAAAGTAACAAAAGAGGGTTTCTATGACAAGTGCAGAGAACATGCACACACACACACACACACACACACACATACACACACACACACACACACACACACACACACACACACACACACACA
>JBBPDE010000128.1:15572486-15589885 GCA_037974605.1 Nannopetersius ansorgii
CACACACACACACACTCACTCACACAGACACACACACACCCACGCATTCACATGCACGCTCGCTCACACACACACACACACACACACACACACACTCACTCACTCACACACACACTAACACACTCTTACACATAGACACACACACACACACACACACTCACACACAGACACACACACAGAGATACAGTTGTATGCAAAAGTCTGTATGGCACATTTTATTGCACAATTTCTAGTTATTTGCTTATTTCTATAATAAACTGTATATCATGTATAACTTTTGCAAAGGCCACATTTTATGTTTTATAGTTTTCAGCAAATAAGTAGCAATTGTAAGTAAAAATGAACAGAAGCGTGTTTTGTGTAGAGAATGTGAACTTTTTCCATTTTAAAATAAAAATTATGTAATTTGACCTGTACTGTGTATATGTACACAGACTGACTACAATCGCACACACTTGTACATGCACATTCACATAAGTGCACACACAAACACATACACACAAACACTCATCCACACACATTCAAACATCACTTGATGACAGCAGCGCTGCACACTACGTGTGTTTTGTGAGCTTTCGATTGCACTACGACTCGACAGCTTGCAATACTCATTATCATGCAATAAAAAACATGGTAGTATGTGAAAAGGGTGCTTGTTTTGTTTTATGTATTTTTTGTCCACCTACTCATTCTCACATACACTGAGATTCCTAACAATAGGTTACTGCAAGCTCCACATTCCTTATTATTATAACACCCCCAGTTCGTCCCCAGTGTGATGGACCACCAGCTTCTGGTCAGTAATTATGGCAGTTTACCCACGAGCATAGATTGGCAGTAGTTTTAGCTGCTTTTCCGGATAACGCACGGCCCCTCCATGTGACGTGAGATGGTGACGAGGTTGGGTGACATCAAATCCCAAAGCAGTTGTGCGAATCTGGTGACTGGGTGCTCAGTTGATGCTGGGCTCTGAAAACTCTTCACCCGCTTCTCAACCCAGAGCTTCTGCACGGCTCTGAGAAAATCCAGCACTCTGAATGGATGGATGGGCTAAGAAGGGTTAACGTTGTCTTCTACCAAGGCACTGAGGAACCATGCTAAAGACTACTTAGAGCACCCAGCTTTACACCCACTGACCAATACTGAAGGCCATATAAGCAACAGGGCTGTGTTATGGCCCAGCAGAAGCCTAGCAGTAATATGAAAGTAATGGGTGAGACTGCGGCTTTCTTGAAGTTCCTCCTTTTGTAGTGCAACAGCAAAAAAGAGAGCCGTAACATTTACAAAATGGCAAGTGCAAACAAGACAAACATCAAGGAAAAGGGACAGGTTGATCACTGAATGTGTATGGGTATTTGTGTGTTGAGAGATTTCTACCCCGTTTCCCTGAAATCTAGTCCATAATCTTTCAGCTCTTGTCTGGCACCCAAAAGACGTCAAATAATAGCTTTTACATGGAGTTCACATGTTCCACAACAATGTCCACAAAGACATCGGTGCCTTTTAGCGTGAATAATACCAGTTTCAACACTTTAGACGAGGGAACTGAAGAAGGCAGCTGTGACGTAAAGCGTGAGCATCTACCAGATACTGGTCCAAAGCTTCTCAAATGCTAGCTCACGCTGATCCACTGATTTGCGGAGCAAGTGGGGAGTGTGTAAGCATCGAGTCCATGCAGTTAACGGATAATGTGGTGGGGAGGTTGGGGGGTTGGCGAGGCCCAGACCCATGTTCAGAAAATAGAATTCTCATATATGTGTATATAATTTCTATATATTCATATATATGTTTGCAAAAAGATAATACAGCAGTAATCACATTACAGTCCTCCTGCATTCGCTCTGACTAGCCAAGGAGACCAGGTCTGGTCTGCCAGTTACGGTACATTCTTCTTGTGTATATTGCTTCCTCTCTCTCTCACACACTCTCTTGCTCATCCTCTCTTTTTCTTGCTCTCTCTCATGCGCTTGAGCGTGTTGCTTTAGTTGCTGTTGTTTTGCTTGTTGTGGCCATGTGATGTCAGGAGGGTCACAGTGAAGTAGGGACAGTCTGCGCTCCAGATGAAGGAAGTGTGACAAAATTGGGGGGCGGGTGTCAGCAGGGGGTGGGAGACAAGGATCACGGACTCGTTACACGAAGGAGTTCATGGCATTGACAGGAGACGGCGCCTCTGAGCTCTCGTTGCCCTCAGCAGTGTCCTTCTCCTTCTTGCCACTGTACTGGCCGATGAAAGAGCCATCTTCATTGAACTGGCCATCGCCTCCTTCGCCGTAGTCCACCAGGCTGTCATCGCTGTCGTCCTTCTTCACTGTGCCATTGGATGGGGTCCGGCTGCCCTTCAGGGGCTTGTGGTCCTCCGTGTCACTGAGACAAGAGACAGCAAATGAAAGATTTTAAAACAACTCTTAGTTTAGGGTAAGCAATTTTGCAGTTGAAGAGAGCATGCTGTGAAGGTTCATTGTTCATATGCTTTTTCCCCTCAAATGGGCAGTCGTGCACTCAGGGGTCAGGGCCTTCAAAATGCAAAAAGCCACTGAGATAGAACTTGAAAAAGTAGTAAAATTCTCATTGGAAAATTCTCATAAAAAGCAAAAAACGCAAACAAAAACATACAAAAAGGCAGACATACATTAGTCATATATGCAAAATCAAAAAGAAGACCAGGGATATTAACTGAAGGGAATTAGATGCAGTTAGCAATAGCATTTTCCTTTACATTGATTTTTCTTGTTTCAAATATAAACCAAGGGAGTTTTGACGTGCAAGACTTGCAGTTTTCTTCTTACCTTTCCAAAGACCTACCCCAGATTTCCCACAAATACAAAGAACATGTGAGGACTAATGTGAGGTAAAACACAAAACATTCTGTTTCTACTGATGAGTGAACTGAGACAAATCACCCTGCTTAGTAGAAAACTGATCAAAGGTGACATTAGAATAGCATCAAGACAATGCAGACAAATGTAAGACCTCACAGCTAAATCCTGAGAGGCTCTAACCCCATTAGTGTTACAACATTACAAAATACAAAAACACAAGGTATAAAACTGCAAAAGCCTTATTAAAAATCTTACTCTTATTTGTTACAGGATGAGAAATGAGTGAGCTTTTGAGAAGGCAGTGAAAAATATGCAAGAAAACATTTTTGACAGATCACATTATAGTGAGCTCTGGTTAAGTTTGTTATGCACAGAGCACAGAGAATTGGTTCAAGAATATTCCTGCTTGCCTCATGTCTTCTATTCAGAGGAAAGTGATTTAAGTCCAAAAACCTGAGAGGGGAAACAAAAACACTATGGTTTTATTTACAGCTCTTTTTCCAATTGACTTTTGAGTGTTGGAGGCTGTCTTTACACTGATCTGAGGTCAGCTTTGCTCTTATGTCTTATATAGTTTTGAGTTAGCGGGCCTGGTCTGCTCTGTGTTGCAGTTCACTAAAACAAGAGCAAATAATGTATTTAAATGACCCCAAACCACCTGAGGCATCCCATGAAGGGCCTAATAATTACCCGATGAGAGGGGTGATCTGGGTGTGCTGGGGTAAAAAAACATGAAAATCTAGAGAGCAGGGTCCTTGAGAACCACTGGGCTAGCACAAAGTCAACCATATGTCCCAACGCATCCAGACACTCATTAGACTTTAAGGTGCACCAATTTCTTACATAGGTGTTCATCAGTACATTCACAAAAAATCTCAACAGAAAGGCTTGCAAGTGGAATGGGATGCTCCTGTGCAGTCACCCATAAGTGAAAGTGACCATTCTGTCATACGTGAACACACCACAGAACACAGTGTGAACAGCATTAAATTCTTCCTCTGTATTTAACACCATTCACCAAGTCAAGCACCGAGTAATGCTCTCGTAGCAAATCCTCACAGCAACATTTCATTATCTACTGTAAATCCTCCAAAAAGGGAAAGCCAAGGTAAACTCTATTAACTGATTTTCACTGTAGCCATCAAAAGTAATTTCCACTTGTTTTGGAGGTTAAGCTATGGACTGCAATATAACACTGGTCTATGATATTGATGGAAAGTGCATGATTTGGTGTTTAAATGGTAATTGCCATAGGTGTCCTAGTTTATGTTAAAGAGTTATGGGAGGAAAAATGTATTTGATTATATTAATTAAAACACACACAAAGTTTACTTCCATTTTGCCATTGCAGCCTGTGCGGACGAGCCTACTACCTCTGATTTCAGAAGAAACACTGGACTACAAAGCGTCTGCAAACCTTTGGACATCGAATATTTGAACGTATTCAAATCCAGATTGTTTTTGGGTGTAGCGTGTCTGAGCATCTGTAATAATTATGTCATCTGTATATAAGAATTTGAAACTACACAGACACTGTTCTTATAACAGGCTTCCTAATCGCATCCTGATTCTTAAAGGTTCCACCCACCTATATTCTCCAAATGTGCCATCGTCCTCTTTCATGGGCTGGATCTCGGGGTCCTGATGAGCCTCTTCCTTTTCTTTTACTGTGTGTGAAAAAAAAACATTAATTTAAATCAGCATAGACTATAAGAATATTACAGTTATGCAATGGTAAATTGATTAATTCATAACATTTATAAACCAGGTTGGGAAAATTAAATGTAAACAGTATTAGAAACCACATAAGCATCCGAGACCCCTTAACACAGCTTAGGGTGAGATTCTGAAGGTTTAGGAATGCGTTTTACGCCCTGTGGTGAGGTATCATTCTATATTAATTATCGGTTATGTAAGCCTTCAGTTACACTATATTAGTTTGGAGTGGTTTTATTAAAAGAATGTGTTCTACACCTGAATAGAGGTATTCCCATGTGCACTGTATTCACTGCATTTACAGTAATATTTTCTTGTCTTGAGACCACACCAGCCCCTTATATGTTTAATGACACTGCATGCACACATGCCTGGAAGCAGACTTTGAAGGGTCTACCAAGCGACCTGAAAGAAATCCGAGGGGAAACTGTGCTAACCCTAAACTCAACCTCAGTAACCAAACCTAAGGGAGACAGGCACACACTCACCAGGATATTTGCCTCCTTTGTTTCTCTTGATGAAGCAGACGATGAGAAGGACCAGGATCAACAGAGCAATTGCACACATGAGCCCGATGAACCAGCCTTGTGTGGCAATATCAACTTGTCTGCTGGTCACACCTGCACACACAAACACACAAAGATAGCACACAAAGCAGTTATAACACACCCAGTAATCTAGCTCCAAACAAGGTAAATCAGGTTCAGGTTAAATGCACAAACACATGCTAATATAAGATACAATAAAATAAAATATCCCTTTATTAGTCCCCACAGCATAACCGTTAGAATAAACAATGAAACAATGAAGGTCACATGTGTGGTATATAAACCTGCAAAGAGAATATGCTGAACAATGAGCACCAGGCCATCACAAAAAAATAAAGAAAATCTGAAATGATACATCGGAACAGTAAACTGCTATGACACAGATGTGTTTATCTCTTAACATCTGTAGTCCAGCTGCAAAGCTGAGAAAGACACAAAAACAACATAAATGAAACAAATTAAGAAACAAGACCACATGCCATGCCTCTATTTTTCCATTGTTCTGCCTCCACATGCTTCTGATGTTCTAGTCCAGTGGTGCTCTGTCCTGGTCTCAGAGTACAACTGTCCTCCACATTTTAGAGTGTCACCTGTAAGGGACTAATATCACAAACATGCCATTCCTGAGGTGAGGACAATGGTACTTCAGGACCAGGACTGAGATCCACTGATCTAGTCTAATCTATGGCAGGACTACAGATGATCTCCAAGATGGTAACTGGGTGAAGTTCCATGGACGCCATCAAACCGGAACAAGCTCCATTTTCATGCTCCCTCACCTGGAACCACAATCAGCCGCTCCTCTGTGGTGTAGACGGTCACATCTGCATGGTCTTTGGCCACCAGGCGCACCCTATAGGTCCCACCCGCCTTTAGACTCTTTAACTGATACGGCCGGGAGCCATTTATAGCCTCCCGTTTCCAGGATTCTTTACCTGGGAAGAGGTGGGTAGGTGGATGTACGGGAGTTATGATGATGCGAATCATGCAGAAATTAAGAGGGTCTGGGCCAGACCTGACATACTATGTCTGTCCATATGGTGGCCCATTTATACAGCTAACAGCATATACTGGTCAAAATACATAAGCAGGTCTATTTGACATTATTTACTAAATTATGGTTTGTTACTTCTGGGGTAAAGATAAAACTCTAAGGAATTTTTTTTGAGATGAACCATGAGTGCCATATATTTACATCTAGGACATATCTAGAAATATGCATATTTTGAGGAGAGTGATTAGTTTTAAAATAAAAATAATTTCTATCTTATGTCACCTAAGCCATGTTTAGAACAAATGTTGTTTCTCTAGATCAGAACTGCAGTTGTGAGACTCACGTACACCAGAAGACAATATTCACCAAAAATACGTATATCCCCACAACTTTCAACCTGTTTAAACTGCAGTTCTTTATTAAGGTAGTGCAGATTTATTGATGTAGTTTAGGAAAACACCTTTGCTGACGGCTACTTCAGACAACAGGCCTGTAGAGGGAGTGATCTTGGATCAAGTTGCTCTGTATTCGCAATGGTCAGAGTCACAAAAAATGATTCTAGATCAGCGCTGCTCCTGAGGAGGTTTGTAAAAATAGACCCTGTTGCCTAAACAGGCTGCTCACAGCATTCACCTCCACAGTTAAGTTTTTCTCAGTTATACTGTGTCCTAAAGCACATCAGTAAGTCTGCTTCACCTTAATGGAGCAGAAATGTGGTTTGAGCAGGTTGAAACAGGTTGAAACAGGTTGAAAGAAGTTTTAGAGATGCATATACGCAACATTTGAACTCCAATCAACTCCAAGCAAGGAGGCATAGCTTACTGTTGTTTAACATATATTCCACATATACATTGTTTTCGTCCCCCATGTGTTCCCAGTTTATTGTGGCCTGGTCTTCCTCCTGGGAAAAGGTCACACTTCTGATCACCGGCCCTATTGGACGTGCTGCTCACAACAAAGACACACACAGAAGGAGGGCTAGAGATTACTGCGGAACAGCCAAGCAAAGAGTGGCGCTCAGACATCCAGCAGGACTTGACTAACCCCATCTCACAAGGATTTTCTGTACATGACAGAATCAAGACACAATGTGCTTCTTTAAATAATGTTTTGAATAGTTCAGTATGTTACAGTTCTAAAGTATCGTTCATCTGTGCAAAATAAACAGATGATCACCATTTCATACGCACACACATAGACAATTACACATACAAACACACAAACAGTGTTGACAGAATTTGGAAAGGGGGGTGACAAAGGCAGATGTTTGTACCCTTGTAAAACGGGGGCTGCACAGACTGAGTGACTGGGAGGTTTGGATGTGATGGGGATTCTGTGCCTGAAAGAACATCGAGAAGAGTGAGACACACAACATCGAACAGTACTGAGAGAGACAGAGAGAGAGCAAGAGACACAGTACAAGAAGTTCTGCATGCAACACCATGCAAGTGGCTGGTGTGGTATGAACCATTATGAGAAGGAAAGCAAGGGGAGTAAGAAACAGATGCAGACAGACAGAGAGAGAGAGAGAGAGAGAGAGAGAGAGAGAGAGAGAGAGACAGAGAGACAGAGAGATAAAGCAGTCGCTACTGTGGCATTCATTTTTAATAAATACTTTTCTCAATCTAATCTCTACTTCGTGTTTTCCTGTACTTAGAAAAGAACAGAGAACCTAATAGAAGAAGCCCGTGGTCAGTTGCCAAATTGGATCAGTGTATGACAGAATGAATTCAATTCAATTCAAAATGACTGAATTAGAATTGCTCCTGACGCTGTTCCTGAAGGCCCTCCTGTCCTGCACAGGTTTGTTGCTCTAACACACTTACTGAAGCCCATAAAAAGCTTGTGAACTGATTAGTGGTATCAGCCATGCTGGAAGCAGAAAAAAATTGATTGTGCAGAACAAGGAGGCTCCAGAACCAGCGTAGGGAACCACTGCCATATCACCATTTCTTAACTGAAAACTATTTTTTATGGCACAGTATTAAAAAGCATTTCCAGATTCACTCGCTTTCCTTATGGTTGTATCCACTAGTGCTGTTGATCTCTTAGTACCTCACAGTTAAATTTGATTTATGGTACCAAGGCACGATTTTGAAACAATTCTCAAAGCAAGTGGAGGGTCTTTCTGGATAAAATAAATGGAGAATAATGTATTAAATATATGGCATAATGTTGCAACAAGTCAATAAGACTACAATCAAAAGTAAATCCAACACATGGATTTTACACTCAGTATTTATTTTCCTTGACTGGTTTCAGGACTAAATGTAAATATTTCTAGCTCAAAACTGACATTAAGGTAACTTCTGACATTAAGATATTTTACTTTTTAATTGTTAAACTTACAAACTAATTTACAGTTAGGCTGTAAGTTAAAAAATGTATGGTGGAATAATTTAGGAATGTAGAATGTACTGAATTATCCCGTCATCTTAACAGCAATTTGCCAAAATGAGTGTTAAACAAAGATACATATGATGTCCAATGATGTCACTGCAACCATGTGCGTGTTACTAAGATCCTGCATGCTGAACCAGAGTATACTACTCATAAAGCATTATGAGTGTCTGTATGTTTATTTTACAGCAGAAGCAACACACAGCCTGTAAAAATCTGATTATTTTAGGAACTGATTCAAAAGAGAATCGCAAAGCATGTACAACTCTAGTATTTATGTCCATCCTATGAGTATGTGATTCTGGTAATGTATTATCGCAATGTCTTCCCTTTGGTAATCTAGTCTCCAGTCTCTGAATTAACAGATTATAATGATTTACAGTACACTGAACAGAATCCAGAACAGAATCCACTGAACATTGTCAATGTCAACTTTCAACTGTTATCTCAAAGTACAGGAAACTGCATTAAAAGTAACAGTAGTCTGTGCTAAACAACCACATGCTACAGAAGCAGCAGACAGAGGTTAGACAGAGGACAGTAAATAAGCAGAACTACGCTTAACACCTGAAACCTATGCTTATGGATCAGCACAATGAAAGCAGTGCAAAGGATCTTTGGTCCTGACAATGAGACTCTCTTCCATTACAAGTATGGAGCAGATCTGTGGAAAGCGCTTTGTTTAGGGAGGTTCATGCGTGCATGTGTCTAAGTCTTAATGATGCTAGTGGACTGTGGACCAAGGCCTGGGCAACATGCATGCCTGCTTTCAGTTACCTTTACCAGCCTCCACTGGGGGCTGCCGTATTAATGCTTCACCAAGAAGACAAGAGAGAAGAGAGACACACACAGTGACTGTAAGCAGCAGGCAAGTACCACCGCAAGAAATAGAGGTTCTGGTTAACTGTGTATACACTGATCAAGTTAGGAGGGAAATTCAGTCAAGCACAGTGGTGCAAAAAATGTTAAATAGATTAATATAGAATAGGTCTTATAATATCTGCTGATCTATGGCCACTGTAGGCTACACAGAGAGAAAATCAGGACTGGGACTTTAAAGCAAAGATTACTGGCACACAGACAAGAAAGACAGATACTACACATGTTTAAAAATAATTAAAGTCAGAAGCAGAATACTTTTGCGGCTCTTCTGCTATTCCCATTAGTGTTATTAGATCAAAATCTGAGTAAGAAAATGACCATCCCATCAAGACCAGGTATTATCTCCCTTCAAAATGGGAAAGCATCAACAACTAAAAGCAAAGACAGAGAGGGTGAGTTTTGGTAAAGAATTTCACCAAAGATGAAGAACATCACCAAACCACCAGTGAATCTGAATTTTTTGGTGATCATGGTATAATAGGACTATATCTAAAAAAACTCTCTTGGGACTATTTAGCTTATTTGATAAAAGCCTCTTTTTAAAACCTCTCAAAAAACTGTCTCAGACATCAGGCGTAATGTATTTTCTCACTTTTTCCTGCTAGTCGGGAAAATATATTTCAGAGGGATGTTGTTGCCATTTTAAGAAGTAAGTGACCAGATATAGTCAAGGCTTCAAAACATGTGGATGTTTAAATACACTCCACTATGGTCTAAAATGAACCATCGGAACAGTTGCCTTAACAAGTTTTTTTAGGGCTTTTTTTCAGCCTCACCTTCATCCATGATTGTTATTGCCGTTGTGACAACAGGTCCCGTGCCCTCGATTGTCATGGCGTTCAGGGTGAACTTGTAGCGTGTGCTGTACTTGAGATTGTCAAGAATGACACTGGTCTCATTAGGCAGTAGATTAATCTTTTTCAGCTCCTCTGTGTTATTAACTGAGACAGAGAAAGGAAGGGAGGAGGAGAAGCAATAAGAAAGTGTGGCAGGGGAAATGCTTGTTGCTGTAAAAGTCATTAAGCCATTCAACCATTATCCATTCACATAAAGCAGCTAAAGGGTGTATATCAAAACAATCCCAATGGTCAGTGCATCCCTTATCGATACATTGTTTTAACTGTTTTAATGTTTTGTTTTAATAATTTCAGAGTTTCAGTTTTCAAAGCTAAGACTTACCAGGCTGGTATTTGAGCAAGTAGCCAGTCAGACGACCGTTGTGATCCATAGGGGGACCCCACTCCACCGTTAGTGAGTCCAGATTTGGATTTGAGATTCTGAGAAAAGCAGGAGGCCCAGGAACTTTCCAGAACAAAACAAAGAAACAAAGAAACAGTTAGTCCTCATTTCCTGACAAAAAAAAACCCAAGATGAAGATCAGAACATGTAAAACAATCAGACTTATGAGAATTGCATCCCACACAACTAACCACAGCAGCCAAAAAGAACCGACCCAATCAAGCAAAAAGCAGAGCATTAATAATAAATAATGTAGCCTTTTACATTGTGCTCCTATTAAATAAAACATGAAAAAATGAAATTGTTTGTTGTTGTTTATCTGTGATGGAAGAATTCTACACAAACAAACAGAAACATTTTACGTTGAGCTGCACTGAAAATATAAGGATGCTTCATCACGCTACATCCATTATGTCAGCCATGCATTTTGCCAGACTTATCAGCTTGATCTAAATATGTTATACTACATATACAGTAATTTCCCGCTTTTCGCGGGTTTACGTTCTAAGAGCACCTGCATATAGTGAAAAAACACGTTGTTGTGTTTTGGTAAAAAAAAGTCTATTTTTTTAGTATAAACCCTAAATATGCTCCCAAATATGCTCCCTTAACACTTTAATTTCATGTTAAACTCAGCTTAATGCATTACCCCTAAAGAAAATGTAAAGGTAAATAAACAATCAGAATGAGAAAACTTGCTTAAAAATCACTAGCATTAGCAGTTAGCATTAGCAGTGTGCAAAGACTTGTACACAAAAGAAACATTGAAATAACTCTCTCTACACACATGTTTAGACAGGGTACAGCTTACCAATACTAAATAAACTGAGATGATTGTTAAAAATTGTGTAAAAACACTAAAATACAAAGACAAGACACAGAGCAGTCATGCTACATGCTGCAGTAGGCTTCTATTTTTCTTTTTATGGCAGTTGACATGTTGATCCGCATAAAACTGAGGGCTTACTGTATTTGCCATATTTCAAATGATGTTTGAATCAATGTTATTTAGTAGAATGTCAGTTAAAGTTAAGGTCTAAATAAAATGTTATCATTTTTGAAAAAGTTTGAAAACCATAGCAAACCATACCTCCTTCTGGTGTCTCAAATTTCTGCTCAGCACTAGGAGGCCCATCACCCTTGTTATTGAAGGCTCTGACGTTGATACTGTATTGGCTGTAGGGGTGCAGGTCAGGGAGGTATGCCTCTGTCTCGTTCTCACCGAAGGTAAGCACCTGTGTCTCTCCTGGCTTGGACTCCTTCTGCAAACTCTTTTCTTTCCAGTAGTACACCTACCACACACCAGTCACATGACAGTCATCTCTGTAAACAGCTATTTTAACTGCTTTCAGCTTTTAATATCCATAGCCCCGCAAGGGTAGTTTTATCCACAAAGGGTCAGTGTGGCTACCAGTTTCCTAATTAAGCAGGAGAACCTGATTCCACTGGTTTAATGATCTCACCATCTCTGTGCTCATCTGCTTTGTTGCAAAACTTGCAGCCACATCATCCCTTTACAAATAAGACTGGACACCTCTGACAGATATAAAAAGACATTGTGACTTTGAGACAACAATTTTTACATTTGTAGAAGTATAAACCACCACAATACAATATTATAGTAATATTTTACTCAAATTATGACTCTCCAATAAAATGTAAAGCTTTGTGGTTTGTTACATGTGATATATTTAGATACTTTAACTGCAAATGATTCCTCCAAATGAAAACCTTCTCTTAAATATGTAATAGGTAGGGTTATCCAAATTAAGAAATAAGGATGAATCACATTATTACATATTTAATTGTCACAACCAATAAATGTATATGCCATGTTACTCTACACACGATAAAGTCAATGGTTTCTTTCCCTTTCCATGATTGACATTCATACAGCTCATAGATTCTTCCAGTGGAGCCTCGCGAGGCAAACTGGAGCTTTCCGTTTAGCTGTTGCTCTCGTTAGTTTGTTGTTTATCAGTTTATCCATAGGCCTCCTGCATGCACTTTCCAGATTAAAGCCAAAGCGGTCCTTTATTTCTAAATATTCCAAATATTTATACATTAGTAGTGTGTTTTGCTTATAAGTGATGTTAAATAACAATTTAACCCCAGCAGTGCATTGAAATAACTTTTAATAAGAGAGCTATCAGCAGAAATTGCCATTTAAAAATGTATTGGAATTAGAGCTACAGTGGCAGAGTCATAACAGCATGTGAGCAGCTGGACTTCAGCATGCATTATTTGAATGATTAACCAAGGAAAATTAATTAACAGCCTTAAAATAGTGCTGTTAGAAATGCAACATATTAATATGAACTACACTAATATATATATATATATATATGACTGTAATGACCAACAGTCTCTAATTTGATCTCCTTAAAGTACCTTGTATCCCAGCATTCTTCCCTTGATTGCAGAAGCAGGAATGGGCTCCCAGAACACCTCAGCTTGTGTGCTGTTTTGAACCTGCACTTTCACATTTTGTGGAGCAATCCTGGGTCCTGAAATACCAAGAAAAGACATAATCCAGATGTTTCAACTCACAGCAAGGATCAAAATAAAAGGAGTGTTTATCTATAAGTATTTATTTTTATAAGTCATAAGTCAATAAACGTTAATTGATGACCATCCACACGTGGACATGGTGTTACCTTAAACTGGATGTAACCTATGAAGAATTTGAAACATATTAAGCCAGATAGGAGTGATATAGCAGACTCACGATCTTCTCCTGAGTATCCCAGCACTACCTCCGGGTCAGGGCCAGGGCCATAATCATTAATGGCCTGCACCGTGACCTCAAATGGAACGAAGGTGTCTGTCCCCATCACCACATACTCTGAGACGTTAGCCACAGTGATGGAATGCCATACAGGGTACTTTTCCTCTCTCCAGCTTACCTTATACTGAAGCCCAGGGCCATTAGACTGTAGCCCTGTGAGCTCCTGCAATTCAGACACAGAAGAATCATCCAGTTTTACACATAGAAATGAAAAGCAACACTTACACCAAGCTATAAACAGTGTATGTGTGCTTGTAAATGTGTTTATGGTCTAAATGTATCATGGGGGCATTGCATATTGTCCCATTTGCATGTCTTAATTTCATCTATTTCATTTCTAAACAAGATAAATACAATTAAAAATGTGTATGGAGTCAACATAAAACAGTTACAACACAAGTTGGTAAATTTATGTAGCTAACACCCTTAGTGACAGTGCTTTACCCTGAAAGGTACCATTTAGTAACCTTCATTTTTCTAAGAGAATTCTGTGCAATGACTGTAATGATCTTACCCTCCAAGATATCACTAAATTATCTGGTTCTCTTCCAGCCGCTTTAACATCAGATGGATTTTCATCAGGCCCTGAGAAACAAATAACACAGTCATTGCAAAAGCAAAACACTAACTCCATATGGCTTTAATATATGAACACACTACTATATACACGTAGCCTTTCTAGGTGCATTGACTTCATTTTACGCTACAATAATTCTGAATGGGTTTTTTTTTCCTGGAACTGTAATATTTTAGTGAAAGATCTAAATGTATATATAAAAACACCCTTTAATGGATAGAGAAAGCTGTGGTGTCACTCACGGGCAGGGCTGGTGCGGTACTGGCTGGAGGGGTTGCTGGGGTCGCTTAAGCCCACTTCGTTGAATGCTAACACCCTGAAAGAGTAGTATACATATGGGGAGAGATCCAGGTGGGCTGTAGTGCTTGTACCTGGGGCCTCCGTCAGATTATACCACACACCAGGTTCATGAAGAGAGTCCTCATATTGGATCAGAAACACTGGAGAGGCAAATTATTCAATAACCTGTGAAAATGCTAATTCAATAACTTTTTTTTTTTTACATTCATAGCACACAGCTGCTCATAACTGAGATTTGATTACTTGGCTACCTGACTCTGATGCAGAAATTAACCACCAATAGCCTTTTATTCAAATGCTTTTGTGATGTTAAATGCCACTGCTGCACTCACGCTGAGTCGGGCTGTTGTGTTCGTCTCCAGGGGTCCAGGTTAGCTGCACGCTTCGCTCCTGCTGCTCAGTCAGCTCCAGGTCTTTGGGTGGGTCTGGACGCTCTGGGAGACCATGCAGAGTGCCAGTTACTACTAAACAATCACCAGCCAATGGTATGCAAGAAGACTGGCATGCAGGTTTATGAATAAAAGAAAAAATGAATGGCCAACTTATGACTTGCCCACCAAAAAAAGACATCAGTAACTTGTATAATAAAGAACGATCATGGGATTTTATTAAAGAAACCACTTTCATTTTTACTTTCATTTTTTACATTAATGAGTAAATGGGACATTTAGACAGAACACAAAAAGTAACAAATGATTAACATAAAATATATTAATCATCGATGGTATGATGAAACATGGTGATAAATGTTTAAGGGCTTGAGGGCAGTAAAGTCACATGCTTTACCGTAGATTATAGTTGGAGTTGGGGTGGCTTCTGCCAGGGAAAAGCAGCAGGAGGAGAGGAGTTCATTTTTAGTGCACTACAAAATTCTCCATAAAAAGCTCTTATTGTACTATACACAACACCAGGCTTCCTCAGACACACAAATCTCTCTACACACAAACCCCTACATTTTTCAGTGCTTACACCATGTGGTCATTTAGAAAACACTAGCATTCAATAATGTTAACTTAAGTCAGTACAGCTTGAGCTCAATTAGCTCACAATTAACCACCAGTGGAGACACTAGGAGTCAAAATTTATCACACACCAATCATAAATTTAATGGATAGATAAAAGGGCCAAAGTCTCATTCAGGTCTGAAACAATGGATCCAAAGAGATGCCAAGGAAGAGGTTGAGGAGGAGGAGCAGGAGGACGACGAGAAGGAGGATGTGATGAAGGAAGAGGGGGAGGAGGACATGGTGAAGGAAGAGGAGGAGGGGGAGAAGGAGGGGTCGAGGAGGAAGACGTGGTGAAGTAAGAGAGGGAGGAGGAGGAGGAGGAGGAGGAGGAGGAGGAGGAGGAGGAGGAACAAAACTGTAACCTGACCAAAAGGAGGAGAAGGGGAGGATCATAATTGGCCATGGGGCTGTTGTAAATGTCCCTGGTCAGCGTGGAGGGAATGTCACTATGTGCGCAGCCATCAGCCAACGAGGGGTACTCCACCACCATGCCATGCTAGGACCCTAGAACACTATGCTGCTCCTTGCTTTCTTGATGGACTAAGACTACATATGTTCCAGCTGAACTACAGGGAACCAGCACAGCCAGAGCAGCCTCACTACGCTGTTGTTTGGGATAACATCAGCTTCCATCGCGCTGCTCTGGTTCACGACTGGTTTACCATTAACCCACGGTTACCATCTTTCTGCCTGCATACTCTCGCTTTCTAAACCAGATAGAGGAGTTTTTTTCGGCATGACGGTGGAATGCATACCGCATACGACAGTCCCATGTTCACCTCCTCCAGGCCATGGAACAAGCCTGCCTAGATATATCAGTAGATGCATGCCAGGGGTGGATCAGGCATGCCAGAGGATTTTACCCCCGCTGCCTGGCTAGGGCCAATATAGCCTGTGAGGTGGATGAGATTCTCTGGCCTGACCCAGACCTAAGTGTGTGTTGTACTGTATAGTACATGAATAAAAATGTGCCACTGTATAAACACTGGTTACATTTTTTGTGTTCCTGTGATCATGTGAATAGATTTTTGAGGAGAAGAACCACGAGCAACATAACTTAACTGGAAATGTTGTTTTAAATGTATTGCACCAATGTGTAAGACTATGTTGTAGTGTGTGTGTTTTTAAGGCCTTGTGTGTGACATCTGTGGGCAAAGTTTGTTTTTTTAGCGAGAGTGAATGGTTTTGAGTGTAGAGCTTCATTTTAACCTGAAAATATGATGTTTGGGAAATTGGGTGAGAGGTTATGGATTTGTGTTTACTGTTTTGAGATTACGAGGCATAGTTTCAGAAAATGTGTCTGAGCAATCGAGAAAAACTGTAACAACAAAGCACTAAAGCAATCCCAAAACAGTGATCTCATAACAAGAACAGGGACGTACCAACTACAGTGAGCACAGCACTGGCAGAGTCTTGGTCCAGTGTGGTGTTCATGATGCATGTGTATGTGCCTTCATCCTCCTGCATCACATCATTTATAGTCAGACTGTCTGAGTCCACCACAAATCTACAAGCACAAAATATTGTTGATCAGCACAAGCATGTAGAATTGTAGAGTCAGAAGTGAAAGTGACCAGTCAGTCATACATGAACACTCCACAGCACACAGTGTGAACAGCCCGAATGTCTGCCTCTGTGTTTAACCCAATCACCAAGTGAAGCAGCGTGCAGCCTGGAACACAGTGCCTGGGGAGCAGTGTGTGGGAACAGTACCTTTCATCAAGGGTACCTCAGTGGTGCCACTAGCAGTCCTGGGATGTGAACCCACGACCTTCTAATCACAGGGGCAACTCCCTAACCACTAGGGCACCAGCTGCCCCAGTGCACAAAAATAAGGGCTTAAACATTTTAAAAATATAACAGAAGATTAATAAACAGAAAAGAACTATTAGACATAGAGTACTTGTATCAAACAAACACACAATTACTACAAATCAAGCAACCAAAGAGCCATCCTGCCTCATCACAACACAACTGATCAGACACTGTTCATTCTTATTTAATGAGAGACACAGAACTATGATTAGAATCAGCCAGTGGATTTGGTTAAAGCTTGTGTGTGTGTGTGTGTGTGTGTGTATGTGTGTGTGTGTGTGTGTGTGTGTGTGTGTGTGTGTGTGTGTGTGTGT
>JBBPDE010000128.1:15591788-15607771 GCA_037974605.1 Nannopetersius ansorgii
TGTGTGTGTGTGTGTGTGTGTGTGTGTGTGTGTGTGTGTGTGTGTGTGTGTGTGTGTGTGTGTGTGTGTGTACTAGCAGTCTTTATAAATAAAAATTTGCTCAGGATATCATAAGCTCATATCAGGACAGTAAGTTTTAACTCGATCTCTTGACCAATATAGCAGGTTGGGGAAACAGACAGCGTGGGATTCTTACCGCTCATCATCAGGCAGCTCCCCGTTGTCTTTGAGCCACGTCATGATAGGGATTAGTGTGGGATCGTGCTTTACCTTACACTCAAACACAGCCTTGCTGTTCCTCTGCACCATTCTATACTCCGGCTGCTTCAGGATCCGTGTGGGCTCTGAGAACAGAGAGAAAGTGGAGGTCAGATCCGTTCTTCCACGCCTTCATTTCATTTTCCCAAGGTTTGAGGTCCTAAGGGTTTTCAAAGTGTCGCTAACAACAACAGGTGGAAAAGCTTTCACTGCACAATAAAATCAACTGAGCACACTGAATAAACACAACATGATAAAAGAGACTTAATTTCTACCTTTCACTTCCAGGAAGACATGATTCTCTTTGCTGCCCAGGTTGTTGGTGGCCACACAGGTATATTTTCCACTGTTCACTGGTTGTGCTGCATTTATCTGTAAAGTGCCGTTTTCATTTATTGTATAAGAGTCCCCATCCACTATGGCAGTCTGACCATCCTTAAACCTACAAAACAAGAGAAAAAACAAGAAGAAACATCGAGAAACATCAGTAACATATTCGCTGTGTGAGTTTATGTACGTTAGATGAAGACAAATATTAGAAAATATTAGAAAAAATAACAAAGCTCTCAGTAGAGACATACCAAGTAACCTTTGGTGTGGGTGATCCAAAGGAGGCACAATCGAGCATGGCTTGTCTATTAGAGATAACCTGGTACAAGCTGTTCGGAGGCGTCAGGACCCTCGGCGGTTCAGCTTAAAGAACATATAATGAGGTAACAGAGTGTTACAAATGTTCAGTCAATCAGGCAAGACGTGTTTGCAGTTAGAAGTTTGCTTGTTGTGTTTTCCATTGATCCTCATACTCCTCTCAAACTATATTGTGAAGGTAAAACTCAAAGACTTGTTGATGTGGTTTCAATCACAGCATTACAATGATATTTATTAAAAAAGAACATGGCAGTTAAGCAGTTTGCAGGGCACTCACAAGGGGTTCAAAATTTTCATTGCTTGTTAGCTGCATTAGCCTTGTAGTTTCAGGGCAAAATTAAGACAGACAGAAAACATGTCTTGACTGATGTAGTTTTCTGGGAAACTGTGTAAATGAGATTTCTGCAGAGCCGATCCTCACAACTGCAACTGAACTCAAAAGTCTAGAAGAGGCAGATCATCCGCTTCATTAATCTCCTGTTATTCACTAGTCTGTTCCACCATGAGGAAGGGAACAGGGCAGTAACTCACCGAGCACATTGACAAGCGCATTGGCAAGCACATAGCCAAACTCGTTGGATGCATTGCACTGATAGACTGCACTGGACCCAGTCTGCACGTTACTCAGGAGAATGGAGTGGTCCTGTATTTTCCGACTCAGATCTTTGGGAGAGTCTGTGGAGGAATCAAATGCAACAGAAATACATACATTCACATTCACATCCACAACCTACAGAACTTAGTTCCACAGGTTTCATCTCTCCAGCTCATAAACGGAGGTATACTCACTCTCTATAGCGACACCATTGACCAACCAGGTGATGGTGGGTTTCGGGTTTCCCCCCACGTGGCATATTATCATGTCTGTCTCTTTGGGCGCCATGATGAGGTTTTTTGGAGGACTGCTGATCCAAAATGGAGCCGCTGTGTGGATGAGAGTGAATAGAACCAAGTGTCACAATGTTCCACTTTGCACAGAGTATATCTGCTCTCAGAACCGCAGGATGTGACTTGTTGACATCCAGACAAATGGAAAATAATTAGAAGTGCAGACTCAACATTGTGAATACATAATGTACGATAAAATCAGATCAAAGAACCCTTTATTAGTCCCAAAGGACTAATGTGAAATGTCAACAATTCATTCATTAATATTCTGTAACCGTTTAATCCTTACTAGGGTCACGGGTACCCGGAGCCTATCACGGGGTCTACAGGAGTGAGAAAGAGACTCATCCTGGCAAGGCACCAGCCTACCGCAGGGTGCTCACACGCACACACACACACACTCACGGTCAATTTAGAATCCCCAATCCCATAAAGGGTCATTTAGAATTTTAATTATTATTTAAAAACAACAACAACAATAGAGGCCTATAACTTCACTAAATATGAACATACAACAAATCAAATATAAAGAAAGACAAATGTAATCTAATGACATTAGATATGCCGGTTAATGTTGAAGATATTTTCCTGGTTTAGCATTTACAGTACACAGTACAGTACAGAGTCCCTATACATTTCAGCTGTAATGCAATAAAATGAGCCTTGATTTTTAATTTGAAAATCAGTAAAAAGCAGAATCTAATAATTCACACCTTTGACCACCACAGTAATGGTGTGTTCAGCACTGCCTAGGTGGTTCTTGGCCAAGCAGCGGTAGTCTCCTGCGTCCTCCTCCGTCACCTCAGTAATCTTCAACGTCTTCTGGAAGTTCTGGAAGGAGAAGCGGTCGCGGGGCAGCTGTCCGTTGTCCCTAGTCCAGGAGATTTCTGGCGTCGGCCTGAAACAAAAAGAACAATATTGCCTGGATTAAAAAAACACCTGCCTGACTGCCATCCTGGCTCCATCCTAGCTTTCGGCCCACCTGATGATTTAGTTAGTTCTTAATTTGCTGTTTGTTTTAAAAAGTGTGTGTGAATACTTTTGTCATTCTGTGTCTCTTCCACTGTGGTTTAGTGCAGGTTTATTGTGGAACAGTTCATATAAAACCAGAGTGGCACTTCACACAGGCTTCTTAGTGCTGCAGACAATGGCATTTACATTATACACTGAGAGGCTTTCACTCATTGAAACACTCGCTCTAATGGCCTCAGCCGTCGCTGTGCCCCTGTTGCCAGAGGGAGAGTGGAAATTACAGCTGATGTAACAACTAACAGCTTATGTCTGAAGGTTAACATTTGTCCAGCATATTCCTAGGCATTTGTTGTATGTTCATATTCTGAAACTGACATAATTTAAAATGAACTTGATCTAATATGCTTCTTTGCGAATAGTCTCGCACTTCATCTACATCTCATTACAGTCGTTCACCACTCCATCCTTCCAGATACTTACAGACCATCGGCAAGGCACTCCAGCACAAGAGTTTCTTGTCGAAGGACCACAGTGGTGCTGTTGACCCCTGACGGGTGCATAAAGGAGGGCTTCCGCTCTCCAGCTGGACGATCTGAAACAAGGATTGGTCAGATCAAGTCGATCAGGAATAAGCCACAGTGGAAAAGAGCAGCCAGTACAAGAGAAAAGAAAAGAGCTCAGACACTGGGGTGTCACTGAAAGGGTATGTTTTGATGACTGTAATTTAAGCACAATGTAGTTCATCACTGACATGATGCTTGTCTTTTTCCCTGTCACTATAATGGTAAACTTCAACCAATAGGTCCACCAACAGTTACCCAAACAGGAATTAAGCTTTGTCCTAGATTATATTTTCCTTTTAATAAATAAAAAACAACAGTGAAAATGTCGCTTGGTCCAGGGCAAAAAAAAATTCTGACCCTTTAATGCAAAACTCTCATTGAAATGCAACTCATCTTTAGAGTCAAGTGAACCTCTTACTGGAAAGTAGGCATCTGTGATTGGATGACAGTATCCTTCCATTGCCTCTTTTTATATTGACATTAAAAAGAGAATTGAAGGATTAAGAGGAAATCATGAAAATATGATAGATTTAAACAAGTAATACCAACTTTCATATTTGACCCATGATTGTACTAAGTACATACTTTTTCAAACACAAGAAAAAAAGTTCAATGGACGGCTATATTAGTATGTGACAAAAATCTCATGTATCATCTAAAGATTAAGGGAAACGTTACACAAACACTGATTGATGAAAAAGGACTTGGTGCTGCCATCACTTAGCTCTTCAGTCAGTTATTTTACTGAATCACTTATTCGTTCATTTCATGTCAATGGTATAGGAAACCATTAAATGCACAGAGCAAATGTTACTTGTAATGTCAGCCGTAGTCTCTTTTTCATCCTTAAGTGATACTGAAGTGTAGAAGAGGTGTTGACATGATATTAATTTCAATGGACTGAAATGTAAAAGTAAGACATGGACTGAAAGATAAAGTGTGAGGGGTGGGTACAGGTTTTAAAGGAGTTGTGTTAAGTCACTGGTTAGATGGAGCTACGAGGTTGGAAGCAGGGTTCACTTGGACGAGGTCTGCTAGAACTCACCACCCAAAAAATCAGTGTCATTCAAATAAGCTGCCAAGACTGTCTCATTCATTGCATCAACTGAAATACAACAAAAAAATCACAAACATGCAATGCTAAAAGAACATAATGGAATAAAAAAATGTAAATAATACAACAGTGTTATCGATACTATCATCTCTTGAACACGCTCTCAGGATCTAGAGCTCATTCCATTTCAATTCAGCGAATTTCAGTCTAAATTACCCATTTATTATTCTAAATAAACTTTAATTAGATTGAGGCCAAAACTGTATTCATCTTTGTTATTCTATAGGTGAGTACATTATATGTATACAAGAAGTTACATGTATGTAGTCAAATGCAAACATTTACGTTTTCTTGTGAAAAAAAGTGAAAATGAGTCCATATCCTCTGTAGAACACCCTATAAAACAGAAATTACTCTTATTTATTGTGTTTAAAATTTGGAGAATACATATATTACGACTGGGCACCTTTAGGCATCATTATCGCGTTAACACATAATTTATTTTTATTTTTTACTTTTACAATTATTATATCAAGCATTAATGCAGCGCTATACGAGACAAAAGTAATGGGATGCCTAACCCCACCCATACAAGCGGATACGTGTAGCGCTCCTGCTACTTTTGTCCACATTATATGGACAAAACACTAAAAGGGACGGACACTGCATTCAGATACACAAACTTTCATATGGAGTTGGTCCCCCTTTGCAGCTGCTATAATGCTCTGGACTCTGGGGGGAACTTGTTTTCTATAACAGACTACATAAAACGTGAATGCCCTGCAGTGGCAAATTTATATTTGATTTGATTACTTTAATGTTTAAGCTGAGATTTAAAAGAAATATTTTAACTGTATTAAAGGGAAAAAGCACCTGAATTAAATTGCAAACCAAATGTTTTTTTAACTTTTGAATTATTTCATTTTGCGTATTACAGAAAACCATGTGATTAATTGCGATTTAAAACTTTAATCATTGCCCAGCATTATTATTATTCATAATGTTGTCTAATTCAGCAAATAAACAATAACTGTGCATTAAAGGAGAAGTCTGAGTGTTCTGGAGTGCTTTTGCATATGATTAGGTTCACATCTGTGCAGAAATAGAAGTGTTATAATTTCCAAAGCTGTAAAATGATCTTACTAAAAGTCATCTCACTTGTTAATGTTATTCTGTTCCTTTCTTTTGATAGTACTGGTTCTCTATATGACAAAACAATAAAGAAACAAACTAAGTGTACTGGAAGAATTCATAGGGAACAGAATCCCACTCTTCTAAAATAATGCTGCTTATATCACACTGTAAGAAAGGTGTTCATGTCCAGGACAACATGAAATTCAGAGTTCAATGAATTTCAAAAAGTAGAGAAACAGAATGTAAAACCTTTGATTAACTATTAGTATTATAGTTATACTAATATAGTATTATAGTAACTATTAGTAGTGAAGAAAAACTTTTTAAAGAAACTAAATGTTTTGGGTTTTTTTCAGTCCTGAATGGGGTACAGACATCCACCACACAGAAGCACGCCACTCTCATCCACTCAAGTGGAGTCTGCAGAGCCAGTTTACTGAATTTCAACCAATATATCTTATATAAATACGATCATTCATGCTGTCTTAAACATGAGTGTTTCCTCAAAGTATAAGTCACTCTGGATAAAAGCGTCTGCCAAATGAATATAGTGTAAAGTAATTTTATGAAACACTTTAAAAATGTGGAGAGCCTCACCGTCCAGCACGTTGACTGTGATGGGCTGCTTCTGCTGGATGGTCTGAGTGTGGGGGAAGCGAGCGAAGCAGGTGTAGTCGTTTCTGGTGTCCTCCGCCAGCACATTAGAGAAGTACAGGTCTCCGTTCAGCGCCTGAGACACACGACTGTTCTGAGGCAGCCGCTGGAAATCTGCAAAACGAAATACACACAAAGAAGAGCCTCATGTCTGATGAGTGAGTCTATCAGCAATGACTGAACTATTATCATATCAGCAATACATAGTAGCTTGATGACTCATTGTAATGTAAAGTGTTAGATAACCAACATATTTTGTGCAATAACTAGAAATGTCTTATACACGAGTCAGAGAGCTGTTTTACTTAGAATAGTTCTGTGGGTTTATGTACCGAAAACAGCTGTAATGACTTCTGACTGGCTTCCATGTATTGGCAGCTGAAACACTTCCCCAAAACCTCTGAATGGCTGAGGCTTTTTTTTTTTTTACTTTATTTAAGTTTTTATGCTTAAGGTGGTAGCCTGTCTTTACATAGCCTTTCTGATCAGATGCTGTCATCCAGTGGGCTTTCGGTTATTCTCAGTAAATGACTGTAAGCATGTTTGAGTGTCTTCTTGACTCACTGTTGTTCATCCAGAAGATGATGGGTGGGGGGAGGCCAGCTGGGGGTCTGCAGTGCAAAACCAGAGACACGCCCACCTGCACTGTGATTGGTTCAATTCTCTCCTTCGACCACAAGGGGGACTCTTTGGAACAAAAGTGAAAAAGATGCAAACCAATAGATCTCTTACTGAGTGAATCCACAGCCTCGAGTCTCACACAGTGCAGCTTTATCATCCAGACACTTAAAAGTCCCAGTTATTAGAATGGCGAGTTTTGCTATAAATTATGTTTCATTCATTGACTCGTTTTGGCAGTAGTGCAGATTCTAAACCTGCATCACGTGTTTGTAATTTAAAAAAAAAAGAAGAAATCTTCATGTGATTCAAATTGGATGAAAATGGACTGCCTGTTTCTGCAGAAAGAAAAAAGAGCATCCTTTACATTTTTACTATGTTTTTGTCTCCGACTGATACTGAAACAAACAGCAAATGTTGGTGAAGACCCAAAAACAGAAGGGAAATTAAATGTTAAATCATTATATGATATTAAATATGCCGTTATTCAATAACATTTAAACAGTAGAATACAACAGAAATATCTCTACATTAAACGACATTTACCAGACATCATTTAGGCCTGTGCTTATTCATTGTGTGGGGATTATGAAGCTTTACACTTTGACTGTTGTTTGTGTGGTACACAGAGACTTACTGGACTGTCGTATGACGATGTTGTTGGAAATGGCAGTGCCGTGTTCATTCCGCGCCATGCACTGATACACTCCCTCATACGCCTCAGCTTTCTCCTCACTGATGTCTATCACCAGCGTGCCCGAGTTGGGCTTCGTGATCACCTTCGGGTCTTTATCCACATCGAAATGAGTGCCGTTGCGTGTCCATGAGAAGCTGTGAGGTAGAAGGAATAGCACAGTGTTAGGAAGCAGGCACTCTGCATTTGAGCGAAACAGTGAGTGGCCAATGCTTATGGGGAGCAGTGTGTAGGGATGATACCTACTCAAGGGTATCTCAGTGGGGCCACTAGTAGTCTAGTACTGGGATTCGAACCCATGCCCTTCCGATTACAGGGCACTGTACATAATGTGAGCTTTTAAACGTTTTAATACCAATGAGAATGTTTTCTGATCAGATTACAGAAGTGTATTGTTTTAAAAACTAGCCGATATTTATTTCCATATATTACAGTATTAGCTTGAGGACAATTTCTAGTGAAAGTAATCATTCATACATGAACACACCAAGGCACACACTGCGAACAGCACAAAATTCTTCCTCTGCATTTAACCCATTCACCAAGTGAAGCAGTGGGCAGCCAGGAGCACCGCGCCCGGGGAGCAGTGTGTGGCAACGGTACCTTGCTCAGGGTACCTCAAGGGTGCTAACAGCAGTCCTGGGAATCAAACCCACAACTTTCTGATCGCAAGACTACCAGCTTAAACCTTCATTTTGAGGTTAGAACTCATATAACTGCTGTTTAATATTTGTTTGCATATTAACATTAATATGTGCTTTTAACTGTGGTTTAGGAAAGCAAACTGTCAAATCACCCACTCTTCATATCAAACCTGCCCATGAACATGACAGCTATTTTAGTAAACAACATGTTAACAATTTCCCTCGTTATATGATTCTTTCATTTAAATCGGAGGCATTCTGGGTGTTATTCTAAAGTTTGAATAGCAGTGTTTTTATTAACCTGAGTTGTTCTTCAGTTACAGAAGTGTGTTATAAAAGTCTAAATGTGGTTCTGTGGTCAGTAAAATGACTTCCTGTAAGTCTCAATATTTTTTTGCACATCTGTTGGCCTCCTTGAATGTTACACAGCTCTAAATGGAGTCACAGTTGATATTGAGTGAGAGCAGCATGAAAGAACCTTTGGTGACAGTATCAATTGGTCGCCATGGTGACATTAATCAGGGGATTCTGAATGACACCCACCTGGGATGCGGCTTCCCTTTCGCTTCACAGTGGATGACAATGTTCTCCCGTGGGTCAATAATGTAATCCTTAGGGGACTGGTGGGTTATAGTGGGAGGCTGTGGCACTAGAGTGGAGAGAGTGATGTGTTATCAGTAAAATACACACACACACACACACACACACACACACACACACACACACACACACACACAAACCTATCTGCACATTGGAACATTCCACACAAATGTACCACGTTTGCAGAATCTTTTTTAGCACAAATCAGCAAAAACCACAGCACATAGCAGGCATCTATTTTGGATCCTTATTTTGCTACAACTAAGCAGCTGACTGCAGGAAAACAAGAAGGACCAAAAGCCAAAATGCACCAGACATGCAATAAAATACAGTCGTAACAATTTGCTAATTGCTTTCTGTTTGTTTCTGACCATGCAACAGTTTCATGACACTGTTTTAAGCAATAAAAAGTCACACCACAGCATGCAAGCTTCAGAATAATGAAGGAAAGACATTCCACAGCAATTGTCACAGCAAAGGTGTCCAAACTTACATCCCTCCAGAACTTTAGCTTTTTTTTCCACATGAAACAGCAGGAATATGAGCAGAGAGTAAGACAGCTCAGCATTAGCAGCAAGAAGAAAGACAGTCACTACAGTTTCACCTAAACTGTCATGAATTCAAGACATTTCATTCCCATCTTGCAGTCCCCATGACATTTCACACTTAAAAGTGTTCTCTAATGAAAGAATGGATGTATATAATCTGTGTGTTTGTTATATACATGTAATCTAGGGTATAAAAGTTATTACTTAAACAAATACATTGTATATAAATAAACACCAACATAAATCAGCAAAACTCCCAAATTAACTGCCAAAGACCGTCTCCTAACGAAAAGGAGTCAGTCTCTGAAATATTACATTCAAGACGTATCATTAATTTTTAACTGTGGGAATACAGTGAATAGAGAAACAGGGAATAAACAGCATAATTATCTATTTACGTAATTATCTGCCTTTTTAACCATCTTACAACTACTGATACATGACAAATTCTGAATGTTAATTTTATTTAACTTCATTCACTGTGTCATACCATTTTCTTCATCATATAAGAATTGTCCTTCTACGCCTCGGTGCATTTCTATTCGAATAAGCTAGACCATTAGAATTCTTTTATTCTCTCATCTGGAACCACACTGGTATTAAAACGGTATTAAAATCCAAACTTTGAATCCAAACTTTTTATACAAAAAGGCTTGCATTTCAAATGGTATATTCTATAAAGTTATTCAGTTTTCAGACTATCTGAGTGTAACAGAGTGTTGTCATCATTATTCTTAGATTCATTATTCTTATTCTTATAGGTGGCACATGGTGTATTTTTGTAGAGAGAGAAAGAAAGAGAAAGAGTTAGTGAGAGCTTAGTATCTATAACTGGCTTATACTGGCTTAAATAAGACACACATGTCACTTTCTTGAGTGAAAAGTCAATGCAGTACTATATACTATATGTAATACTAAGTTAAGATTGATTTCCTCTCATCTCAGAGATACATAAACAGACTTAAATCCTAAAAAGAGATTAAAGAAGCCATTTCCTGTTCAAGTAAATTCTAATCTAATTGAATCAGTACTAAAACTCAAGATAATATTCTTTTGACATGTAAAGTGCCTTTAGAGAAAGAATACAATGTTCATAATTAAAAACATAAATATATCATAGCTCAGCTTGATACTCACGGTCCAGAGGCACTTCTAAGGCGGCGGTCATGTGACCCAGCAGTAGCACCATCACCGTACCTTCACAAAGGGTGGACTTTCTCTTCCAGTTCATGGTGGGTGTGACACAGGGAAAGCTTTCCGCTCTGCGCCAAAGGTAAGTGGCCCCGCTGTGCACACTCAGAATGAGCCCTCGCACATACAGGACGTCCACAACTCACCTACTGAGAACAGAGGAAGACCACAGAGAGAAAGAGTAGCATCAGATATAAACAAGACTATTAGAGAAGTTTTTAGGTAAATAAACAGCTAAATTGCTGCTATTAAATTATAGTGTTGCTACTAGGAAAAGCAATGAAGTGGATGTGTACCACACTGCTATGAGAAATTTGAATATTATGACGTAATCCAACCGGTAGAGGGGCCTTAACTTGCATATTTACATAATACTGTCCCGAATTATTAGGCTGTATTAGTTGATGATGTCTAGGCTTTTTTTCTTGCAGCCGGATGAGCTAAACGTAAAAAAACATAAATTAAGGATTATTTTTATGTTATTTTCATTTGTCTAACACCCTCTTACCAAACTAAAGCAGAAGCAGAAGCTGTCACTACAGACTGTAACTGATCCTACTATTGCAAACAACCTTAACCACTGATCAGTGATTAAGATTGCCATAATGGTATTGACTACAGGAGCCATGGGGAGTTTTTACATCAGTTTTAGGGAGTTTTTCCTCTGTCACACTTCGCTTGCTCACTAGGGACCTGGATTCAGGAAACCTGCTTTGTGACAAACGTGGCAAATGACTTCATGGAGCACAAATATTGTAATTATTTCAAATTAAGTTTTTAAAATTATTTCAAGCTTAATTCTTGAAATTCAACTGCAAGTCAGGGAAATGACAGTATAAAAAAAACTGCACATATTAACAAATACATATATACAATGCTTTATATTTGCATGTTTAAGAAGCTAGCTCAAGCTGTAATAAGCCTTGTCACTTATATTAGCATGGCGCTAACGAACAGGCTTCTGTAATTACTTGATGAGTTGAGTCAGGTGTGCTTAAAGAGAGAATTAGAATCAGGATCTGAACGTTTTATTGATCCCGGAGGAAATTGCTTAAAATAATGATAGAGATTTTAAACTCTGCAGTGCTATGGTTCATCAAGCACTGGAGCACTCGTTTTCTAATGCTACAAGCCTCTTTAGTGATGTTCAGAAACAGGACGATTTCCACATCAATTAAATGATTAACAAGAATTTGAACACTGAAAATTACTGATAAAATACGGAGTCAGAATTGCCAGTGCAGTAACAGATAGCATGGTATTATTTTGATAGTCATCATTACTGCTTAGCCCTGGTAATTTCATCTGGGGAAATTACAAGCTGAAGCCATTGGGCATCTTATAATGTGAGTCTAAGGCCAACAGCAGCGTGTGTGTGCCCAGCTCAATACGACCAGGCCCATGTGAGTGCACTCAGCTGGAAGAGAGGATGCTGCTGTGATGGCAACACATTCTGCGCTGGCATATGGATCACAATACACATGACTGAAGCTCCAAATTAAGCAGACTGCTGTCTGGTTCTTCAGAGATAGCAAGAAAAACAACACACTGCCCCTTCTGGGCCTGGGACTATAAGCCGCAATTCAAGTCTAACCAGGGAATCACAGCAAACAGAGTTTCCTTAGGATGAGAGGAACATCTAAGTATTCAGTAATGCGTCTTCTACACCAGTGCAGTCAGGAGAAAAAACTACCATAAAACTATAACCAGAATGAAAAGGATGTAGGCCTGCAGGTTTCTTTAAAGAGCAATTCTTCTGAAGTTTGATACATTACAGGGGGTCCTCAGGGTATAACCGTCTCGACACACACTGCTCACTCCCATAAAAACTTTTAAAAATGGAAAAATCTTATGGACTACACGGACGAAATAGTTTGGTTGCATGCAGTGGAAGAATACGCAGAATACACAGAATACGCAGAATATGCAGCAACACTGAGTATGAGTGGGAGGTGCCGTCCCTCAGTACGCTTGGACAAGTGCAGTATATTTATAGGGTACTTGCAGTTAATAGTATATCATAAAGTTCCAAATAAACACTAGAATGCTTTAATGAAGACTGAGAAATGTTTACCTCGTAAAAATGTCAGTCTGACTGCGCACCAGGGTGCTTTACATTATAACACTGCACTTTCTAACATTTACTGTTCCTTCAACCTTCAATACGTTTGGCCCTCTTCAAACATCCTTAACTGAATCAGATGCACAGTAAAGACATCAATAGTATGTGCATGCTAGCTACAGGCTGAAACAAAACTGTGGTTCGTGGGGGTTTGGTGACTCGGCCAGAAGATAACTAATGCAATGTGTGCAGAAAAAGAAATAAATTCGTCTGTAACTCTACACCTATTAAGTGTATCTACAAAGAAGATAAAGTCAAACTGGCTGTTAAAACAAAAACAGCTGCATTTTTGTGCTTGATGCACTGGTACCAGACCAACCCGATATGAAAAGGAATATATGTATGATCAGAGTTTCTAGGAAGCTCTGAAGATGATGTAGCATCAAGGGAGGGTCTCTAAGTGCACCTCTCTGAGTGTAAAAGGTTGTATCGGATAGGTGAATGGTGCCTGCATAATTCATGAGATCTGGAGAGAGAGAGAGAGACCTCAAAGTGAAGCATAATGCAGAGGAAGGTCATAGTGTCTCTACATCAGAACATGCTGAGTTGACCTTGGACCAAGACATTGCCTTCTGTCTGTGCAATATCTCAGCTCTGACACTGAAGACGTTAAGAGCACAAAAACAACACTGGTTTAATACCAGGGCTGCCACATGTGCAATTAGCCGCATATTAGTGGAAATCACAATTTTCTCTTTACAATTAGCCCATCACACAATTAAGGACAAAATTAATAAATTTAATCTGCAGTAAGTTCAGATTTCAAACTAAACAAAGCACTCCATTTTCAAATAGCTTTGCTGTGCTCACAATTAGGCAATTACTGTGATTATTTTTAGGTGGCCAGTCACTGGTCAGGCGTTTAGCCCTTGGACGCATGCAGTGGATCAGTCTCCTGCATAAATATCATATTCTCCTTGAATCCTGTTGACCTCTTGCTGTACCACTGTTTGAAAAAGTAGTTCTGAGAGATTGTTAGTCCATCAGTATATGGACCTGAAAAGACACAGTCCAGCGCATCATTTAAAGTAGCTGCCAACGCCATTACACCTCCCAAACATCGCTGGCACTCGACTTGAACTGGTGCTCCATGTCCATTAGCGAACCAGTCCCTGGCCCAGCGAGAGTCAGTCTCTCCTCATCTGTCCATACGATCTTTGGAAAATCAAAAATTATTTCTTGGCCCAATCTCTTCTTATTTAGCGCGGGTCAACTTTTAAGAAAAGGTTTTCTTGTTTAAATCTTGTTAAAAGTGTTTTCAGTACATGGGCAATAAGACAGGAAGTAGCACCTGAGCAGGTGTGTGTGATTACAGCGTGAACCAACACAGTTTTTCATCGCTCCATCCGTTTTGTTTGTTATTGTTTTTGGATGCACATTTAATTTTGAAGAAACGCAGAATACCTATTCTACGATACCTATAAAGTGGCAAAATGACTGTAACTGATCATTGGCATGCTAGACTTCCTCACCACACAGACCATTTCTCACTTATACATTTTGCATAGAAATGATTTAGGTTTGGATAGAACATAATAAAACCAGCTAATAATTATACACACACTGTGGTGTTTGACTAAGATTAAACCAATATGGCGCAAGAATTTTCTTCATATATTAAGGTAGCTTTAGAGACTTTCTAGGGATGGATATCGACTTCCTGACCTGTCAATACTAAAACATTGGTGCTGCTGACAGTGTTTATGCAGCATTAACGCATATGTGTGGTGTAGCGATTGCTCCTCCCTCAAAACATACACAGAAAAGTCAGGGAGCAATCTAGCTTGTTATTTTAAAATATCTAAAGTGTTTAAAATCTTTTCACTTCATTCTTTGTGCCAAATTATAAAGAGTGGAATCAATAAGAGTAACAACGGATATCAGTGTTGATATCTGTATCAGTAAAATAGCAGCAACCCATCCCTAACACTTTCACTGCAGATGAATGCACTGAAAAATTAGAGAAGGAAGGTTCTGCAATTATGCACTGAATGGTGCTTCAGACCATTACGGCTGTGGGTCTAATCACGCAGCTCCGTTCAGCTCTGCTGAAGGCACACATTAGTCCAGACAGACCCCGTCAGAGAAAGTTCTTTGTTTTAAACCATGTAACAGGTAGCTTTTGGCGGCTGCTATAGCAACGGCAGACATTCTGTATCGCAGAGGGAGCACCTAAAGCCTTCGAGGAGAAAAAGGAGGTCACTGACCTCAGTAAAAAACTGTCAGTCACAAGATACCACTGCTGCCATTAACCCAAAACAAAACCACAGGCTGAGAGGGGAGTGACACGGAAACATAACAGATATGTCAAAGTGAACAAGTGAACAGCAGAAGCTGCAACAGGCAAAGGCACAGAACATTCGCTTCTGAAAGAACAGATGATTTTAAGCAGTGGTTTTACAACCCATTCCAGTCACAATAATATCAGGCATGAATTGCTTCTAATCATGTGAGAGGATCTGATTCACTGATGCAAGGAAGAAGCTTCCCCATTATGAGTCTGAATTTTACATTACAAGGCGATCAGCGACACGAATATCAATCAGATGTAAATTGCTCCGCTCTGACTGACTGACTTGGACTTCACAAGTCATTAACTTTTTGATGACTAATGGAAGGAGGACACATGCTAGAAGGGCCTCTCTGTGAAAGATCGCTAAATTCACTGTAACATTAGGGAGAGCCACAGTAAGACCTGGTTTAAAGAGCCCGAATAAGTATTACAGCGACAAGCTGGATGACGTGTCTCAGGGAACGCTCCTTCATTTATTCATGTGTACTTGTGAAACCTGAAGACTGGTGAAAACAACTGCAACAAGCTGGAATAATTACAATCAGGTGTACATGTATTTAATATTTGTAATTTGGACTGTTTATATGGGTGTAACAATACAGTCACACAATTTAGTTTGAGCCACCCATGAAATATTCAATAATAAAATGTAACTGAAAACTATATTCTCACCATTTTAGTATGAAATCAGAGTGAAGAAAGGCAGGCTGGCAGGGCATCATCTGGAAATCGTCAGCTGCAGTGCTCTGGGTCTGACAGTTATTTGTGACTGACTTAGGTTTGGCTTGCAGTGATTTAATGTCCATGCACTGTGTTTCTAAGAACGGGGGGAACATTCCACAGTGGCTTCATGGACACAGCTGAGTTTAGCCATTAACCCACAGATGCTTCAAGCACTGCAGGCAATAAAACACAGCCACAGCTAATCCTTAATCCCTCATGTCCACTTTCCACCGCCATGCCATTCCTGATTATTACAACAAGGTGTTGGATAACAACATGCAGTGAAAGAACACAAAGGAGTGCACACACATACACACACACACACATACACACACACACACACACACACACACACACACACACACACACACACACACAC
>JBBPDE010000128.1:15622028-15660981 GCA_037974605.1 Nannopetersius ansorgii
CCTCTTAAGTGGACAGTTTGATTTCACAGACGTGTGATTGACTTGAAGTTACATTGTGTTGTTTAAGTGTTCCCTTTTTTTAGCAGGATATCTTCATTTTGTTGAAGTAAAGTGGCACCTTAGAGTCACATGTGAACATGGCACAGCACACAGTGTGAAATTCTTTCTCTCCATTTAACCCATTCACCATGTGAAGCAGTTGACAGCCAGCGAAGCAGCACCCAGAGAGCAGTGTGTGCGGACAGAAGCTTGCTTAAGGGAAACTGGAGTACTTCTTCGCCATAAACGGCTCTTTCTGAACAGAGACCACCGAGCAGACCTGTGAACATCTGACCAGGTCAGCACGGAGAGCTGACTAATATTTCTTTCTTTCTTTCTTTCTTTCTTTCTTTCTTTCTCGCTCTCTCTCTCTCTCTCTCTCTCTCTCTCTCTCTCTCACACACACACACACACACACACACACCTAATTAAAACACCACAATTTCCTCTTCACTACGCGTTGATTTTTAGTGTAGTATATTTTAAACCGTGATCAGTCGCGGTTGTGTGATAACTCCTCTGTCAGAGCAGATTGTTGGGGCGGTTTGTGTATGAAAATGAACCGTTTCCGTCTGGTGTGTTGGTCGTCCGGAAGGGTGGTACCTGTGGAAGTTCTGCAAACAGCCTTCAGCGCTCAGTCTCTCTCCCTCGGTCTCAGGACTTTGCTCCACGGGGTTTCTATCCAAACTTGCTGTTTCAACGTCGTGAGGTGAAGAGGCTCGAAATGTAATGATTAGCTGCACTTTTTGGTGTATTTGGATTTTTTTGGCTGCGTAGGAGGAGTTTAGCAGCGCACCTGGCTGAACGAGCTCTCCGTCAGGCAGTGAGTGTGAGACAGAGCTGAGTGTATGTGAGCTGTGTGTCAGAGACAACTTCTCTGCTCCACTTGGTACAAGGAGTTTCACCTTCCTCTTCTCTGCAGGTAGGCTGGGATCACCTGAATCTAGTCATTTATGTCAGTTAGTCGAATTTAAACACGGAGACACGACATGAGGGCGTGTTTGTTTGCTTGCATGTTTTTGTTTTTGCATTCATTTGTTTGTTTATTCATACACCCTTTGCGCTCACAGTTTATGATTAAAGACGAATTTGAAGTCGCTCCTCGTATTTTTTAAAAGGGCTGAACTACAGCAGTGGCCGCTGGCTCATTACAGGATCTGAAGAAATGGGAAGTGGGAGATATGTGGTCGGTTCTCTCTCAACAGTACTAGATGTCTGAGGTGCTCAGTTTGGACCCAGAAATCTTCTGCGTTTTGTACGTTTCAACAAATCGTTTAGATCCACTGTGATGAACAACACAAACTCACCTCTGTCAGAACTGTAGGCCAGGTGTTGGCGTGTTTTCGAGTTGTAGGCCCATATCCCCCTTGGTTTGCGGTTTTTCTGAGGGGTTAGGTGCCAAAATAATCACAGTTCATCTTTTAATTAAATGTTTTGCCACCTCTCTGTATTTCTTTGAATTAAACTGTGTCTTACACTGTGCTTTTTACTGATATAATAATGAATTCTGGTGTGTTTGGCTGTGGGTCACTCAAAATCCACTTTTAACCACAACTAACTTGTCAGGGTTTGCTGTTTTTGCTCTAAATGAGTTGATCCAGTTGGGGCTTGGTGTTCATGCCTTAACTGAATTGATCCACTTGGGGCCTGTTGGTAAATGAATTGCTTGTCCTATGGGTGGCTATTTTAGGCCTGAACTTGAGCATCTTTATTTTGAGCATGTAAGCACACAGCTTAGGAACACATTTTATCCTCACACTATTTATGCCTTTGCTTTGTTGTACCACGTTGTACAATACTGTGAAACACTGTGTATTAATAAATATAGTGCCATACCTTTTTGTAAACATCAGTCTGTTTACAATTCAGTTCAATCCCAGACACCCATTGCACATACCTCTCATTACTCTTTCAAATTTCATTACATAAGCATTAACACAACAAAAAAAACCTGAGTGTACTGGACACAAGTGGCCCTCAGGAGGACCAGAGGGTTAAGGGTAGGGTATCGCTCATATGTATCAGTGGATGAATATGAGCAATCTTTGCTGATGCTGCTGTGAAATTTTTGTTATTTTGATGCATGCATTTTTAATGACTGAGAAATGTAAATCTAAATGAACATTGTGAAACAATGCAGCACTGATGTGTGGAAATGTACAATAAATATGTCATCAAATATTGGTCGAATCTAATCTAGCCAAACCTGACTTTTTTATATAATATAATTTCATAATGGTTTGTAGAACGTGCATTTTTTGTTGTTGTAATTTTCTGCTGAACAGAATCTTGACCCAAACTTAAAAAATCATATCAAACGCAGAAATATGTGAATAGCTACACCTCTGTATTACCCCTCTGTCATTTCGCTGGGGGTGGTCACAGCTTTACACTGAAAGTGTAATGTACACATGTGCTTGATAGCGTCCTTAGTCATGCTTAGATGGGGCAGAAATCTGACTCCTCTCAGCTAGTGAAAGGTGTTGTGTTTGAATAATGACATGCCTGTCCTTTCCCTGGTCTGTACAGTGTGTTGTGTAAGTCCATAACAGCTTTGTTGGTTGAATCATTTGAACCCAAGGCTGATTATTCAGTTTATTAAACATAATACTTATAACTGAAAAGCTTGTATAAATTGAGTCCCTCTACTTGTATTGTGTTGTTTTGCGTTTGTTTTTCTCTCTTGTCTGCCCGTTTTTCTCTCTTATCCCATTATTGGTCGCCAATTCTCCGGTTGCACTCAGTTCCACTCAGGTGTGCCATCATACCCACCCAGAGAGAGCAAAGACAGTTTGGCTCTCTCAGACTCCCAGCCATTGACGGCTGCATTGACATGGGATTGATCTCATGAGTTCCGACTCGGGAGCTTAGTCCCACTCTTGAAACTAAAATGCAAGTTATGTCTAAGTGACTGATGTGCATTTTTTTTTCTGTATCTTTTGCATGAGATTTTGCATGTCAGCATTATGTTGGCACTTCTGTGGTTCCTCAGATCTTGCTTTCTCTGTCTCTTTTTTTTTTCCAAATGCTGTCTTAAAGCTGGCATTTTCCAGTTCCCATGCATGTCTTTTTATTTCACAGGCACTGTGATTACCCCAGCATGAGCATTCAGCCTAGGAGGATCCGCTTGAAGCCTTGGCTTCTAGCTCAGGTGAGGAGCAGTTATTCATAGTTCTGTATTGGGTGAGGTGGTATGCTAAGATGTGACATCAGGTGGTTGGAAACAAAAGGAAAGCGAGTTTGGCTTTAAACCCTACTCTTCTTTCAACTTAATGGCTAATTACCAAGCTCCTAACAAGCTGTTCTGTCGCAGGGGAAATGCTAAACTCTTCAATGAATTATTTTGGCACAGTTTTGTTTATAAAAGTAGACGTTATGTGTTGCTTCAGGTGAACAGTGGTAAATACCCTGGCCTGCACTGGCTCAATAAGGAGCGACGCTTGTTCCAGATCCCCTGGAGACATGCCACACGCCACCTACCCACTCTGGAGGAGGAAAACACTATATTCAAAGTGAGTGCTGTCCAAAAGTAAATTTGTGTGTGTATAAGAGCACGTGCGTATAGAGAAACGCTTTGTTTTTTAAAAATAAACCTTAAATATGCCCCTACATATGCTCCCAGAACGTTTTAATTTCATTTTAAACTTGGTTTAATGCATTACCCATGAAGAAAATGCAAAGGTAAATATCAGAATCAAACAACTTTATTGCTTAAAAAACAGTTAGCGTTAGACGTTAGCATTAGCAGTGTGCAATAGGGCTGGGCGATTAGGCCTAAAACCAAAATCTTGATTAATTGAACATTTTAACTCCATTACGATCAATGAACGATTTTTATTTATTAATTTATTTTTATTTATTTATTTATGCGCTCATAGTTCACTGACAAGTTGCTCAGTTGTCTCAGTGTTTAAGCTCTCCGTGCTCGACATGTCGGCGGAATAGTTTAACATAACGGAGCGGGGTCACGTGACTCCACACACGGTAGTGTTTTTAAAGAGAAAGTAATCGAAATAATCAACCTGGGAAAATTAGATCGATTATAGGTTCTGAATGTCGATTTAGATTTTTTTTTGATTAATCGCGCAGCCCTAGTGTGCAAAGACTCATACACATAAGAAACGTTGAAAAACTCACTGTACCCACGTGTTTGGACAGGGCACAGCTTACCAATAATAAATAAACTGAGAAAACTGTTGAAAATATGGGGGGGGGGAGTTTAAAACACTAAAATACGAGGACAAGACACAGAGCAGTCGTGCTACATTATTTTTATGGCAGTTGTCAACATTTAAACTCTTTAGACTGAATCTGTGTAAAACTGATGTGTTACTCTGTGTGTACAGTTACACACACACACACACACAGACGCACAGAACTCCTCCTGTACTCAGAGACAGGAAATTTAAAAGTAGCCAATCTGAGAACGTTATTTATTTCTCCTTGCTGCTTATTGGCTGCTGCCTTGTGATGCTACAATCCAGAATTTCCCCCGTGGAGCGTCTTCTTGTTCTGCTTAAAAGCCCTGTATTTTTATTAGTGTAAATTAAATAAATTTTTACTGCATTTACCTACTTATACCAAAGAAAATGTGTGTGCATGTATATACGGGGGGAGTGAAGTCTATACAGGGGTAACATCTGTATTTTACAGTCTAGCGAGGCAGCTCTGCAGCACTGCAGTGTAAACTGTACAGTACGAACATGGGTTTACCTTTACGTTTTCTTTAAGGCTAATGAGTTTAAAATGAAATTAAAGTGTTTCGCTGGCATATTCAGGGTTTGCACTATAACATATGCATTTTTAAACACTGTTTTTTCATTATATGCGGGCGCTCTTAGAACATAAACCCCACGAAAAGCAGGGGGTTGCTGTACAAACATTTATACATCAGTACAATATGTGTTAATGCAGTAATTATTTTTAATTATGCATTTTATACATTTGAAGGAACATGCTTTTACAGTAACAATCTACGTTTCTGCTCTGCTGACCCCATATACATGCACTTTGTAGCTTACAGTTACAGATCTGTTTGACTGCATCATTTGTTGGGCCTGCACAGCACAACACTGTGAGAGCTTACTGTCCACTTTGTCAGATGCAAACAGACAGGCGACATTGAATGTAGATAGAAGGTGAATGTGCCTATGTTGATGTGCAGTTGTCCTATAGTTGATCTGATTTGGTAACGGTGTTGATTCCGCACACTGTAGTTAGGCTGCAGGATCAGTGCAGCACCACAGTGGAAGTGTGCCGGCCGTGGTGGGTGTGGCACCACCATAACATTTCACTGTGTGTTGTACTTGTATGACTTGTATGACGAATAAAGTATCTTGAATCTTGATTACCAGGTGTTTTTTCCCATGAGAACACAGCTCTTTTTTCGAAGCCACTTGTGAACTGGTCAGCAAGTATTACGTCAGCACAGACTTCAGGTTTCTGACACAAGTATGTATGTCAGTAGTGGCATAAACAATGCGCTTTGCTGTTTGGTTATGTGGCTGTTGAGAATCTTATTAACCCACTGATGACTTTTAAGAATGGAAGAGTATGCACTCTTATGTAAAACTCTCTTTGATTTGTAGGATAGGGCACAGGATGACAAGCAGCTGGTTTGTGTGTAAAATCTTAATTCCCTATTTAACTAATTATTGATTTATTAAAATGCACATGGTCAATAGAGAAATGTATTAATGGACAATGTGTTCATTCATTGATTTCCGTTATAATCTGAAGCAATGTATTTCTGTGTATTTTTGTAATGGCTCTGACTGTTGTAATTTAGTGAATATAATTTCGTGAATCAGAATCCCGTTTATTGTCCAAGTATGTGAGTGAACACATAGAAGGAATTTGATTCCAGTCTATGGTGTCTCTCAAGCACAACAGTATAAAACATCAATCATTTGTAAAGATATGATGAACAATATAATATACAATTAACCTATTCTATACATATTCTTACAAATCTGATGTTTAAAAGAATGGAAAACCACAATCTAAATCTTAAGCAACAGAAAGATTAGGACCCTACATGCAACAATGCAGAAATACTTTGTACTGGCTGAATAATTGTTGACAATATTACTGACTGTAATATTGAGGTAAATCATCTAATATTGAGGTGATCATTTTTGCTGTTATTGTGCAGCCCTGCTTTGTAATAAAGATGAATATCCAGAGCCAGCTTGTATGAAGTGCTTATCACTGATTCAGAGCTAAAAGACGGAGGCTTACTCTGGATCAGCTGAGCGGTTGTGTAGAATCCCCAGATCCAGTTTTACCTGCTTAATACCTGTGATTCATCTGCTGTGTTAGAGAGCATTCTAGGAAAAGCAATTATTTGTAAGTGGAACACACCTAAACGGATTAGTGTGCTATTACATTGTGTCAGGTCCACAGGATTTCTCAACAAAAATGTAAAATTGAGAGCCTACTTTACTTTCCAGTTTCCAGCATACATATGCATATTAGCAAATGAATGGCTTTAGGAATGACATTTATTTGAAGAATGCAGTCGGAGTTTATGGAGAGGGACGTCTATGCAGTGAAGAGAATCCACTGATTAGGATCTTTCCCACAGAGGTAGTTAAATTTAGCTTGTGTCTGCTTTCATCTAGTTTGGTCACATGTATAGGATCTGGCCTAACAGGCTGACACTGAGTGTTTTCAGTGACTAGAATATAAATGTACAGTCAGTGGGAGCTGAGAGTCTGTGTAAAATTTCACTGCACTAGGTTGTTCTCCGGCTGAGCTAAGGGGGCAAAATGCCGACTTGGGGGTCATTTATAGGTGTGTGCTCCTTTTTTTTCCCCTCTGTAGAGAACCAGGGGGAGAGCCTCGGGCCTCCAAAGCCCCAAAGCTCCTCCTGGCTCTCTGCAGAGGCCAGTTGAAAATTGTTGTAGTCTGTTGGTGATTGCAAAACTGGCATTTACATATCGATACCAGTGCTAATGGATATCGAACTTGATACTGAATCTTAGTGTCAGTATCTGAGGAACAATTTCTTTGTCTCTCTCTCTCTCTCTCTTTCTCTCTCTCCCTCTCTCTCTCTAAAAAAAACAATAAAATGTCAATCAAGTAGCAGCTGTGAAAGCTAGGGCTCATTAACTGTTTTGAAACAAAATAATAAATAAGAATTTACTTACTTAATAATGAAGATCGCTGTAGTCGGTATTTGGGCCTGTGTAAGAGGTGAGGTTGTAAAACATTCAGTGAACAACTGAAGTGTTTATTAACATAGACCTCAGATCACAAATATTACCATGACATTATGTACAAACAGGGAACCCTAAGACCTAATTGTTTGTTAAAACTGGTGACAAAATAATAAATCTCAAATTAAGCCGCATCTGTGAAAGTGACGCTAACTTGGACACGCAGCCAATACGTATCCATGCCTCAACAAGTTAGTATAAGAGAACATGCAGTAGAGGAGGAAGAAGAACTTGTACAGTTTCACAATATTTTTTTGCTCAATATTAATACAGCAGCACCAAGTATTAAGTTATTTATGTATGTATGCATTTCTTAGGTATTATTTTTGACATTTTAAAAGTCATTTAATATACTTTTATTTTGGCACGTACACAAACTGAAACATTTTACAAACTGAAATCTTGTTACTATTTGGCAAATGACTTGCAAATAAATCCCACTTTCACATGACACTGTTCATTTCACACGAGTGGGCAGAATTTACCAGAAAGCTGTTCTTTAGAATTCAGATTTAGCCTCAGGTTCTAGTCATTGCAGTCATGAGTCACGTGTGTTACAGCGCAGTGTAACAGATCCTGAGTAATGATGAGATGAGGTAAAGGTTAACTGTCCTGACATTTCATCTAAGCAAGCCAACTCACGTCAGCAGACAGGAACAGGGGGCAGCGATGACCTTATTGAGTTTACAGAGTCTGCTTATGCACAACAGTCGGGAGGGTCTCTGTGTGAGGAGGCTTTTGGCTTCCAGAAAAATGCATTTACTAAAATACCTCTTAACCCCCATCATGAAGTGGTTCAGGTCTGTTATAAATGCTTCTTGTGTATGTTTTCACCTGCATTTTTATGTGTAAATGGAGTCAAAGGTGTTCAAATGGTGTTTTGGCCATCTCTTGGAATAGGGGTTTTGACCTCTTCTCCCGAGGGTAGTTGACATGGGAAGCCCCGTTTGCGGTCCTGAGTGCTGATATCAACCTGCTTGTTCTAGCTTGCAATTTTTGGTTGTATTCTCATGAACATCTTTGCAGAAGTAAAAGTAGTTTGAGTTTCGATTCCACACATGGTTTGTTCTGCAGGACCTAAAAATAAGAGGAAGCTCAGAGGCACCACGGGACTACAAACCCTTTCTAGAACATCTGCGTAAGCTTTAGAGTTAGTGTTTTACTCTCTTTTCACATTTTCTTCCTATAACTTTCGTTTTCATTCCCGATTTTTCATTTTACTTTCTAAACACAGATTCAGTGCAGCTTCTGGGATGCATCATTTCAAAAATCTGTGGCCAAAAGGAAGGTAAAACAGTTAGTCAACCACCCCATACCCCCCCCCCCCCACACACACACACACACGCACGCATGCGCACACACACACACACACACACACACACACACACACACACACACGTTTGACATCACGTTGCTGCCTGTTTGATCAGATTCTGAAGAAGTATTTGACCACAAACCATTGTCAAATTTCAAAGCTGTTGTTGCCCCTATGTTCTGTTGCCTAAATCAGAGCTGAAAGTATTACAGAGAAACTGAGAAACACTCGTTCAAGTACCTGACAGCCCCCCCACAGCACTATTCCTTTTTTTCTTTATAGGCATGGGCACTAGAGACTGGAAAATATCAGGAGGGGCTGGATGAGCCAGATCCTGCCAAGTGGAAGGCCAACCTTCGCTGTGCCCTAAACAAGAGCCGGGAGTTCAACCTAAAGTATGACGGCACCAAGGAGACCCCCATGCAACCCTTCAAGATCTATGAGGTGTGCGATCAGCCAGTCAACGGAGGTAAGGGGTGGAAGCAGTTTGTAAGTGCTGTAATAAAATGTCTCTATAACAGTAGCCTTATTTGTTTCTTTGCTTTTCCAGTTGTGGCAAGAAAAATAAAATGAAACAGCATGTGGCCAGTGGTAGATGTGTGAAAGCTTTTGACTCCTGTGTTAATTTATTAACTCTGACGCTCTTTCAGATGGAGGCGAGGATGATGAGGATGAGGTGAGCTGAGTGGGTGATGTTCAAAATAACATTAGTATTTAATTAGTAATGAATAAGTGAAATTATTGTTGCCCTGTAGGCAGGTGGCTCTGATTAACATGAAGCCTTTTTCTTTCAGCTACTAAACTTTGAGCAACTCTCGATCAGTAAGAGTTTTCTTCTTTTTCTGCTTTTGTACATGGAAGTAACATGCAAATCCAGTGTATTAGCAATTTGATCTTCGAAATTTGATATACATATACATTACAATATTTTTCATTATTCCTTTTCATGCCAGCTTTAAACAGTTTCTCTATACATCTGAGGGTTTTATCTTAGAATATGAGCTTTATGTTTGGCTGCCGCTGATCTGAAACACTCCTTTGACCTGGGTAGTCAGAAGAACAGTGATTCTTTACATGGATGTGTGGCAGGGCTTCATGTTGTTTTTTGTTTTGTTTTGTGGTTTTTTTTTTGTTTTTTTTTTTAAACCAATAAATGCTTTACTGCCCTGATAAATATATTTCACAGTGCACTGCATATATAAACTGTATCTGGAGGGTAATTAGAGTTATCCTTTGCATGCTGTGTTCATTTCATATTGTTTTTGCTCTGGTTACATTCATATTTTCTGTGACAGACCCTCGAATTAGTGAACCTTCAAGCTACCCAGCATTCCCACCCAACCCAGTGGATCCATTTCTTCAACCCGTTATGCCTCCGGAGTACCCTGGACACAGCCATCTAGTTCCTACTGTGAAACAGGAGGAATATATACTCGGGGATGGTCTTCCTAATGGACTCGTGATGAGTACTGGGGTCATGCCACCACCTGCTGTCCCGCATTCTGTCAGTATTCCAGGAGCTATGGTGGACAGTCCTATGCAAGAAGTCCAATCCCAAGCAGAGAGCCAAGTCCAGCCCTGCATCTCTGACCTGCTGAGTAGTCCTCACATGCTGCCCTGTGAGCAATACATACCTCTCTTTCTTTTTAATAACTTGATCGAGTTTAAAATACAGTGCTTGTTAATACAAGCTGATCGTTAACAAAAGAAAGAACTGTACCTGTTAACCACTTCAGATCTCTTTTTGATGAGACATGGCTTCTGGGTTTTAAGTGAAAGTTTATGTAACTAATTGTTTAACTGTGGATCGATCCTCTGTTCAGTGCAGTCATCTAAGCTAAACCCATTTTGTTGCTGGTAGTTTATTAAGATTTCTTAATGCTGTTTTATTTCTTGGAAAGAAAGTGTTTACATACTTCGCTAACCACTTAATCTGCCCTTATATGAAAGGACTGTTATACATGCAGCTGTCGAATTTTCTACATTTTTGAAGAATTATGAACTCGTCATAACATCGTCAAATTTTCACACACGTCCTAAAAGTTGAACAAAGTTGAACAAAAACTGAACAATTCTGGTAGCTGTTTATCATTTATCTGCTCATTCGTTTGGAGGTGTTTTGCCCATTCCCCCATGCAGAACAGCTTATACTCTGGGATGTTGGTGAGTTTCCTCACACAAACTCAGGCCTTTTCAAAGCATTTCTATTGAGTTAAGGTCAGGACTTGGCTATTCCAAAACATTAACTTCATTCTTCTTTAACCATTCTTTGGTGCCTAGCGCAATTGTTTTGCTACATCAACCAATAGGAAACTTGAGATTCAGTTCATGGACAGATGTCCTGACATTTTCCTTCAGAATTTGCCGTTCTCATTCAGAGCTCATTGTTCCAGGAATGATGGCAAACTGCCTTCGTCCAGACGCAGAAAAACAGGCTCAAACCATCATATTACTAACACCATGTTTCACTGATGAGAAGGTTTTTATGTTGAAATACAGTAATAAACTTTCTCCAAACATACCTCTTTGTATTTTGGTCTCATCTCATCAGTCCACAAAATATTTTTCTAAAAGTTTTCACAATGCTTGTCCACATGATCTCTAGTAAACTTGTCGATGGGCAGCGGTGTTTTTGGAGAACAGGGGCTTTCTCAAATGTTCTCCTGATGGTGGTCCTGATTAGCCAAGTGCTTAGAAGTTACCCTGGGATCCTTTGTGACTGCACAGACTAGTGCATGCCTTTCTCTTGAAGTGATCTTTGAGTGATCATCAAATAAGACGTACACCTGATTGATCCTCACACCTGATTGTCATCTCATTATAAGAAAACACCTGATTCACCTTCAAATAAACTGCTAATCTTAGGTGGTCACATACTTTTGTCACAATATGTAATTCTGGATGATTAATTCTTCTGTAAATTAATTTGATATCCTCAATAAATATAATTTGTTGAATTGGGTTTTCTTAATCCAGTTTTATGAAAACCCAATGTTTTAGGTCAGAATCATGAAGAAATATAGACAATTCATTATTTGAGCTGATGTTCGTGTCTCAATTTTGGCAAAACCTGACGATCGCTGGCTCATAAATATTCTTAAAGGTTACAGAGCTGCTGATACAGGCTTGTCGTTTTTGAGCTAATTTGATTGAGCTAATTGAGATAGAGACAACTTTTAAACTGTTAGATCTGATTAGTTTCTATAGAAATAACACTTTTTAATGTTTTAATGTTTACCATTATACAGATTTTCCCCTTTTTTCAGTTTGCACTTTTCCACATTTTCATTTCTGTTCATTTCCTATTTTCTTCCTGTTGTAGTGACTGACCTTGACATCAAGTTTCAGTACCGGGGTCGGTCAGTCGGCTCTCTGACCGTCAGTAACCCTCATGGCTGTCGACTCTACTATGGTAACCTTGCCCCGACGCCAGAGCAGGTAGAACTGTTTGGACCCGTCACTCTCCACCAGGTGCTATTTCCCGGAACTGCTGAGATCCAGAACGAGAAACAGAGGTTCTACACAGAACACCTTCTGGATGTGATGGATAGGGGCCTGATCCTGGAGATCCGAGGGCAGGATATCTACGCTGTGCGTCTTTGTCAGTGTAAAGTGTACTGGTCTGGGCCCGGTGTACCTGAACAGGGCCCGCCCAACCCCATGGAGAGGGAGCGCAAGATCAGTGTGTTCAGCCTCAACAATTTCCTACAAGGTGAACGGAGCTTCTGATTTAAATAGAATTAATCACACCTCTCGAGAAACTGGGCAAAAACAATCATAAAAAATAAACACGACATGATTATAATATTCTTTTAAATGTTTGAAGAGTTTGCTTACCATTTTTAAATAGAATACATTACTGCAAGAGTGTTGTTTTGTTTTAGAAATGGTGATGATGTTATTTTTAAGAATGGTCTTTTTAGTACACATTTAAAAAAAAAAAAGGTTTTAACACTAATGACAAACACTCGTTCCACACAGGGCTAATCCTATATCAGAAAGGGGAGGCACCAGCCCCTCCTCCATTTGAAATCTACTTCTGCTTTGGCGAGGACTGGCCTGATCATAAGCCCAAAGAGAAGAAGCTCATCATTGTCCAGGTGTGTAAGTCTTATGTTCACAAAACATTTGCGATATAATTCCCGCTTCATTGAAACAGGTGATGTAGTTTCATTGTTTGACTGCTTACAGTAATTGTTGTTTGACTTGTTTGTCATGCCACATTAATGACTCATCAGAACAGCCAAACTCAACAGAGCAGGAAAGCTGAAGAGCTTATTGTGCTTAGCATTGTTCCAATTGCTTTTAATTCCAAACACCTATTACTACATGGATTGTCACATAGTGTTCACTGTGCTAAAACCTTGACTTGCTTTAATGACTAACCCTATTTCTTGTATGACTTGTACAACTGCCCTGCTCCTGATCTGCCACCCTAAAGTGTCCTAATTAAGCACACATGGCCAGTTGTTTCACAAGCACCTGTAGAAGTGTACTAAATGAGAAGTGCACTTAAGGTTATGTTCACTACATGACTTTAGCCATGAATTTCCACTCACCAACAGCTGTGTTCGCTGGGAGACACCCTAAAGATCTCAAGCAGACTAAATGTCTCGAGCTGTCGGGGATTCAAATGTGTCAAAAGCTTTGTGACTGGCAACAGAGTCAATGAGCACCCAGGACACAGGGTGAGTGGTAGTTCAGGGGAGGAGTGCCATATCAGAAAGCATGGCTTATCCATTCTTTCACCTGTAACATTTTCTTTATCCAACCTTTTTGTGAATTGGTGCACAAAGATCACTGGCATCAATTTGGAAGAAAAAATGTTGCATTATTCCTCACTTTTATGGTGTTTTCACAAAAAATCTAGTTTGGAGACCAAACCTGGTGAAAAATCTTGTAATGTGTGACTTGCTGATCAATCATGTAACGTAACCATGACTTCATAGTTCTTGATTACAAGTTGTGTAGTGTCTACAATCTGACAGCGATCTGATGTCTCTGAGTCATGTAGCATGTCTGTAGCTAATCTGTGTTCGCACTGTGTGCTTTCCTTGCATCAATGGAACACAACCGAAGGTGGCCAGAATGCAGCTTCTTTTGAAAATCCTGCTGCAGGGTTCTGTTTTTAGATTACAAGAGTCTGGTTTCAGTTTATCATAGCTAACCTTTTTCTATTCTCCTTCATTCACTGCTCAGACAGCATCCAGAGGGTACAGCAACTGTGGAAATGTTTGGTTTAGTTAGAGCCGAGGGGTGCCGTTTTACTGGGTGGCTGTTGTAAGCACATCTGATTTTCTCAATTGTGTGCTCCTGCTTATGATGCAACATAACCAATCAGAGATTTCCCTGCCATACGCAAAAAAAAGAATTTGGTACCAAAATGGACAACTACTCTTCTTATCTGGTGCTTGTTTTTTCCCACCATATCTTCGTCACATGTCTAGGTGGTGCCTGTGGTGGCGAGGATCCTCACTGAGATGTTCTCAGGCGAGCTCTCCTGGTCCACTGACAGCATCCGTCTGCAGATCTCCAACCCTGATCTGAAAGACCAGACTGTGGAGCAGTTTAAGGAGCTCCACAGACTGCTGCAGAATCAACACACTCAGGGCACATGGCCTCAGAACCTCCACTAACTCAAGATGATCACCTAGTTCACCTCAGCAACATTCTGGACCACTCCCTGGAGAATGTCCTTGTGTTGGGATTAAAGGATGTTTTTGGGATCAGTTCTTTTTTGCATGACCCAGTGCACACCATGAGTAAAGGCTGTTCTGCATTTCTTATATTGTTAGATATTCAGTTGATTTGGCCAGACCTGATGTTGTACTGTGAGTAATCAAGTCTTTGGCTTCATTTGGAGGTCTTTCATGTCTGCCTTTGATAACATGAAGTATAGGTAGGTGCTTATAGAACATTAAAATGAAGAACACATCCTGCCCACTTGGACTCTCAGGGCTGGTTTCCATGTGACTAATCTTCTTTCACAGTGTCAAAAGATCCTCCTGCAAAAACCTGTGTTTAATCCAGGAACTTGAGTCCATATATTCAGTATCACTGCCTTCTGATCTTTTGTGTACTCTCCTGCAAAAGCCCTTTTATTTTAACCCACTTAAAATGTTTAGGATTGCTTTCTGTATAAATGTTTCTTTTAACTTTGTATTTCAGTAAATACCACAGCAGTATTTTAGAGTGCAGGCATCATGTGCTTGATGCTCCTTGGTAATTCAATTATTCAGTTTTTTGCTATCTAACGTGTTTTTTTTTTCCTTCACTGATTTGTGTTTTGTCTACACATTATTTTTTTTATTTGATCACCTGAATGTATATAGGAACATAACCTGAACATACACTAGTACCACAGTTATACAAGTAAGCTTAGTCTCATGCAATTGTGGACTCTAAAGAAAGCCATATGTAATATCATCATGCATTGATAAAATAACGTTGTTTTCATTAAATTTTGTATATTAATAGACTTTGGAGTCTTTGGATTCGTCACTGTGAGACCCAATATTGAATCTGCCAGGTCACTTGTTTTTGTTCATGCACAGACTGGCTCTTACAACGATTGCAGTATTTTGTGGCTCTCGCCTCTGAAGGCGTCAACAGGGACGTGAAAGGTGTCCGTATAATAAAAAAAAAGTAGCTGGTAAGATAATTCTGCATTTTTTTATTATTATTTTTTTTTTTTTGCATTTTCATTACAAGCCAAAACGTTACACTTGCTTTTGGCCCTTTTGGAGCCGACACTATAACAGAACAGTTTGAGGTGTCCTGAGATTAAGTAGAGATGTGGGCCAGCTCTGAGGCCTAATAATTGTTTTATGGAAAAATAATTCCTTTTGTATAAATTATCTAAAAAAGAAATGAAATGGGTAAAAACATTTGTTACACACATGATCCTGAATTGTTCAGTGCCTTAAAACACTTTCTTCTATATTACTGTGATGTCAAGTATAATCAATGTAAAATCAGTTTCAAACAAATATCAAATCTTTACAGATTTTTCTCTCGTCTGGGTCACACTCAGTCCTGGATGGTCTTTCTTATAATTGTTTTGACTTAGATGCAAGCTGAGCTTCATGGTCTAGGATTTCACTGTACACAATAAATGGTATTTATTTCTGCAGGGCATTCTTGTTGATCCTTGCATGCATAAAAGTTGAGAGAAAGTCCTGTACTTTAGAACACAGGTGTCTGAGTCCTTCGGTTCTCGTTTGTGCATGTCTGTAGTGGCAATGGGTCTGTAGGTTAGAAGCCTTCAAATCTGGACTGCGAACCCAGTTTATGGTCCAGAATTTTGCAATACCAGAGCTTACAAAGTACAGCATAGTAAAGTGGATTTAAGACTGATCAATGGTCTCTAACCCAAAACTTATCAAGATGACAACCAGTCAGAGTTTATGAATGTGTTTACCCTGAAAACAACTTCTAGTCCAGTTTGGTATAGAGGGAGATATCAAGATGTGATTTAAAACATGAATTGATCGTTTTTACTTGAGCTGTATTATGCTAGATATTGAGCGATGCTGAATAATTAAATGATCTGATTAACAAAAAAGGAATGAGTATAACTTATATGTCATGTGGATGGGTCGGGCACATGCAGAGTCCTGAGTATAACTTACATACTCAAGTTTAAATCTAGCATCCTAAAAATATCTCGCCCTACAGACCGACACTTTCTTGAGGTCACTAAAGTGTAGAATCTGTGAAGGACTGTAGGGCTTCATTTGGGACTGGGCTGTAATCATAAAGCTTCCTTGATGGTTTTAATTGAAACTGTAGTTGTCCCATGACTAATGACGTTTCCATGAGTCCATAAGAATGAAAATACTCATGACCTGCTTTAATGAACTGATTGGCTCACTTTTCCCCGTAGAGCGCCACACTGCTTCCATCTGCTTGCCTGGTACACATGATGTAAGAGAAAACCTGATTCGTCACACCAGGCCACCTTCTTCTATTACTTCATGGTCCGGTTCTGATACTCAAATGCTCACTGAAGCACTTTTGGAAGTGTGCAGTTTGACTGGTCTAGTTAATCAGACCTCTGTACGCAGCAAGCCACGATACAATGAGTCTTCTGGCGCCTTTCTTTCATAGCCATCATGAGCCATTTTTAGCAATTTGTTTGTTTTTCCTGCTTCCAACAAACTACCTTCAATTTTTTGTTTACTTGCTGACTAATTTGAAAGGTGTCATGTAATGAGATGATTTACTTCATCTGTCAGTGGTTTTAGTGTTGTCTGATCAGTGTACATGGTCATGAAAGATGTGGCCTTCCTCACCTCATGTATCTGCAGCCAGCAGGTTGTTACTTGACTCACTCCCACCAACTGAGAATTTACTCTACGCTAATAAACGGTATTTGCACATATGATGAGAGGCTTACTAAGACTGGTTGGTAAAGTGGGGAAAATAATTTGATAGCCTTTTAGGCTATTCTTCAATCCATTCGAATGGTAGTTTTTCGTTTTCTTCCATGTCTTTCAGGTTTTGTTTGCCATTTTAAAGCATTTCCGATCATTTTAACTAAGCAGCGTATAATTTTCTGCACATTTTTATATGTTTCCCCCTACAATCAACTTTTTAGTCAAAGGACGATGTTCTTCTGAACAATGTCTGGAACGACCCATTTTCCTCAATTTCAGAGAAATGCACTTTTACCACCATCACTAATTGCTCACTGATTGAACTCCACACACCTATTATTTTGAACACGCCCTTTCAATTAATGATGCAGTTACAAAGAATCAGCAGCGTCCATTTCATGACTGTTGGTTTTCTATTACTCTACTACACCTACTTTACGTAAATTATTTGCCAAGTAGAAAGATCATTTCTGCCAAAAACAGTGATCAGGCCAGTGATGTCTGACTGCTATTATTTTTGCACATAACTGTATTCCTGATCTTAACTCATGTGTATAAAGCACACCTGCCACAGAATCCGTTTCTTCCATTCCTACCTCCCCAACACCACGTGCAAGACCAAAGAGCTGCCAAAGGACATCAAGGACAAGACTGTAGATCTGCACAACGCTGGAATGGGTTAGAAGACCATCAGCAATAAGCTTGGTGAGAAGGTCACAACTGTTGGTGCAATTGTTTGGAAATGGAAGGAATATAAAATGACCAAGTGCCCTCAGTCTGGAGCTCCATGCAGTATCTTGTCTCATGGGGTGAGGATTATCATGAGAAAGGTGAGGGACCAGACAGAGTTCAAGAGACATCACTGCTGTGCTTGCCAACAAGGGTTTCTCCACCCAGTATCATGTCATGTTTTGCTTGAGTATCAAATACTTCACTCAGTGTAATGCACATCAATGTATAACTTATGTAAGATTTTCTGTTGATTTTTGTTCGACGTTCTGTCTCTTTCCATAAAAAGGAATGTACCTCATAAATTAGAGACTTTCAGCAGACTTTCCTCCACTGTATAGAATACTGATTTTACACCTGGTATCTAGCTTTTTACCTAGATTTGAAATGCGGTGCTTGTCTCGCACACCACAGAAATAGTGAAGTTGAGACTGAATTATCTAGAACGTTACATGACAATCTATGAACTGTGCAAGTTAAAAAATAAAATAAAATCCGCTGGTTAGTACCCTCACTTCTACCAAACAATTTTAGAGCATAGCCCTGAGGCATACACATGTACATGTGAGAGAATGAAAGCTTCTGTGGTGTAATCAAAGCTGGTCCAACAGGTTTTTGAGAGAGAAGCATGAAAGAGTGAGCGAGAAAGGGTGCAAGATGAGAGGAAGAATGAGTTTCATTCTTTAACAGCAACCAAATTGATGCTCAGACAAGGCTGTTTGCTCCTCACTGCAGTTTTGCTTTTATTGTTCTTGAGATGGCTACACATTTCGAGATGGTATCTCCCCCCCGCCCCTCAGCCAGGCGATGCCAAAAATGTGGAAGAACAAAAAAATATATATATAAATCCAACTGCCAATCCATCTTTTAGGTTTACCTTCATCTGGCAGTTCATAAAGGTAAAACTCCATCCAACGTTAAAAAGGTCTAAGGTGACACTAATGTTTCAAACATTCCCCTTTCGTCGTCGCCATTGTCCATCTCCTCAGGCTTCCGCTCTGTTTGCGAGTTTCACCACTTTGCGATTCGTTTCTGACGGCATGACAGCGATGGCATGTTCTGATTCCTAAAGACACGTCCATGAAAATAAATCTCTCCATTTCTCTGTTTAAAAACATACAAGTCTTTTTTTTCCTCTACAGTGCATTATGATTTGCAACCAGGCACATCCTTGTTTTATTTTTTGGGTTTTTGTTTTATGGTCTTTCTGAAGACGGTCATCCCCCCCTCCACACACTCTTCCCCCAGTAAGAGGGCTTACGCTCCAAGCACCTCTCCGTGGTCAGGGTGTGCTCAGCGAGTGGGCAAAGGGAGGGAATGGGCTTTTCCTTTTCTCCAGATGTTTCCTGTGACCCCATCACTCCAAATCCTGCGATACATCTTGGTGGCTGTTCCCACCCGTCCATCAATATAGGAGTTCCCTTTAGTTTCTCAAAAGCAGTCAAATTTGACCCCCTCTGCCGTCACCGCTCATAGTTTGCAAACAAAAGATTTGACCTGCAGTGAAAGGAGGACAATATCTAGGTTAAAAATTATTTAATAACTGTAAAATGCCTGATTAGGTTCTAAAAAAACAAAGAAAAAAAACACCCCAAATCAACTGATTGCCTGATGTGTGCAGCCACATGTATATGTACATTGTATCTTCAATCAATTTTACTAGATTAAGTGCCAACTTCTGCATGGCAGATAACAATAACAATAATTGTCAAAAACAAGCAGAAGTTTGGATGTTCTATCAAATGCTTTTCTCTAGAGAGAGCACATCACTGTACATTTAATACAGAATTACTGAATTCAAATCAGGAGGATAAAAAAAAAAAACTTTTTACCAATATGCTAAACCGAATACGGAAATGGTTCATTAATGGTGTTGTAAACACTCAATACATGCACTGTAAGACAACGAATGAGCTTTCCTGCCTTACCTGGTGTTGCAACTCCAGACAACTCAGCTATCGGTAAAGCCTGGTGAACTCTCTGACTGCCCAGCATACCTGCTTACACTCCTCCGCGCTGCAGACAGACCGAAGGGAGAGGGGACGAAACGGTGAGTGGATGAGCTACATTGTACTGCAAAGTGCAAGCTTCTTACAAAACAGTCACAATGGATTTCCAAAGAAAAATGTGATGGGAATTTTGGCACGGTAAGGTTGAGTTCTAGTGCTTGGTCATGTACATAATCAAGCACAATCTCTGCATGTATGTCAGGGCCAAATCATCTCCATTAGCCCAAGCTGAGACTTGCTCAGCTGCCTCGGGGAGTTCCGTGCTGCTCTGCTTGTTCAAGCCTGCCCTGGGTTAGCTCAGCTGAACGAGTAACCTTTGGAATTACTCTCACAACAAGCTTCTAGCTCGAGGGCCAGGTTGTAATAAATGAAACACCGTCATACGCCTAGGGCCAAATGAATGAAATGCTTACTATAACATGGACCGCATGTGTTGGAAAAAAAAAAAAAAGAAAGCATTACTGCTCGCCATAACTCCACTATTCTATTTGAAAATGAGAATCCACGTGTTATTAATCCAATGTGTAGCCTATAAGATCATCCGAGTGTATGTGAAGCCTCAGGGCAAGGCAGCAGGGCAGCAGGGCAGGAACTCACCTTGTGACCTGTTTGTGGAAGTCTGTAAGCTGCTTATGAGTGACAGTTACAGCCCCTCCAGACATCTCCTTCGGGAGTCCCTTCAGTGCAGTCTCTAGCCATCGGCAAAATGTCTGCACAAGCAAGGACAAACATTTATACTATTAGGAAGTTATGAGGAATTACACAACACAATTTTCTACAGCCTCAGCTGAACTCTTGCAATTCTGCGACTGTGATGCTGCCCAAGAGCTTTTACAATCGAACATTAGTGCCCTCTAGTGTTAGATACCATATGTGACCCGTAAAACATTGAAATAAAATATTAGGCTTTAATAGCTCCATGTCAAAACGACGTACCGGCCGGTCGAAGACCATGATCTCCCAGAGCACTTCAGCTACATCAGGCAGTGTGTATGAAGGCAGACAGAAGCAACAAGTGTGTATCAGTTGAGTGACCAGCTGCTGCCCGTGTTGTTCCATGGCTTGACCAATCAGACGCTTCCGTACCTCAAAATCGTCCTCATGCTTTGGGGGGTGGGGTGGTGTTAGAGAGAGTGAGTGAGTGGGGGGGGGGGGTTTTGGCAGAGCAACAGAGAAACAGATCAACCTTAAAAATGAAGACAATAAAATATCTGTAGATTTTCAATATCATCTACAGTTGCAAAATTCCAGAATTTTTTTTAAAGTTGGGAACTTTACATGGGAATTAACAGGTTTGGGAATGCAAAATATACTGTAGCATAATCAAAGCCAATGCAAATACAGGTGAGTATATATTGTATTCCTCAGTCACAGGCACATAGTACACTACTTACTGTGGGGCTGCTGAGGTCACACCCCGTACATGCGTTGTGCATTTCTCCATCACATGCACAATGATTTCTACAATTCTGAACCAAAGCTACTTATTTAGAGCTCACAGCACAGTCTATTGAATCCACACATTTGTACTCAATGACAAGATAAAGTCAAGTATGTTTTGGTGATATTAGGAGGAAGGTAATATTTAATATATGGTGTTAAAGTTTAACTAGCATCTATTAAATCAAAATGTAGCTAGGTGACTGGTAGACCAGATAAGCTAGTACACTTTCATTTAAGGGGCTAGCATATCATGATGCCAGCTACTGTTTTTTGTTTGTTTTTCTAACTTTTATGTAACCAAACCCTGTGTGGAGGCATTTCACAGGTAATGTTGATATTTCCTGCACTAAAGGTCCCATGGAAAATTTCTGGAAATGTACTGGAAAATTTCCAGGATTTTTCCACCCCTTTGAAACCCTAATCATAACAGAGGCCATTTACATCCTTCAGTCTTAAAGCCATGATACCAATAACGGGCAGTTAATTCTACGGTGTAAATGTAAAAATTAAATATATTTGGTACATAAACACACGAACTTCAAAAGTGGACTTGCAAAAATGCAAGAAATGCAAACATGATTTCACCCTTTAAACATTTGCTGATAACAGACCACTCACATCATTGGAGACACCTGTGTGAATGAGGTCTCTGACAAACTTCATGACGCTGCAGTTGGCATCTCTGTGGTCCAGAGTTGTTGCAGCAATGGCACATTGGATGATGTGGATGATAATGCTGCTGCTTAGCAATGTGACAGGACTGCGCTGGACAAACCTAAGAGAAAGCTAGGATTTAGTATTTTTTTAAAAAATAACTAAATTTTGCACATTACAGACTGAAAACATAAGTCAGCTTATTGATTCCTGTCTTTATGAAAGTGCTAATGGACTGTACTGGATACTGGATTCTGTGCAACTAGGACAGAATCTTGCAGGTGCATAAAACATGAAGTTTTACTAATTTTACTATGGTGTCTCAGTGATGAATAGTAGTTTTCTGGATAAACAATACTCGTTCTGGAATTCCCAATATTGATGCTGAGTTACATTCAACTGTATTTTTTCAGAGGTACCACCGAGTTTGATGTTCCGCTAACAAAGGCTGATTAAAAGCTGATAGTTTGACCACAATCACAACTCATACCTAGTAACAAGTCTGAAAAGGTCATCCACAGTGTCAGGATGGTTGCGCAGGCCGTTGGGCTGCTCCAGCAACTGGAAGGTGGGCATACAGAGAGCCTGTGGAAGTCAAATTCATGATATATTAAAGCTCTATATCAACAATAAACTTCAACCATCAGAATTAGGCCTTGTCCACACAGACGTTCAAATCTTGTATAAATTAATGTGCTCTGAACACTGTATGTATTTTGTAGCTGCGCTTGATTGACTTCAGTGATGTGTTTCATTAGTATGCAGCCCAATTTGTAGTTTCGTGTATTTACCTGCAGGGACAGTCATTATTTTGTCCCAAGTGTTTACATGTGGGTTGACTGTTATTTGTTCTGCATTGAAACGGGTCCAGGCTGTAAGCAACATTATAAGGCATGATAGATGGGCTCAGGTGCTGCTGGATTAACAGTAAAAGCCAATGGTTCAGAGGAGGTAGTGGAAGAGCTGTATGTGAAGCTTTTTATCGGCAAGAGAAGAAAGTTTGGTGCAGGGTAAAATGATTGGGTAGGTTGGTAGAATGTGGATCTTGTGTGTGAAGACGGTGCAAGAAATGCGGGTGACTGCAACCTAGAGAATGTCAATCGAATGCCATGTAAATGCAATAGTGACGTCCACAAACACCAGAAAAATGCAGATGTCCGTGTGAACACGACCTTAAACTAACGCTTGATAAAATAATGTGTCGTACAGAGTACAAAACTGGAAAAACGACCGTTGAGTAAATTATTTAACTTTTTCTGCGCAGAGATTAATTTTTCATGTGAGTTCTCTGCAAAACTTACAGTACAATAAATACAACAACTGTTAAAGTATTAAAACACAAAAATCTAATTTCAACTTATATCTTGTGAGATATGCAAAAAAATAAGTTCAATGCTGTTGGATAACTACACCACCGCTACACTTGATTTAAAGGGCAGACTAACCAGTTATTGGATGGTAACTGGAAATAACAGGCGAGCCCGAAAGAGAGGATCCTAGGATCTAGAGAGGCTCTGTACTGGGGCCACTATGTAATCTCCAACTTCATTACACATAACACAAGAAAGCTCATTGTTGTATGTTGGCAAATGGAGGCTGCACAAAATAAATGTAGGGGTGCCAATAATTCTGCACGTGAGGGTTTTTAGAAAGGGTTTTTGTTATACCAGATTATGTTTACTTATATTCAAATAAGATTAGATTTTTTCTCATATTGTAAGCTTGGAAATAGCAGACATATACTGAGAGAGCACCTGTAGCATGTCCAGTAAGCCTTGTCTGCAGCCCTCCTCCATACCATATTCATCCACCAGGATACTACCCAGGTACAGGAAGCACGAGTGGGGGTAAACCTGATATACATTCACCATCTGAAAGAGCATGGGACTATGTGAATACACATGCATACATTTCAATTCAGAAAAAAATCAAACAAAATAAATGAAAACTAAAAATAGTAGTAAAATAAACACACCTGGGTAACCAGAGGTTGCAGCAGGGAGGCTGAGCCCTTGCCCACGCAGCGCACAGCAAATCGCAAACAGCGGCAGCAGCGTTCCACAATTCTATTATCTCCCTGGTGTGCATTCAACGTCTCCGACAACACAGGCCAGATCTAAAAACAGACAGAGAGAAATTAGACCACACTGTCATGAGGCCCGATGAGGGAGAAGAAGTTTCTAATAATGGGGTAGAGGAGTTTACCTCTTGGATGACCTTCTGACAAGGATGTGTTTGCCCGTTCTCTACGATCGGATTTGTGTGTCTATGAAAAGCACATGAAAAGTGAAGAACGGAGGACAAACAGCACATTAACCCATTTCAAAGCACTAAACACTAATTACACCAACTGCATTAACCAACTCTTAAATGTAGATACAGCGATTTTTAAACTTCACATTCTATATAATCTCTAAGCAAAACTTAAAAATGAATAAAAACAAAAATCAACACACATTGTCCAGTATCATCCTTTGTCATATGCATTTCACTCATTTTTGTTATTTTGTCCTTTAAATTACATGTTGCATTTGAAGTCCATATGAGTGGAATGAGAAAGTGGAGAGCAAAATAATGCTATAAAAGGACTAGCTAGTGGAGAAGTTCAGTCTGCCTATATAGATTTCTCAATAAATTAAAGTAAATGACTGGATTCGGTACAGAGGATGAAATTGTAGGTAAGTTAGTGAGGATAGTTACCTGAAGATAACTGCCAGTCTGTCCAGCCATACTGTGGGATCTGATGATTTCCCATTACTGGAGTCCTGAGCCAGCAGCTGAACACACACAGAAATAAACATTTATTCAAACCACAACAATAGCACTCCAGGCACATAAAATCAGTCAGCCAAAGAACGACTGCAACATTCACTCAGATTTCATACTGGTATTAGCAGTTTATATATTTTTGTGTACTCACATTCACTGTATTCATTGTAATCTAGACAGTTTTTCACAATGTTTACACAGAAATTTCCATTTGTCTAGATATGAAATGCTCCGTTATTCTATTTTCTCTACAATGCTATTCCAGGTGGATTTAGATTAGTGGTGGGCCGTTATCGGCGTTAACATTATGTGTTAATAAATATCGCCGTTAATCTATTCACAAAGTTGGGTTGGGAGCTGGGTCAGTACTACGCAAGCTGCGTTCTGTTAAACAGGGATGTCACTAGGATGGAAAGACAAGGGGGGCTTAGCCCCCAGGGTAGTAGGAAGGAATTAGCGTGTATAGAGGGCTGAAAACTTTTCACCAAACCTTTCCTTTCAGTTAAGGAAACAAGAAAAGTTAAGCAGTGAACAGTTATGGACACTCATAGTATTGTTCCGTTGAACTGAGTACAAACGGCACTTTTTTAAATTTAGGTTGTCCTAGGCTGGCGGAGAGAATGAATTAAAAATTGTTTCAATATTTTACATGCGCCGTCATGTTTGTTATGTCGTCGCCTCAGTGGCGTCTCACTAGCAGAAATATTGACTATATATTTAGGGTGGCTTGGGATCATTTTGGGGTGGGAGGGGCTTCAGACCTTCAGCAGAATTCAAATGAGCCATTTTAATCTAGATTAATTCCAAGATTACAGTGAGATTAATCTAGATTTAAAAAATAATAATCTATGCCCACCACTAATTTAGATTTAATTCCCATACTGCTTTATGTTTAGCATACACAACTATGAAGTTCACAAAACACACACCTTCTTCAGGGCCATGACCTGCACAGAGCACAGATCACTCAGACACTCCGCTATCTTCTCCAGAGGAAGCCGAGCCAGCACCAGCGCTGTGCCTAAGAGTCAACGACACAACATGATCTGTAACATAAACTTAAGGTAAAAGGCATACTACTGGTCCAACAACAAGAAAAATACAGTGACAGATTTATTGCTGTCAGAAACACTATTTCAAATTCCTCAATAAATACAGTAGTGTGTCTTGTGACAGTGTTTTGCATCATGGATTTCCATCATTCTAGATGGTAGAACACAGCTTTCTAGTGAGCCATCTGCTTAAGATATTGTTACTTAATGGTCACAGTAAGAATGTGACTGAACTATATATGTCAAAACATTTATTGTACATGAACAATATCCATATAAATACAAGAATGGTACCTTTGAGGAGCCCAACTGCAGCTTCAGTGGACAGAGCAAAGGAGTCAAGCGCGCGAGCGATGTCCAGCAGTCCCTGGAAGTGTTGCGCCATGTGGTCCCTGCACACGGAGCAGATGTTGTGGATTGCCTTGGCCGCCATAGAGGCCAGAGGCTTCTCCCGCAGTCCTTTCATCAAGTAGTTCAGCACAGGATCTGAGAAAAAACAGTCATTATAGATGACAACCCATCAAGGAATATTTGTTATTCCATTTTGTTCACCTCAAATATTCACTAGATGTTCAGGTTACACTAGTACTGTACTACTTGTACTCAACAGTTTGCCTGTCTCCAGTGCATCACTCAACAATGTAACAACACTGACGACAGATGATTTACTGGTTGGATTGATCCAATGCAACAGTGATTTTGGCCACCAGTGGAAGTACTGAATTATAGTTTTGGTACACAAACACATACACACGTCATGGACAAATGTAATAGCAAAAGGTAAGATCCAAGCCCTTTTTACTACCAGAACAGTAACAGAAACCACATGACTGCTATATGATGTTAGGAAATACTGCACTGTGCTGGGCTGAACTTTAATAGTTTAAGAGTGGCCAAAATTATTTTACTCTGGTTGGATTGCATGAATACCTCAATTCATCAAAACACCCAGCAACACTCATCTGAGCTTTGACTGGTTTCCCTGTCAAAAACACTAATGAACAGATGTTCTGTGCAGCCCTATTCCAGATTTATTACTGATCATTTTAAGAAAAAAACAAAGATGCAAACAAGATTAAAGAGATGAATAATTTGTTTTAGTCTCTGATATTTCTCAATATCTGAAACCCACACCACAGATACTTCAATTCAAACCTCAATTTATCTTTATCCACTAAGTACTATTGCGCCCTGATGTACATAAACTAACTCAGTTGTTTGCTTTAATACTAGCAAGAGACCCACAATTGGTTATGAGACAGGTATGTTTGCTACTGCTACAGTGTAGTACAGAAACAGCTGTTTTACAGTCCACTGAAACGGAACTGCTCACCCAAGAAGCGTGGATTGCGATCGACAACCTCGCTCATTTCTCCCACCAGCTCGATGCTTGTGTAGCGCACGGCGATGTGCACAGTGTGAGGCAGAAGCACCACCTGCTCCAGCACTTCCGTCAGAGTAGGGTTATTCTCACTACACACACACACACACACACACACACACACGTGTATATTTTTATGTGAACATCTCATAGCACAAAAAAAAACCATTAATCGGTATGATTGAACATACTCGACTATACTCAAAAACTTAATGACTGTAGGGCTAAAGAATTTTGACTAATTGTAATTAACTGGTTTGCATTAAGCTTTAAAAACGAGTCTGCTTTGAAAATCTCACTTACGGATCCACACTCTTGGCAATTGCAGCCATGATAAAGAGTACAGCCTCTGTCACTTCCCAGGGTGGGTTTCCCTCTTTCAGAGTGGAATACAGCTGGAGGAGAAAGGCCCAAAAAAAAGAAAAACAGCAATGCTGATTGTTTGTGTTTTTACAACAGGAAGGTTTTTGGCACGCTTATAATAAAACTCTCAAACCTGTGAGAAACACTCCATGGAGCCCACAAGGAAAATGACATCCTTAACAAGATCGGACACCCTCATTCTGAACTCTCCAAAGTCATCTGTGTCTTCTGGGATTCCTTCCTGTAATAATTGTGCAAATACATAAATGCAATTTAAGAGACCTGGTTTGATGATATATTATGCAAGTTCTAAAAACAAACCCAAAAAACATGGGCCAACACAATCAATTATTTAAAGGCATACAAACAAACAGCCATGTACCTCATGTAAAACAATATGCATGGTTAGGATTTTGCTGATACAGATATCAATACTGACACTTAACAGCCTTATTGATACTACAACTGGACAACTGAAATAAACTGTCATTTCTTACATACATAATGAGGGAGGAGAAACTGATACGAATGTGTAGTGGGGATGTACAGAGTTTCACTCTCATCCCACTGATCCAGTCTGGCATCAACTATTTGAAGATGCTAGCTTGTATAAATGCTGACAGCAGCATTTGTCTAGGAGCTTATCCATTCTTTTGGCATTGAACACTCAGCAATCATTGCCAATGTAATATCTATCTTTATGGCTGATGATGATTATTGTTGAACAGGTGTGAAATATGCAAAACATATGATTTCGCAAACTGACTGTCTGTAATGTCCATTCCTAATCATACATCCTTAATTTTATATTGATGGGTCATACAGCTGAACCCGATTAGACGGATCAACCAAGTGTAGCAGAAGAAAAGAAATAGCAAAGAGTAATGAACATGTTATGAGGGCACTGGTCTAAACAGGAAGGGCTGCTCACATGGTCAGGGTCCAGCTGGCAATGGCGGGCCAGACTGTGCAGCAGTCTCTGGATGTACGGCCTGAAGACACTGTGCAGAGCTGGGTCATTCGTCTTATACAGGTGCTCCCCAAGACGATACCAGAAGTTAAAGGAGATTTCCACCACCTTATTAGAAAAAGAAAAGCACAGAAAGAACATTTAAAGCAGCTTTAGGCATTTTAATCTGCATTTGCACTCAAAAAACAGAACATAAAACCAAATTCTTCATTGCTCTTAGTTGCCCTGACTAATAACCACAGATATTGTGCCATGTGACTTCCACGTATGCTGCAGTGTGTGCATTAGCGGACCTGGTGGTGTCGGTTCATGCAAGTGTCCTCCATACTAATTAACAGGTTTACAGGTTCCCCTTGAGTTCAGTTAAGGATTATTGCCGTCCTTTTATTCAGTTTAAATGTTTTGTATTTAGTATAAAAATGTAGGAATCTTTAAGTGTCACAAAAATACTTAAATTAAAATCATGATTTTAATTCTAAGCATGATTCCATTTTATTTTATTTTTTTTTCATAAATATTGCAGTCAAAGCTCAGTAGAACCTTCTTTTATTTTCTTCTTGGCTGTTCAGCCGGTTCATAGAAATCCACATAAGTAGAAGAGAATGTGCCCACATGTAAATAGATAGTGTACCTTATCCCCAAGTGGAAATTTTTACACATCTGTACCATACATGATCCTTGAAACAAGAAAATGGCAGTATAATTATAGACAGGCATGTAAATGCCATCCACAAAGCAGAAAAAATACTGTACGTCGAGATGGGATTAGTGTGAACAAAGAATGCAGTGAGTAACTGGTGTCTTTGAGTGTTTTAATATTCAATACTTTTAATCCAGCCAAACACGGTGAGCAGCACAGCAAAACGGGCTACTACAAAAGCAATGAAGGTGCCTTTAACCTCTTAAATGACAAAGTTTTATCCATTATCGTTTGTAGAAGTCCAGAGTCTGCTGGCCAAAATGTGCATGACAAACTGTGCATACTAACCTCATACTGGGGGTGTCCTGCACAGATGAGCAAAAGCTCCAAGGTACGCAAGTCTCCCATGCCATGTCCAGGACTCCTCACTGTAATTTCCAGAAACGTCTCACATAACTCCGTGAAGATCCGGCAGTAGTTTAATACTCTAAATCCATGTGAGAAAGAGTGAGAGAGAAATTAAATAAACGAAATATGCATCTAATTGAAGTAGAAAAAAAAAAAAACAGCTTGCATTGATGGTTGTGAGAAAGGTATGAAGGACGAATGGAATGTAACACAATGCTTGATATCTTACTTGTCGAGATCTTCTCGGGCCACAGCCATGTGGTAAGCTGTTTCTAGCGTCAGGACTCCCTGAAAGAGCTGTACAGCAAGAGGCATGTGCGTGTCCACATTCTCAATGGCATAGAGAGTAGAACATACACAATCGGATGCAGCCTCATGTAGGTTGGTTGAGGTCTCGTCTCTTTGCTGTCATCAGAGAAGCAGATACGACAAAAGCAGTTTTTAATTTAAAAGCATCAGATAATACTAAAAAAACAAATAAAAACTGAATTCTGTAGTCAAAGCGTGTTTATAGTAATATCAAAAGTTAACCTTGCTGTCTCTAAAAAAAAAGAAAGAAAATAATTTATTTAAATAATTTATTTGTAAAGAGTACTTGATATTTTGTGAACTAGTCGGAAAAACGGCTCCAGATTTCACTTCGATGCCTCTGGCTTTTGCATGGATTAGTGAAACTCAATCAGCAGCTCCTGATTTTATCTAATAAAGTATTGATTGCACTGAACCAGGTATTTGAGGTATTTGATGAGAACTAGAATCTAATACTGGGCTTCCATGAGCTGATGTCTGGGAATGATGCGTACATAAAATCTCTACTGTATTAACATTATCTGTAAACATTCTATATTAGCTTTTAAAAACATAATGCTCAGCTAAAGTTTTAAATGGAATTTTCTGAGGCGTCTAAGAATTGTACCACTGACCATGTCAAGGAAGCCACAGTTTGTGATTAGTGATTAGAATATGATGCAGAACTCACCAATACTTGAAACAGCACCATTAGCAACTGATTACTCGCCATGAAGTTGCTGTCCAGGACACCCAAGTTAAACCAGCTGCCCAGGCAACGGAAAACCTTAATTAGCATCTTCTCATCATTCCCCGATTTCTCCACACATGTCATCTGGTAGTGAAGAGAGAAAAAAATGTAGGCACAAGAAGGTGGCTCTCTGGTTTCATGAAGCAATGTCTGTCAATTATCCACTGCTAGTAAGAATCAAGCAATAATCATCAAAATAACTAGCAGAGTTATTTAAACCCTGCCCTTACACTGCTAGTTTAACTAAAATAATCATAAAATATAAAATTCTCGTCCTCTCGCATCAAGGACTGTGGGTCATTTAGCAATATGCTTTGTAAATAAGTTTTAAAAACAAAGCAAAATTGAGTTATTGAGGTACAGCAATAAGCCTTGTGACACTGCCCAACCGCACCTCACACACGCCAGACAGGAAGAAATTCCTGTCAGGTGACAAAGGCTGAAATTTTAACTGCTACTCCAAATGGCCAACAGTGGAGAATGAATAGAGATCTGTTGGCCTTTAAAGCTCACATGGCTGGTGCATACAGTTTGATGGTGGTTTTGCCGACCTCTGCTCATTGAACCATTCAGGTAAACGACTGGCTACTAATTCATCATGATGCCTACTGGCTTTCAATGTCTATGAAACAATTATCCATACATGAAGGGCTTTCAATGATCTTAGCATCAGACACACCAACAACAATTCCCAATTCAAATAAAAAAAGAACAGCCGGTCAAATTTTAATACTTCTGTCTCAGACAGTTATATTTATACTTATGCCTCTCCATGTGCAGACCATTAAAACAATTTAGCAAAACAAGCATCACTGATAAGGGCAAATTAGTAATCCGAACAGAAATGGAGAAGAGAGGACCTAGCTACTGATCAGTCCACTTTACAGTTGGTTCAATGCAAGATTACCCAAACCTTGCCCCTTAAAAAGTCATGGTGCAATGTTTACAGTCATCAGAGACTCAAAACTACTAAACAATACACACAAATAAGTCATAAAAATAAGGTAGGCAGGCTTCAAATCAAGAACATACAGAATTTAACATTATATTACAACGTGATACTGAAGTACACAATTGTGGACGCAAAAGAAGTTTTGCTTGTTGGGCAAGGAGAGTTGGTCAATTTTACGAGAGGTCAAGCCAAAGGGCCTCACGGACCAACTTTGGCCTTTAGGTCATTTTGGGCAGTCATAGTTTAATGTACTGTAACTACGGCAGAGAGAAGGAAGGACAAACATTTGAGTATTTAAATTATTTTTGACATTAAAAGTACTGAAAGAAAAAAAGGGTGTCAACAGTTTCAGAAGTGTTTCTTTCAACAACAGTTCAGCAATGAGTCTTGTGAAATTACTCACTGCAACTCACGCCACAGACAGGAAGCAATATGAATAATCACTGGGCTAATCAAGGGCAGATAAAATCATACAACAGGTTTTTGAGGAGCTTTGAGATGTAAGAAACAGCTTTTAATTTTTTGATGTGTCGACACACAAAACACTTCTAACTCCAAATTTGTGCAGGAATGGTAAATCGACTGAAGGACATATTGGCTTCATTGAGAGAGAGAATGAGGCTCACCAGCAGACTGATCACAGTGGTGGAATAATATGCCAGATCCTCGATGATCTCTGTCCGCCGGTTCGCGCCGATCCTCAGAGAACGGCTGTGCACTTCTTCCGGTAAGACTGTGAGGATCTCAATCAGGAAAGGCATTGAGGTCACATCGTTACTGTACCTGAAAGGAGGTGGGACGGAGGGGGGAAATAACAAGGGGGGGTGATTGGGCTATTAGATAAATAAAGGATGATAATTAGGAACTCCATATTGTTAATAGACATAACTGACAATTCAACATCACAACTACAGCGGGGGGGGGTTTGCAGCAATGTTGTATGTGACGGCAAGCCACATAAATGAGACTCTAAAAATTGAACCATGAATTTTTAATATTCAGATGTAAAGAAAACAAGAACAGACTAGGCTTGACAGTTTTTGCATGTAACTGCTTTAATCTGTCAAAACACTGACATGTCTGGAGTCGCAGCTGGCAGGTTACTAGCAAATATGTATTAAAAGAAAACTCTTACTTTTCTATGAGGGTATGCACACAGCCCTTCCACGAGGCCATCTGAAGAGCAAGGTCAGCAATTGCCAGAGCAAGCTGGAAGAGAAGGTAGAAGACTGGCTAAAAGCCCAAGAAATGACAGTTCTGGCAAAGGAGCGATGCTGTCAGCCAAATCAGCTCCGTCACACTTTATGCAACACAGTGCATTCATTATTTAAACTGATAGGTACCTGAGCTAGCATGGCTGCCCAATACAGTGTCTACTGATAATTATTGTAGATACTGTCTTTGCTATACTAAGATCACAGAGAGTAATACATAAATAAAGAGAACTCTGAGCCATCACATAACCGGTTACTTGGTGCTGTCTGCATGCTAACCCATCTCAGATACTCTCTCTTTTCTTGTTCTGATGAACAAAGACAGTCAGTCCTTCATCACTTTTCATGAATTGCTTACAACTCATAAGACTAACTGCAACATATAGCCACTGAGTGACTGGTTTCTTGTTTTTATCATGAATCACCTGTAAAGAGCTGAAGGTCGTTACCTGTGTGACAATGATGGGTGAGAGGTCTTTGAGGTTCTGAATGTGGGAGAGCAGCGAGTCTCGCAGTGCGATGTGCGTCTCCTGAGGAAGCTCGTAGAACGACGTCTGGATCTTCATCTTCATGGTCTGAGCTGCAAAGTAACAGGACTCCACATCCTGTTTCAGCTGTAGGAGCTGGTCTGATATCTCCCATGCATGCATCTGCATGAGTGACAGAAAGCAGGTTGAGTGAGGGATGAATCAAGCCTGACAGATCTGACAACTCAGTCTGAGGGGGTTAGAAGACACAAATAGTTCAAATAGTTGCAGAAAATAATACTTTCATTCATTCACTTGGGTGGGACACGGGACATGTACAAATAAGTACAACACTGCATGGTATTAAGTTACTCCACAAAATTATAACCATGAAAAAAAACTTTCCCCTAAATGGAAAGAAAACAAATCCTAGAGGCATGTTGCCTGTTGCTATATCTGAATCCCCCACTCCCCTCTAACATGGCAGGGTGTCCCTTTAAAGACACAGGTTAGGCTTAGACCCAGACAGGAGTACTGAGAGTTCAAGTTGAAAATGGCCACAGGAGTATACAACCTTCTATTTGCAAACGTGAAACCTTCATCTAAGTTGATCATTTGCATTTTAGAGGGAAAAAAACACAAAACAAAAGGGTGATTGTCACTTGCATGGAGTTAAACAAAGCACCGATGCCAACAGAGCAAGCACTAGTTACTGGAACTGTATTACAGTGACAGATTACAAGCAGAAGACAGAAAGACCCCCTTCAGTTCTTCCTTATTAAGCATTACGGATCATCACCACAGCCTGGATAGCAGAATCATGTTCAGCTCCGGCACAAACAGCCCCTCTCAACGACTGAACCTTCAAACTGGTTACAGTAGAGCAGCAGAGTTTATTTTTATCACGGCTGAGTTTAAGTTATTCTAAGACATTAAGCACTAATGTGGTTCTGTATTTTGCAGAACAGTCACTGCAACTCAGTTCTGCAAACTTGAGAAGCTACTAGAAGCTATTTGGGGTGTTTTTCCACTTGGGCTAACTCAGAAACCTGCACGTTGTACCAGCAAAGATCCCAAAACCCCTCAGTATGACTAACAAACTGTTCAAACACACGATCTGCAGAATGAAAGAGAAACAGACGAGCTTATGAAAACAAGGAGGAACCCGGCGTCTCCAACTCCTCTGAGTATTAGTCCGAGGGCCTGTATTCACCTCGGCGGGAAATATCTTCACACTCATATTTAATTATATTTTCATACTTTCTGAAGAGATTAGCCGGATATGTTGCTAAAACACAACGCTCTGAAAACACACTACGCTGAGCCTGAACTAAGGTGTAGTCTCATCTCTCCTTGCTTGGTTAGCACGGATGCTAATAAGCTAACAGGACCAGGAGCGTTAGCCTAGCTAGCTAACGACTCAGAGCTAGACGAGCTCAGCAGCAGGTTCGGTGTGTTTATACTCCTCAACACACGGCCAAGACTCGGTTCTACTGTCTGTACCAGACCCACGTGTGGGGAAACGGTTTAAAACAGTCTCTATGTCTATTTCTGTGTCTGGGGGCACATCAGCTCCGAGTCTGGCTGTAGCCCCTGCCCGGCCCTGTCTTTGTACGGAGCCGGTTCTGAGCTCAGTGTCTGGAGTGACAATGTGGAGAATCAAGGAAAGGTTGAGTCCGCTTCACCCACCGATCTCTGCAGCTCCCCCAGCCACACCGAGGCCCGCTCCTTGCCGGCCGGGTCCGGGTCGTGGTAGAGCGCCTGCACGGCCTGGTAGACCAGAGCCAGGCTCGGCTTCCCCCCGTCCATCTCTGGGCTCCGGCTCCCTCCCGCTCGGTCCCTCCGCAGGCTCCGGCTGGACTCACAAGATCAACACGGCGCTGCTCTCCCTCACGGCTGACGGCCACCAGACTGATCTTCACTCGGCCCTCCTGCCCCGCGGTCCGACCGCCATCTCAAACACTCACACACACTCACATACACACACACACACACCAAGCCCCACCAACCCGTCCGTGTGGAAACCAGAGAGGAACTCGAGTTCTCAGCCCCAGCCTGTCACAGAGTCTCTTCCAGGACAGACACGTGTTATTCACATTTACTCGTGATCTCCATACTATCCACAAAAATCATTTTTCAAAGGGGTAAACGAGTTACGAATACAAACTGCGGTCTATTTTGTGAATGAGGGAAATGTATGAGGACACTCCTCCTGACTCTGGTTCAGGACCTCGCCCCAGTCCTCCTCTAGATGGAGACTTCACCTCCTGATCAGCTCCACCACGAGGAGAACCGGCCCTGCCTGCCTCCTCCTGCAGCCACACTGATCTCTGTCTGTACAGAGAGTTTACTGATTTGAAAAGTTCAAGTCATACTAATAATGCTGTAAACAAGATTTTTATCTAGTAAGTTTGATCTACATTATGCAGTAATACTACTAATAACAGTTTAATACATAAGTGCCTTTTGTAGATCATTATTAATTATTTTGCAACAGAAAAAGAACCAGGACCATCAGACATTCATAGTTTATTTTTTTTAGTTCTTTTTTATTAGTTAATGGGAAGTAAGTTCCGACTGAAGATGTTATTTGCAGTGTTTTGCATTCAAATACCATCAGAGGTGTTGTTAGGATCTTTAAACATTGAGAAGAAAGAACAAAACATGTTATTATTCAGCACATTTGGGGCTATTTTACTGCTAATGTTGTGGGTTACAAAGTGTTTCGATCAAATTCCTCCCTCAGGCAGTGAACCCAGTCCAACCAGAACAGGAGCTATCAAACTATAGGGTAAATAAATGTTCAGCGCTAAGAATGATGGTGAAAGTATTAGAATACTCATTCATAACTGAACTGCGATTGTGGAGGCCCATGTTGAACCCTAGTCCTTCCAGCTTCATCTCAGTCATGTAAAGCCTGGACCTTCTGCTAGCACAGTGCTTCTTGACAGCTCAGTACACTTGAGGAGAACAGGAACTGCCAGTTTTTTATTTCAGCTAACAGACGTGAGTGGTAAGGTGGAAGGGGAGGGCCATCCTACCCACCAGAGACAGCAAAGCCTTTTGTGGCATCATGACGTAGCATTTTGACTCTGCAGTACCAGAATATATTTCAAAGAAATGGGCATTTCACCCCTTAATTATGAAAGACATTTCTCGCTATGGGGCAAATATTCAAAGGTCCCAAATGAATATTTAGCATAATTTCAAAAGTGTTGCAGACCAATGGCCATCATTCCTGTTCCTGTAGATGAGCCTGTGATACGCCTTGATTTAAACTGAGCTGTTAGCAGCTAATGGACAGACCTAAACTCTCACAGCACTGAATTATACCGTTTACATTTACAGCATTTAGCAGATGCTCAAGAGGTCCACATCTGTTCTTCAAATGCTATATTTAAATCAGCATTTTCTAATCAACCCTTTAAATGCCAGCTGGGTTACACACCTAAACAACTCCTGTTGAAGAAAAGACAGAGATTAAGGCAAAAGTAAGGAAGGCATGAAGTAAGAGTGTGGAAACATACACGTGACAGAAACAACTGTTATTATGCTGACGATTCAGGCTACCATAGCGATAAATGCTTCCTTTGAGGTTTATACAGCTACCAGTTTATACAGTCAGTTTATAACACTGATAATGATAAGAAATAAGCAAATAATATGTATAATTAGAGAGCAATATATTTGATTAAAATATATATTCATAAGCAGTCTATCAATCCATGCTACCCTTTCCTCTATAACAGTGGTTCCCAACCTTTTTTCCCTTTTTCCACAAACAGAATGAAGTGATTAATTACAAACTTTTATGTGCAAAAAATAAACAGTGGTTGTAGGTTTTTGTTCTTAAACTCTTATACGCACTCACACTTTTACGTTTCTCAGACATTGGGGTTTTATGAATTTAATGCCTACAGATATAATTTTGATGACCTCAGTGCAGACAAATTGTACGCACTCCCTGCAATCTCTCGCGCCCCCCTAAGGGGGGTCCGGACCCCAGGTTGGGAACCACTGCTCTATAAGACAGTGCTGCCACAGCCTAGCCTAGACATCTTAAAGAATTTAATCTTTAAAACTAGATTACACAACACATTCATCAGAGAGAGAGGTGTCCACATTACTGTTGCCCATCAAAATTCAGCTTCTTTTCGTGTCTGGCATCTCATCAAACAGATCATAAATCAAAATTCATCTTCTTATGGTTATGTCTTTTGTAGGGCTGGGCAAGTTAACGCATTATTGCATTAATGCTTTATTTACTTAACGTTTGTTTGGGCTTAGCACTGTTTGTGTTCCTGGTCACTTTTGAACAGGCACATGTTAGCTGATTAAAAATCCATGATAATGTATATATATATATACATTATACTACCTAATGTTGTGTTGGAACTTTCTACTGAATTTATGTGAACATTACAAGGTTTGAACTTTCATTTCCTACTTATGGCTTGTCACATAACGTCATCCAGCTCGTTTTTTAACAAAAAAATATTACAGAGAGATTATTTTGACTGTAACACAAACATTGTGTATCACAGAGTACCTAATTTCAATGTTTACCAAGGACAATGTTTTTAAACCATTAAAATTTTCTTAAAAAAAAAAAATCTGTCGTGTTTCTAGTCAAAAGTGACGGGTATTATTTATTTAGTAAAGAAAAAAGACAAAGTTTTTTTTGTGATTGCTGTTGCTCAGGAGTTCTCTTTCAAACATTCTTTCGGTATCTCACTATGGGAATCGCCTCAGGCGTGACCAACCCTGGAAGCACCAATTTCACCACGTCTGTCAGTTGACAGACCAATCACGACAGTGATGCGGGAGTCCCGCCTCCCCCTATATATGCACCGCCTGACGGTCCCTACCTCATTCTCGTTCTCTTCCCTGTGAAGATTCTTGGAAGCTTTTCTCTACCCCCTTTCTCGATTAGCTGCTTAACTGTTCTTAGACAAGCCGTCAAGGTGTGTCGCCGAACGCAGTTTTTCGGAAAGCAGGGGTCTTCTCTTTCGCTGTCAAAGTGAAAGTTACTGCGAAGGGACTTCGAGCGAATTAACGTGTCAAGACGAATTTGCTCGTCTGTCTCTTAAGCGACACGTTGTGGTGAGCTTAAAAGTGATGGCAAATGCTAGTTCCACAAGCCAGGGTGCGAGGAGCAAAGAAGCCCTGTGCCCTTGTGCTTGTGGGGCTATGATATCGGCCAAGGATACTCACCCCCTGCGCATTGTATGCCTGGGGGTAAAACACGCTCAGGCGGCACTCGCAAACCCCGAGTGCTGTCCGCACTGTTCCCCCTTCCCGTCAAGGGTTTTGGAGAGAAGGGTGCGGGTAGCAGCCGCTAGCAAGGGTGACCCCCCCCGTTCCCCTCCGAACATGGTGGGGACGAGACAGCCCCCTGTGTCATGCAGCTGGGGTGATTTTATGGATGAAGTCTCCCCCAAGCTTCCTCCTCTTTTCCCGATCCTGGCAAAGGGAAGGAGGGAGGAGGACGATGATGAAGCGATCGCTCGTCTGTTGGAGGAGGACGGGAAGGAGGATGAGGACGACGCGATCCTACCGTCGACCCCATCCCGGCCGGAAAGCACGTTAAGCGACGGGTCCCCGGCCTCGGCTCAGGTTGAGCTCGACCTGCTCGAAATGTGCAGGAGGGCGGCAGTCAAACTTTCTATCGATTGCCCGTCCCAGCAGCGGACCAGGGTAGAGAGAGAGACCTGTATGACGGCAAGCGACTGCCGTCGCATGCTCTGGCCGTTAAACAGGTCATTCCAGTGGTCCCTGCGTGCGTTTCAGGAATGAAACGTTTTTGGGACAAACCTTTTTCACACAGGGTCCCAGTGAAAGGGTTTTCTAGGCTGGATGTGCACAACATGGAGGAGCTAGGGATGTCAAACCCCCCTCCTATTGAGCTGTC
>JBBPDE010000128.1:15694769-15711978 GCA_037974605.1 Nannopetersius ansorgii
GGACAGCACCTCTGCTCTGACCAAAAGCCACTGAACAAATAATCAGGTCCCAGATGGGTTCGGCACTTTTTGAGGTCCCCCTGAAACATTTCCGTTGTGGTCCCTGCTATTTGCAGCGCGTTCGTGTGTTTGCAGCGCGTTTGTGTGTTTGGTTGTGTTGTGAGAATTTGCAGCGCTTGTGTTGTCAAACTGATGGAGACGTTTTCTTAATTTGTTGTGTTTTTTTTCTGTTTGCATGTGTTTTCTAAAATTGAAGCGCATTGAGCTCTCTCGGCCACCGTAGGAACCTGTGCAGTATGTGACAGTTCATTTATATGTTCATGCTCTCATTTACAAAAAGTTTCAGGGAACTAAAAGTTTTTTTTGTGGCATTGTTTAGTGCTCCTTGAGTAGCCTATTAGAATAGGTATTTCTTTGTCACAATTATAACTCTAATCAATTTGATTGATACAGGAAATATTGCCACATTGGAGTTGTATATTATTTTGTACGTTGTTACATATTTCTTATTTACTTGATAACTCTTATGAAGTTAATATGAAATGGTTCAGTTGCAGGTCTTTAAGGGTTAAAAAGTTAAAGACTGCTGTTTGATTTTGACGAGTAACACATGATCAGCTGAAAGCAAGATGTATAAGCAAAACAACACTTATTTTACATTCTCCTGTTTCTTACGAAGGATTTAGTTTTAAAGGCAGCCAGGACAATGTAGTTTGGTCTTGTGGGTGTTTAGGCCTCAACATTAATTCTGGATCACTTTTGATTTGCAGAGAATTCAGTTGCAATCTTTCATCAGTACGATGTGCTATGATTCACATATTTTGAAACAATGTTCTGTTATTGAGTCGAGTGATAAATAATTGTGAAGGTATATATTATTCACATGTTATCATATTATTAATGTATTATCTATATATTATGCTATTTATTGTATTACATACATAATGTTTTGCATTCTTAATATAATTGACATTTTGTCTTGAAAGTTAAATATGAGGAAAAATTACATCATGTTTGGGAAGTGTGTTGGTAGAGATTTTAGTGGCAAAAAATGTATACAATTACATACATTTAGTTTTTCATTTACAAGTCATATTATTATATTTAGTCAAATTAATTAAATGCAGTCTCCCTGTGCAACTAACGTTGTTTTTTGTCTGTTCCAACTTCAGAAAAAATCAATGACATTGCAAACCATAAACATTTCTTGATGTATTCTGTTTTAGCCAGATCCCCATTTTGTATTTAAAAGACTAAAAGAGAAAGGTAAAATTTTTTTAAAAGTGAGTACCAACTGCATTGTCATAATTTATGGGTACACACACTAACTTAACAGTTTTTACTTTATGGGTTATGGGTTATTACTTATAACCTGCATAGCCCACATTCAGCAAGGATGAGTAAAAAAAACAAAAACAAACACTAGACAACAACAAAAAGTCGTCTCTGTGCTTTTACATTTCTTTGTAGAATGACAAATGATAAATAATAAATAAATAATGGTAATAATATTCTTTTTCTAGCTATAAAGGGTACTTTTGTATACAGATGTGGTCTCCATATGAAACCCATAAATTATGACAATGCAGTTGGTACTCACTTTAAAAATGTTACCTTTCTCTTTTAGTCTTTTAAATACAAAATGGGGATCTGGCTAAAACAGAATACATCAAGAAATGTTTATAGTTTGCAATGTCATTGATTTTTCTGAAGTTGGAACAGACAAAAAACAACATTAGTTGCACAGGGAGACTGCATTTAATTAATTTGACTGAATATATTAATATATGTAAAAGCAATGTAAAAGCACAGAGACGACTTTTTGTTGTTGTCTAGTGTCTTGTTTTTTTTTTAACTCATCCTTGCTGAATGTGGGCTATGCAGGTTATGTGGTTTGAGATTCCTCATCATTGAATTTGATCTATTTTGTGTTCATCTTTAATGAATGTGTGCTATGTGCTCTATCACTGTTGCATGTGATACAAAAGATTTAGTATGTAGTGATTCATTGGATTTACGCAAAGTGAGATGCTTTATTTTTAAACATAAAAAAGTCTGTGATTTAGTGTGACAGTTCTGTGAACTCCAGTAGGAATGTTAGGCAAGTTTAACACAATAAAGGGGCGTTGTGGAGAAAAAATGAATGTGATGGCTGCAGCAGGCAGGAACTGGAAGAAACTGGCTTGGACATATGGGAGGAAAAACTTGTTTAAGGAATGCACATCTGAACACACTGGAGTAGTATTTAAAAGAATTTTGCTCATGATGCACATGAGAGCCGATGCTTATGGCAGTCCCTACAGTATGATATGTTTGTGTGTGTGTGAGGGATGTTAGGTTCATGGGTAATATCCTGGAAATGGGAATGTTTACTGGCTCTGGGCTGCATTCCTTTCTCTCTTGAGCGTCTCTCTCAAAGGTTTTCTGTCTTAAAGGTGTCTCTTTATGCTGCATCTGCTGATGTTGGTACAATAATGTTGGAAAAATCAGACACACAGGACACACAAACTTTTTTTAAATTTAGTAACAGAGTAAGTACATGACTTTATAGCTTTGAATGACTTATGCTGACTAGTTGTTCGAACAAGTACTTTTCACTTCCTGCACAGTCAGTGTTTAAGGCTTTAGGCCAAAGTACGCTGATAAAACTAACTTCATTCCAGCCAAGGAGTAATAGGGGGTGATCTCACTCCTGCGGTGCGATTTGTGGCCCATGGATATTACAGCTACAAATAGATATGTAAAGTGAAGGAAAAGGACATTTCTAACACAGGTATAATGTCCTTCACAGTGACCTATGTGCATGTTTCAAATAACCTGCTTACAGCAAGAACTGTCCACAACATTTTTGTCTGTCTATCTCATTATAACAGCTCTGTTAATTCATTTAACATATTATGCTTGAATAAAAAAATGCATAATTTTAATTGTTTCCCACAACATTCTCCCAGTCCAGTTAACTGAACACATATATCGCTACGGTTGAAACAAACACATTTCGTGTGCTTGTCAGTTCTATGCTAAGCCTTTCGGCTCTATTAATTCAGCTCTATTTAATCCAAAATCAGCAAAAACAAAATCAAATAAGTAAATAAAAAAATGTGTATAAATGAGGAGTTATTTCTGAGATGAGTTAACTGCATGCTGTCATAGGTCAAATGTGAAAAAAAATTACAAAATTAAAATCTCATAAATTGTGGAATCACAAAGTAATTGTGACCCCAAAACAATGGACCACACAGGCTGCTAAATAAAAAACAAATCAGACATATTTCTTTTTGTCATTCTCAGTGTGGTAGTAAATTCTTTTTCAGATTAAGAGTTTACACTGTCATTAGTTCAGACTGCATGCCTTATCTAGAATACAAGACCAAAAATGTTAAGATGTTTGCTGGAATATGAAGTTCCAGGAGACCCAGTGTTTAGACTTCTCAGATCGTTTTTGCTCATGCTGCTGTTTTTTTTTTTTTTTTACAGAGACATGAATATGCATCTATGTTGAACCCTTTGGATGAATGTTAAACTTAAAACATGTTGCACCCTGTGGGCCTAAATCAGCCCTAATTATGTGAGTTATACTTGCATTTTTGTGGTTTCCCCTCCAGGAAGAACTAATTCAGTGAAATCCTGCTGTAAAATAAACCCCTCCAGTGAAAAAATAAGAGAATTTTTTCTTACCCATTTATAAATTTCAATAATTATATTTTTTATATAATAAGAACTTTAACATATTCATTTCTTAATATATAAAAAAATAAAATACTAATTAGTGATACATTTGCTGCTATAGACTGTTGATGTACAAATTGTCTAATGTGTCCAACTTCAACTTCGGCTTATTAGAAATGAGATCCCTGCACTCATAGTTTGGAGTCATTCACTGATGTCCTGAGCAGAGAACTGTGACTCTGCACTTTTTAAGCCAAACAAAATGTTTTGTTGACAGTTACTGGAAGGTCTCTCACGTCAGGACTGCTTTTGTCCGGCAGTTCAGTCAGGCAGCAAACCGGATGCCTGCATGAACTGCTGTTTTACTGGAAATAACTAAACACTAGAGAGATTTTGAGATCCATTTTTTTCTTTTGGATTCAGACATTACATCCCTCGTGACAGTTGTGGGGTGCCACAAAGATATAAGGTTACATTAATCTTTTTATAGTGTTGCTTTATATGTGCACACTGACAACATTAATTGCAACTAATTGGTAGCTTGATTAGTTAGTCTTATGTAGATGAGGCCAGCTGACATGCACCATTTTCCATTCAGTGTGAATTTTTAGGACACTGTTGATATTCTGTGTGATAATGAGGGAGTCTGCACTGACCCTTACTTCCTCTTACCGTAAGTCGAGCTGGCATGATGTTTTCTCACATGGATTCATGCCTCATTGAGACCTAGTTATGTGCAAAAGATATTGGCCAATGTAATAGTCTTGTGAGGCAGTTGTCTAAGCTTTAGTCACTTGTTTTATGTAATTTAAGATGTGAGTGAATGATTCTGTGTGGCTAGTCATAATTTAATATGCTGAACAGTGTATCACAAAGAGGGATATAAAACCTGGATTCCACCTGAAACGAAACTCATGCTTCACACACACACATACCATCAACATGTAGTTCCATCATTATTCGCAACTTTGGATTAAAATTTTCTGAAAAAGTATTTTTCTGATTATTAGCTCAAATCCTGAAATTTTTGGGGGTGGGGTAGGGATATAAGCTTTTATTAAATTAAATTAATTTGTGTTTTTGTTTTCTAAAACATCGAATTAGAGATCATATTTCTTTTCTCACATTTTTCTAGTCTCATCTCACACTACATGAGAAAACTCATTACTGGTATGCTGGCCAATGGAGAATGCACAAAGCACTAAATACAGGGTTGGTGATAAGAATTTTCTTACCTCGCAGGTTTCAATAGGGGTTCAGGTCTGAGGGCTGGGAAGATCGTGTCAAAACTTGTTTCTTTGGTCATTGGAGCCAAATAATTCTTGAGACAGGGTGAGAGAACTGTGGTCAAGACTATTGACAAGGGAAAGTCCAGAACTAGTTGTAACAGAACTAGTGGAACAGAAAGTAATTGATGACCGTACAAGAATTCTGGAACTCTCATGAAATATGAATGTGAACATGGTTACAAAATTGGTTACATTTTGTTCAAAATAATTTCTAGCAATGCCAGTAATTGTAAATTGGGTTTTGTAATTTTTTAAAAAAGTATTTTTCTAGTGACTAAATTTACTTTTCATAGAAATTGTTTTCCCTGATTTGAGCTTTACCAAGAGTGCCAATAGTTATCAAGCTGATTAGACACACACTTTGCGTGTGCATTTGCGCCCGCACACATGGGCGGCTGGCTGAGTGCTGTAGCATTACATCATTGATGGTAATCATGTCTCAAGCTTTTCTCGTAAGCTGATACTTCATAAAGCTTTGACTTTTATTTTTTTCCCATCACTGTACGCACTCGCTTCCTGCTGGCTTTCGTTTTCTCAGCCCAGCTTAAAGCGCCTTAGTTTTAGGATGACTACCAAACATGGAATCTACAGGGATTAGCACAGTCATTCACAAGAGATCAAATATGTTATTCATTCCTCAAGGATGCCTTTGGCCATCATTACTTTACTGTTAACCAAATGGTGGATTGGCTAACAAAGACACACAGAGTAGCAGCAATTTCCTGTTTTTAACAACCTATTAGACATGCATTTATTGGATGATTTTGGACAGAGAAATATACGAGCATGAAGCATTCAAGTATAAAACGCTGTGTAAAAAGCAGAGCATTTTGAAGAGTGCTTGTCTTGTTCAACTTTAATACTTTGGATGAAACTAATATTGCAAAATATTAATCTCATATGACTTTGCCTTATCTAGTTTTTGCCATTGTTTCACTTTTGGAAAACTGAAAGTTGCTCTCTCTGTCAGTTTGGACAGTCAGCTTGTACACAGGAGCTATTTTATGAGTTGGACATTTACAAAAATGTTTTAATTCCCATCTGGAAATGGTTAGGGGGTAGACGGGGAGAAAAGCCTGCCCAGCATATTTCCACCAGTCTGTAGCTACAGCTGGCTGTGATCTCTGATTTTTTAACCTGATGTTTGACCTGCTTTAATGTTAAATGAGCTTTCCAACAAGGCTCAGGTTATGGGCAGCAGAGAAAAGCATGTGTGTCTGTACAGCACATGGTTCAGTCTCACTGAAAGAAAAGCAAAGCCACTGTGTCTGCCTAGAGTTTGATTTACTTGATCAACATCACAAAAAGAGAAAAAGACATCTTTGTTGATGTTGTGTTTTCTTTCAAATGATTCTGGTCTTTCTTAATGTTTTATTCTAAACAAGGATATCCTGCCAGTCTGAACATAATGTTCAATGTAAACAGAAATTATATTTAGTTTGAGGAAATCAAAGATCACTGTTTATTACTGAATTTCTCTTTAATCAGTAATCACATTTGTCATAATGTGATGTTTTTTCTCTTGAAAGCACCCAATATTGGCATACTTCTGTGGCCAATAAGGTTTTTCCATCCAAAAGAGAAGAAAATATTTTATGCCTGAAAAGTAATTGCACTTGCAGGTGAGATACAATTGCACTTATGTATGTAAAAATGCACTAAACAAAAATAATGCAAATTGTTGACAGTGTTGAGATTATTGCGCATTGCCCTAGGGTTGGTAAAAAACTGCAGCAGGTATTGCACATTGTCTGTGAGTGGTAATGGTATGAGTCTGTATTTATTTAGTGCAGTAATGGCTTGTGAGCAAAAACTGTCTCTAAACCTATTGGTCCGAGTTCTGATGGACCTGTAGCACCTGCCAGAGGGCAAAAGGTTGAACAGGTCATGAACATGAAGGGCCCTGTCTCTGATGATTCCCTCAGCTCTGCTGAGACAACGGGATGTGTAAATGTCTTTCAGTGAGGGGAGGGGGCAGCTTTGAGCACTTTGAATTGTATTTAAATAGTACTTGAACATTTTTTAGCCTATTCTGGAGTGGTTATAAGCATCAAAGGAATAGGGTGGATATTTATAATCAGTGAACTCTGTTGTTGATTTTGAGTCATACGTACGACATAAACTATTTTCCTCTATCACCACAAACCATTCAGTATCAAGTTTCCCTACAGCAGTGATAACCAATCCTCCTCCTGGACTTTAGTTCCAACCTGCATTTTACATACTGTCCCCCTCCAACTAATTCTTATGATTTGATCCTACCAATCGAAGCAGTTAATTAGCTGGAGAATATGACCCTCATTAGCCATTTCTGAGCTTTATAACAAACTTGCAACATGAAATTACTGCCATAAAAAACATCGCCACATGCCTCAGCCAGAAGCCATGAGTGACTGCAGAGGTGCGTTCTGCTGATAAGTTAGCCCAAAGGACAGGCCACTGGGGGCGCGGGGAGCACGTGGTAGTGCATCTGGAACCTCGCCAACTATTTCCGCTGCCAACAGACCACCCTTCCACCAATAACCAGGTGCTCAGCCTGACATTGGCTGATGAGAGAAGAACAGATAACCCACAGAAGACCACCAGACAACATTTGTTCTTATAGACATCTTCAGGACTATCAGCCATACTTGAGTGCAGAATCTCTCTAGATTTGGCAGAGTCCTGGGTCTTCTCTTGTGCACTCCCTTCTTGAGCTTGATCCACACATCTTCCAATAGAATTCGATTAGAGTTGGAATAGCCAGGGCAAAAGCTTGACTTTATTTAATCGTTTTAAGTGGATTTTGATGTGGATTGTTGTCCTGTGGGAATATCCAACCACAACCAAATTTCAGCATCATGGCAGTGGCAGGCAAATTTTGATATCACCTGTTATTTCCAGGAATCCTTAATGGCATGTATGTGGACAATACTGCCATGGAGGAATATATGGCTTAGTCAGGGCACCACACAAATCGACAGGGTGTCTGTGTGGTAATCTCAGGCGAGAGATGGAACAAAGTAGGATCCCTCCTCGTGGGGCAGACAGCTGAGTGGGCTACGGCGGTCTTGATGTCTGATCTGAATGCCTGCTACTCATATCCTGAGTTTGTGAATCAGCTCAAGGTCGCCTTCCAACATTCTGATAGTGAGGTGGAGATTGATTCTTGACTGTATCACCTATGGCAGGAAGACCATTCGGTGGGCTGTTACATCACTGTGTTTCACAACCTGGCTGTGCAGACGGTGTGGGGTGACTCTGCTCTCCAAACGGCCTACTACGAGGGGTTGGCTTCCACCTTCCAGCGTCAGCTTGGACGTGCTCTACATGTAGTGGGGGTTCCAAAGCCCCGACATTGACATTGAAGCCATCCCTGAGCCAAACCAGGACCTGAGGGAGGTATTTAGCAAGAGTAGGGCTATTCAATTGCCACCTCACCGCTCCTATGATCAACCTCCAGGCCAGTACGGTACAGCCCTGTGGCCATTTATAACCTCTGTCAAAAGATGAGCAAGGGGCTTTGTCAGGGCACCACACCAAGGGCTTACATCTCATTCGCATCCAGGAGGGCGACGAGTGGAAGACAGCAATATATACTCCCACTTGTCATTATGAGATGCTAGTAATGCCATCTGGCTTGTGCAGTAGTCCGGCTGCATTTCAACAGTTTATTAACGACATCCTTCGTGACATGCTGGGGTGCTGGGTTTTTGCATGCTTAGATGACATTTTACTCCAGGACCGAAGGAGAACACAGCCAGCATGTCCAGGCAGTTTTAAAGAGGTTGCTGACTCAGCAACTGTTCTGTAAGCTGGAATGCACTTTCCACCTGTGTTCCACCACATTCCTGGGATTTGTGATATCCCCACAGGGTGTGGCCATGGGCCCGCTCATCTCGGACAGAGGGCCCCAGTTCACTGCCAAGTTCTGCTGTCTGATTGAGTCTACCAGTAGCCTCTTTGTTTGGTAAACAAAACATGAGCTAAGGCACTTATCTCTGAACCACATAATATCATGATGGAAGAGAAATCTGGCCGTGTGTAAGTTTTAAAAAAATATTGTTCACGTTGTTCGTACCTCTAACCAGCATTGGGGACTTGAGTCTAAAACTCTGACTCGAGTCGCACTTAAGTCCCACTTGTGACTTGACTTTAGACTTGCCCTCAATGACTTGAGACTTGACTTGGACTTGAGTGTTTATCTATTTATGTCTTACACTCTTTCAAACGACCAATTCACCTCGCCCCGGTGTCCCATTACTTGCGTCTGAGGTGAAAGGTTTGCGGCTAATAATGGTTTTCGAGGGGCGTTGGAAAGGTGTCTCCGAGCCCTATCTAACTGTGAAGTTTCATACTTTTTCATATTTAACATAACATTTATGATCATTTAAGGCATATCCTCCATGTTGGTGAGGGCATATCACAGCACGTAGTCCCGCCCCCTGGTACATAACAGCCTATTGTAATCATGGGGTGTGCTGTGGCCAATTAGCATATCTTCTAAAGATTTAGAGCTCAACATTTACAGCTCAAAAATCCTACATTTAGAGTCAACATTTGTTAACATTGCCTCTCAACAACATGAGACTTGACTTAGACTTGGTTAAAATGACTTGTGAACGTCTCTGCCTCTAATGCAGGGAAATGTTTCACTTCCATTTGTTGGGGTTGCTTTGTTTTAAATGAGGGGTGCTGCTTGATATAGCTTAGCAACCATTTTGCCCATTTAAATGTGTACATGCAGCACACTGTGAATGTGTAACAATGATGTATGATGTAAATAAGCTGTAGATCCCACTACAGTTACTCAGACACCATGCATGCCCATTAAAAAAAAGTTTTTTGTTGTTTTTTTTTTTGAAAACTCTAAATGGGGACAGGGTCAATTCCAGTTCATGTGTTTATATATACATTCATATATCCATTCCTGCGGTTTAGGCCAACAACACATTCCAAAAAAGTTGTTTGGCTGCTATTCCTTAAACACCTAAATGACATTTTGGCTCCATGTGATAAAACATTTCTGGTGTTATTTTGTCATATTCTTCCTGCAAACAAGTCATAAGGTGTGCAACAGAACAAGTTCATTGTCGTTGCATTTTTATTTTCAGAATTCTCCACTGGAGACAGCCAGGACTGTAGTCAGGCCAGTCCAGGAGCCTCTTCTTCTGCAGCCACATCTTTGTGTCACATTATCTTGCTGAGAAATGACATCCCTGGAAAAGATGTCATCTTAAGAGCAAGATATGTTGCTCTAAAATCTCTGTACTTTTCTGCATTAATGCCACCATCACATAAGTATAAATGACCATAACCAAGTACACAAAACCATACCATGTTAGGCTGCTGGACTTGTTGCTGATAACAGTCTGGGTTGTCCTTTTCATCTTTGGTCTGGAGCACACAGTGTTTGTTTCTTCCCAAAAGGGATCTGGATCTGGTCATAGTGAAGGTTTTCTCTGTGTGATTGTCCATCCCAGATGCCTCCGAGCCCTGACAAGTTGACACCACTTCTGGACATGGTTAACATGAGACTTCTTTTTTGCACAGTGAAGTTTTAAGTGACATTTGTGAATATAACTCCATATTATATTGCTTGACAAAGGTTTCTCAAAGTAATGCTTTTCCCATGAAGTTATAGCAGCAATTGATAAATGATGCAATGCCATCTGAGGGATCAAAGATCTTGTTCCATTCCTCTTTACATTCTGAAACTTGAGATAATTAATGATATTATGCACTGTAGGGGGACAAATATGTAAATCATTTCAATAATTTACTCATGCATGTGTTTACATACGATCCTCACCTTTGCTCCTGAAAGCCTTTCGTGGTTACTACTTTTGCAACTAAGCATGATTACAGCGACCTGTTGACATTCTTTAATAATTTATTTTTGAACTGGACATACAAAAATACATTTGTTTGTTGTTTTTTTGCATTTTTCATACTGTTAGACCACAGTAAGGTTAACTATGAAACTTGACAGTTATGTAATTGTCATACTAAAGATTAGATTTGGATGAAGTTTTGTGTTCAGATTACCACTATTCTGACAACGCGTTACATAAAATGTGGATATTGAGATCAGCTTGAGTATATTTTGGTGGAAGAACACAGGACAATGTGTTTTTTATTTACATATGTTGTGATTAATTGTGCTTAGAAAAAAAGATTATGGTAAAAAGGGTCAATCTTGTTTTTTTAATGTGGACCCTCATGTGTTATGTGTGGTATTACACATTATTAAAAATATAGACTGCTATGGCAGTAGGCCTCTTGTTGATAAATGTATTAGTCTTCAGTATTTGGTCAAGGAATAATACTTTCCTTGACCAAATAGTCTGATAGATGGGTATACATTTTAGAAGTAAAAATTATTGCAACCAATACAAAAATATCCATACAAAACTGTTGTCTTAAAAAGCTTTGACTGATAGGGAGTTACTGATAGAGATATTTTACTTAAATGCTTGTAGTTAAATCTGTGCAAATTGATGCATTATTATTATTTTTGTAAGGAGACTGGATACTTTTTTTTTTTTGCAAAATATGGAGTATGTCTATATCTTTTGAATATCTTTACCTGGAACAACTCATTGTTCTTGCACAGAACATAAGTACATCCAGGATGACCAGCTGAAAATTATTTTAAAACGATATCTTTTCAACGTCCTTTAGGACGTTAAAGTGAGGAAAAGCAAGAGCCCTTTATTTTGGGTGCAGTTCCTAGCTTGACCCGTAGGAGGATCCAGTTGCTCAGAGTTACAGTTTTTCTCCGTTGGTTTGGCTAATTTCTTGAAACAGAAATTACATTCTTAAAACTATAAGGTCATTTGGCAGTCTTACAGTTCTGCGCAACGTTACAGCTCACTAGCAAAAGCTCATATCTCTCCCAAAACTGTTTATACATGCTACAAATCTAGGTTCCTTTCCTATATATAGAGTCAGTACCATCAAGATCTTTCACAATTGCTTTGGCTCATTCACTTAGTGCTTTTGCTAAAATAACCTGGATGATTCAGCACAACACCATGGATCACCTACAAAAGCTCATATCTCTCCCAAAACAGTTTACCCATGTGTCAAAACTAAATTTCTTTCTTATATAAATTGTCAGTGCCCCCAAAATGCATTGTGCCTTTGGCATTGTGTGAGCACTGCAAGTCAAAATACCTAGATGTTTTGTCACTATGGCACAGGTCTAGCTCACAGAATATGATTATGTATAAAAAGAGCAGCCTCCAAATTTTGACATTACACACACCAAGCCAAGGAAATTTTTATTCACACACATAAAGTAACTTCCATACATTACAGTAAATAAAAAAAATGTATACAATATTCTGTACATGTACGAAATAAAAACACAAATAAAAAACAAAAAAAATTATATCCTGCTGTAAATAAAGTTTCAAAACTACAGTAACACTTTCAGTAGTCGCTGTCGTCACCCTCCCTCTCCAGGCCACCTTCCTCATCCTCCTGGTCATCCACACGCTGCTCTCTGTTTGGCCATAAATGTTCATCCACATCACAATGGCTATTTTCCCTTGCGATGCAGTGAGGGAGGAAACAGCGTGAATGTCTCAGCCATCCTCTACTGATCCCCTGTGATGTCCTCGCACAGCGCCCATTTCATGGAGCAGTGACCTCTGGTCTTGAGCCCAGTGTTCATACACTCTCCACCTCCAAGCAGTAAAAACTTCTCAATCGGATTGAGGAAAAGAGAGTATGGTGGCCCTGATGAGCCACGGTGGAAATTCACATTGTCCCACACGATCACATAGTGTGGTAGGTGAGCCCTTTCAAGACCTCTCTCATTTTCTGGGACCAGATCAGTATAAAGACGGTCCACGAAAATGAGGAGCTTTTGAGTGTTGTATGGGTCTAAACTGGGGATGTGTGTGGCCACACCATTCTCAGATATGGCAGCACACATTGTTAAATTGCCCCCTCGCTGGCCTGGGACATTCATCGTGGCCCGCTGGCCAATGATGTTACGGCCATGTCTGCGGCCCTTGGCCAAGTTGAAACCAGCCTCATTGACAAACACGCAGATGTGAGGTGTTTCATTCCCTTCTAATGCCATTATTCTCTACAACAGAGTGAAAAAAAAATATCAGTCATATAGAAAATTACATAGGATTGTTCTATGTTCTCCTCTACAAGTTCAATATAGCCTACTGGCCACTACTCCAGTGGTTCCAAACCTGGGGTACAGGCCTATGCAGAGGTACTGCAGGGAGTATTTGACACAAAGAGGGGGGATTTATCAAATGTTCCAAGAAATTCATATAAGGTGTACATGGTGTTATGTTCTTGACTAATTTTGACAATTGAACAGACTATTGTGCATGTGATGACTTACACAATAAAATCTTGTTGACATGTTTTGGAGAGAACAACCATTAGACTGAGAATCAACTAATCAGTTTAAGATCTATTTATTTGGAAAATGTGCTAAATGTAGGCTACTTATACAGAAGTAGCCAAGATGCACTGAGACACTTGAGACATGTACTAAGACATTTGCAATTTGATGAAATCAATAAGAAATGCCATTCTGTTGTGAACAATTGTAAGTTGGTTTGGAGATTTGTCCATGTCGTTTTGAGAATGTCATTTCTGTTTCAAGAAAGGAGCCAAACCAATAGAGAAAAGCGGTAAAATAGTTGACGCAGCACACAGAGTGAAGTAATAGTAGAAGGTCATTAATTCAGTGAAGATGTTGCTGGCTAGGAATTTAATATTGTACTGAAAAACAAATAGCTTATTAAATATAATAATGATAAATTATTATTTCTTTCCAGATCAGTCCTAATCTATATATACCCCATATTAAGGTGATATTCAGAGAGTGCCACACATTTGCCTCATACTTTAAGGTAAGCAGCAATTTAACTTACTCTCAGATTTGACCTTGCCCGGAATCTCTCCTTCACAGTCCTCCCTTCCTGGAATTTGGTTTTCTGAATATGACTCTAGGATGCACTGTTGGTGTCTCAGACAAAGACCAGCCTCACAACAAATACATCTACACATGGTGAATATTTTCACTTTCACTGGCTGAGTGGCATTGGTGTGGTTTCAGAATTAACTGCTGGCTGCAACTGGATGGTATGTTGAGTATCACTTTAGTGATAAGCATGTATCCAGTTTCACTGTTCATGATTCCTTTGGTGAACAACCAATTTCACATTTGGTTAATGTATTAAAAACTAGTTGACAAGCAATGTTCATTTCTTTGGAAAATGTATTACACCAATAAATGTTAATTTTTTAGCACCAGTTAAATTCTGTTTCTAAATGCATGGACAAGAGAATCTACAAAATGCTAGTTTTGTTTGTCTGTTTTTGCAGGGAAACATTATATCTGTTTCTATATATTTTCTAATCATACACCATCTTAAGGGTTCTTTAAGGGATGCTATTTTAGTTCCTTAAGAATCATTTAGGAGGACAAATAATCTTTACATAACGTAGGACTCCCTTTCTACTGAAGTGTTTTTCCAAGAAACTTTTTTTTTGTGGAGGATCTTTGAACTATAAAAATATCCCCCAAACTCATACTACTCATGTACAAAAAGAATCATCCAATAAAAGATTGGGAACACTAAATGGCTTTGCAGTGGCATCTGATGAAACACTTTTATTTTTAAGAGTGTGTATCTGATAACAAAATATATCAAATCAATTACTTCAGTTTTTACCCCTAAACTCTATCAACCCAAAACAAATCAAGGCATTCTTCATAATGGGACAAACCATTCAGTTGTTGTTACACAGTCAATGTTGAACAAATACTCTGTTTATTTTGAAAGGTGTGTCAAAGACTCTCTGCTACACTTGGACACCTAACATACACATTCATACACTTTTTGATAAGAACCTTAATGTTGTCTTAAACTTGTCACCATGTCCACTTTATCGTTACTCACTCTCATAACTGCAAAACCAACATAATATTGAATAAATAGAATACTTTGTAATAGGTATAGGCATGGGCATTTTTTAAGCTACCTTCAGTCAACAAAAATATTGTCCATCAACACAAGCCCCGCCACCCTGCCCCTGATTTGTTCAGGCCTAAACTTCACTGGTTATGACCCAATAGGCTTTGATTGATAGCTTAATGAATAATAAACAGAGAGTGTAAATGGATACATAGTACCCTCTTGGCCCTAAAATGCAGAACAGTGTTCGGTTTGGCCTCACAGATGTTTGCACACATGAACATGTGTTTGTCATCAACAGATGAAAAACAAAAGAAAACTGCATAGGAATAAATCTGCAACAAACTTTCTTTTTCCTGCTCTTTGGCTTTGACATACTGCAGCTGCAACATTAGATCAGTAGCAACATGGAGGCCCAAAAAATGCCTCTGCCATGGCGCCTCCCTCGCTGATGACATCAACGAAGCGCTGCTCCATTTCCCAAGGCTACATGGTGACACATAAATTGTGTGCCATGTTTGTGGTCCATAATTCAAAGGAACCCCTTCTGATATCCAACATAAAGGTCGCTTAGCCATTCCATCTGCTTAGAGTTGGGAATGAGTAAATATGATTACATTTGCAAGCATTCTTTTGCCTTTAGGTGCGACATAAAGAGAGTTTGTGACATAAAGAGAGTCATGTTAAACAAGTGTGGAGACTGGTTTTATTCTTAATTTGGACATGAATTGTTTATCGCTTTTACAGCAGATGGGCATGCATGTGCTGTAGTGCATTAGCACATGAAGGAAAGCCTGTGGACATTAGGGTCACATGACCAAAAGCACTCAGCTGGTGTCCCATTGAAAGGACAGGAAGCAATAAGGATGAATCCTCCAAGCATGCATGAACAATAGCCAGAAGCCTGCGGCCCAAAATGGAACCATTCATTTCTTTAACATGTGGCTGCAAACAGGAGAACGTCTCTAGATATTATAGGCTAGAATGCCATAGTATGTTTTATTTGAAAGGAGCACTCAGTCATTCACATTCCCAAAACAAATCAAGGCATTCTTCATAATGGGACAAACCATTCAGTTGTTGTTACACAGTCAATGTTGAACAAATACTCTGCTTATTTTGAAAGGTGTGTCAAAGATTCTCTGCTACACTTGGACACCTAACATACACATTTATACACTTTTTGATACGAATTTAGCCACACTAAGGAAGAAACGTGGTACCATTCAGACTTTTGTCTTCCATTCATTCTCTTATGTTGGGCCAATAAATACTTTAAAGAAATATACATTGGAGCTGATCTGTATTTCCCTGCTCACTAACTAAACAATTGTAGATCAGACTTCATTCACATTATTTGCTTGTCTGCAGATCACCGAGAAGCTATTCTTCATGAAATGTTAACTTCAAAATTATTTATGGTTACTTATTTACTAATGAAAGCTTTTATTGAGGATATTGTCAGTAACTGTAACTTTATGAAAATATGTGCTCAATTTGACCAAAACCTCAGACATTTTATCAATATTTCACAGTTAAGATAGAGAGTGGATGCATATTAAGGACAATCAGGAATGTGACCTTAAACCTTTCAATTACACGTGTCACATGAACAGTAAAACACTGGCCACCTTTGTTATTAAATGTAAAATGTAATATCAAAAATTATTATTTTGTAATTATAGTGGAAATCTTTTCTACACAGAAGCATTCTGGAAAAGGTGCTATAAAAACAATTTATAACAGGTTCTTCATCATGGAAAAGAGCTATTTGGCCAGGCAATGAACAATTTATGCACTTTGATGTTTTTCTATATTAAATTTTCTACATTGAACCATTGTCTTTTCTAAAGGATGCCTGATGAGCCATTTTAGATGTTTGGAGGTTATGGTCCTCTGCAGATACTTTTTGGGGTAAGGGCTTCCTGGCTACAGGTTCAAGGAACAGCAAGCCCAGACCGCAAAAAGACCTGAAAAGGACAAGGAGGGACCTGGATTTCACCCATCTAGTGAGAGAAAGAATGACAGAGGGAGTTAGATAGATAGATAGACAGACAGACAGACAGACAGACAGACAGACACATAGAAAAATAGATATACAGACAGACAGACAGACAGATAGATAGATAGATAGATAGTTAGATAGATAGACAGATAGATAGATAGTTAGATAGATAGACAGATAGACAGATAGATAGATGTATAGATGGATAGATAGATAGATAGATAGATAGACAGATAGATAAATAGATAGATAGATAGATAGATAGATAGATAGATAGATAGATAGATAGATAGATAGATAGATAGATA
>JBBPDE010000128.1:15759685-15769993 GCA_037974605.1 Nannopetersius ansorgii
AGACAGAGAGATAGAGAGAGATGCAGAGAGAGAGAGAGATACAGAGAGAGATACAGAGAAAGAGTCGGAAAAGTCACGTGTGTGTGTGTGTGTGTGTGAGAGAGAGAGAGAGGGGATCCGTGCGCTCCGGAAAAGTCACGAATGTCAGAGAGAGAGAGAGAGAGAGAGGCGCGCTCCGGATCCGTGCGCTACAGAGAGAGAGAGAGATACAGAGAGATACAGAGAAAGAGAGAGAGACGCGTGCTCCGGAAAAGTCACGAACGATAGAGAGAGCGAGCGCGCGCGCGAGAGAGAGCAAGAGAGAGAGATACAGAGAGAGAGGGGGTTGTTTGCCCTTTCATGGAACTGAATTTCCGTTTTCTTCAGAGGCGCAGCTTTTAGTAACGCAAGGATATCGTCACATTCTCACGAGACACATCTGATCTCGCGAGATCTCGTCACACCCCTAGTGACTAACCCTACAGAGATTGGTATGTATGTCTCGCTGCTATTTATACCTTCATCTTTCTGCCTTTATTGTATTAATGAAGTGCTGTGGTTTTGCTTTATAGAGTGGAGCTAGAACCGCTGCTGCTTTGCCTTTTTGTGAGGAGCCTTTTGCCTTTAAAAGAGGACCTTTGCTTTGCCTTTAAGAGGACCGTGCTTTGCCTTCCCTCGGAATTCTGTGTTGCCTTTTTGGGAAGATTGTGTTTTATGTAACGTGCCTGGGAGCGGGAGTCAACCGCTTAGTATTTGTTTTGCTTGTTTCGTTGTTTATGTTGATTTAACCTTTTTGTTTCTTTCTTTTGTTTGCAGTGCTGGGCCCGTGGTGGTGGAGGCGTCCCTCCTTTTGGATTTGGGTATTTTTGTTCACGTGTGTGTGTGTGTAGTTAATTTGTTTGGAGGTCTGCTTTGTTTTCTTTTGGGAGCCATTGCCCCACTGGCCAGCCTGCCGAGGTTGTATTAACCAGCGTCACGTTGCATTTTTTTAAATGGTTTTAATAAAAATTGTATTTTAAATGAACCACGTTTCGAGCCTGTTGTGCCACGAACCTGTGTGCCTTCCTTCTTTTAATACTCTCCAGGTGAAACTCCTGGGATGGCGTTGTCGAGAATCAAGTAGTCTTTTAAACCTAACTTAAAATAAATGATATCCCTGCCTAGGGGTGTAGGAGAGCCTTATAAGAGCTCCGCCCCTATAGCTCATGCCCTTCTACATAGTGTTTTAAGTGTAAATGAGCAGGGCGAAAACTGTGGGGTGGGACAAACTTATTTATAACTGCAAAGTTAGGAGCTAGGAGTTAGGAGTTTAATTATCTATGAAATACAATGTTGCATTCAAATTAAACAGTTATATGCAGAATTACATTCACACTATACAATAATCACAAACATGACATTGTGAAAGTGTAGAATCTGTGTTTCTAATGGAATTTCTGCAGCTAGAAGTGATAATATATAGCTAATATCGTGTTCATGTTATTTCTTTCAATAACTTCTTTTTGCATTTGTTAAGTTGTTTGAGTAGGCAGTCATTGAGGGGTAGACATACACACAGCCTGCCAACATGTCCACAAACTCCCAGCACAACTTTGGGGTTTTAGGAAAACGCAAAGTCACTCTTATTGACTTTTCCTCTTCTTGTGGCTCCTGAACAGGCCCAGAACTCTTGTCTGGAACTGCTGAGGTGTGCTCTCCAATCAAACACATCGCCACAGGCACAAGTGTGAAATCTCTGAAGGCAGAGCGGGAGGGGGACAGGGATGAGTGGAGAGAATGAGGGAAAGTGCACGAATCGATCCAGATACACACTCCAGAACAGCCGGAATCCTCACCCGTGAAATGTGTGACTGTCCCATGAGTCTGCGGCACTTTACTGCAAGCCCAGCTGGGCTCCACACTGCCACAACTTTCAGGAGCTTTGGCAAAAGTGGAATGCATTTAGTATTCCTAAATACAGGACTGAAGTTTTATAGATATCTAAAAGTTTAATTTATGGCATCATGCTCTTGCTGAGTGTTAGAGTTTGAACTAACCAGCATTAGCCTTAATTATAGATAATTTTGTGCCCCCTGTAAATTGACCAGTTTGTTGGGTGACAGTCTAAAGTTTTTTTTTTAGTTTAGGCTAAAAGCACCCTGTGCTTGGAAGTGTGTTGGGCCCACAGACTATTAGCACAAATATAACTAATAGCAGGCTCCCACATCAGATATGCATCCTTTGGCATACCTATTATGAACCCTCTTACAGAAATGGCATTGTGGTCTTTTGAATGAAATTTCCAGGTTGATATGCAAAGTACCCCCTTCTGATAGTATGAAAGTGAAAGTGACAATCTGGTCATACGTGAACACACCACTGCACACAGTGTGAACAGCACGAAATACTTCCTCTGCATTTAACCCATTCACCAAGTGAAGCAGGGGGCAGCTACGAACACAGCGCCTCGGGGAGCAGTGTGTGGGGACGGTACCTTGCTCAGGGTACCTGAGAGGTGCCTAGCGGTCTCAGGAATCCCGAACCCGTGATTTCCTGATCACAGGGCGAAAGCTTGGTATATGATGGAGGTGGAAGTCAATGTTGGGATTATAATTCAAAGTGAATACTTGTTTTCTTTAACTGGTTAACTAAGTAGCAGTTGCCTTTTGGCTAAAGTAGAAGGAAGCCTGTAGAAGGGGGCTGTTTTTTTTTTATGGAACACCGCATCGGCCCACAATGACCAGCACTGTGTACAGTCCACTGTACAGCCAAACACACCCACTGTACTACCAAACCATACAGTAAAGTCAACCTGCATGTTGAGAAACTCAAAGGAAGTTTTGTTCATATATCACATAAATGAAGTCAGGTCTTACAGGCAGCTTTAATCTATACATCTCCTGCGGTATTGACCTTAACGCTGCATGAACATTTTAGTATGACACAGATGCCCTTGAGGAAGGGAAAATTATGCCTTGAAAGAACAGGTAATCTTCTAGCAGCATGCGCTCTGTGAATGAATCATCCCGGCACAACGTGCTGCTAAAGCTAATAATTGATGTCTCAATGGTGCCTGTGTGGTTATTGCTATGCCACAGCAATCTCAATGCCAACTGTAATAAGGTAATGTGAAAGCTGGGGTGTTGAGTATTGGTTCAGCATAGGTCTTGGTGTCACGTGGTGCTGATAGATATTGGCAGAAATATTTGATTAGATCTCAGATTGCAAAGACCCTCTGTTGGATCCTCTTCTGCCTCTCTTAAATTTCATTCATTCCTTCTTCCTCGTCCCTCCATTCTCAAAGGTCAATGTTCTGGACATTTTATTTTCAATCAATTAAGGTGATTTATTGTAAATGTAAGGAACTGCCGAAGGAGAAGACTCCTTTGGCCTGGGCTTCATAAATATATTTATTCTTGGAGCTGTCAGTGCTTTCCTTACAGTCAACTCATAGTTATTCATGTCATTGTGTTATAGAAATTACAGTGGCAAATGGTTGAATGATTCTGTGGTGTGCTTTTCATTAAAATAAATCCATCAGAAAGTGAAAAGGAGAGAGAGGGAGCAGAAAATAAGGGTGGGGGATCAGGCAGCGGGGAAGAGAAAGAGAGGGAGAGTGAATGAGTGAAGGACAGAGAGGTGAAATCGTCTGCTCTGTCATAAGAAGGCCTCATAAATATTGTAATTGTCCAGTTGTAGAAAAAGCAGAGACTCGCTGAAGGTGACTGGAATCAGGCTCTTTCTGAGTGAAAGAACATGAAATCCTGCAAGGAAAAGAAGGTCTTTGATTATGACATGTTAGTTTTTTATGGTATATTTCTGGAAAATACAAGTGCGTATAAGACCCAGCTTTTACTCTCTATGACCACATTTTATCTGCTTCAGTTCTTATTATTTGTATTAGAAGTACGACTGATTTTTGCTTAATTTGATGAACAGTCTATTTCAGACCACCATTTCAGTTACATGAACCTTTTGGCCCTAAGTCAAAATGTTCTTCAGTGCTATTGTCACATTTATTTTGTAACAGACTTTGGTTTATTTTTGAGCAAACACATGCCTGCATGCATACAGAACTTTCATAACTGAAATAAACCGAAATAAAGATTCTCTCTACTGTCAAATGTCATAAAGGCTCAGTTCCTTCTTTTTTTTATGTAATTTCAACCTTAACTAATGGCTAAATGAATTGATGTCAGTGGTTATTGACCAGTGGTTATGAAAGGCTTATGTAGATTAGATGTCCTGTTGCCTAATGAATGCTGCCCTTCAACTGTTGCCAAATGTACAGTAAATGTACAGTAAAAGAGTACCATTCTTCACATTGTATATATTTTGGTGTTGTTCTGTTGTAAAAATCAAGAATAACTTTGCAACTCAATGATCACTGCACATTCAGCAATAAAGGCACCATTGCACATATTTTAGTAGTAGTTGTAGCAGTGAAAAATTGGTATAACTCAGATCTGAATGAATTAAATTCAAAATGTATACTACATTCAACTTTAAAGATAGTTTTTCTTTAAACATTAAAAAATTCAAATCATTAAGCTATTATCATGACAGTGATTCACTTCATAATGTCATCAGTGACTCCATGTACTGTACCTTTTTGTACATTTCTTATCTGTGCTGTTCTAGACTTCTCTATACTCAGAAGTTGAATTTTACATTTTTGAGCGCAATAAACTACTCCCATCAGTGCAAACATGCTCCCTATATAGACTCGTATTTGAGCAAGGTTTCTTTTAGCCACTGGTTCTCATTTACGTGCGACAGTGTAGCAGACCTGGCTACAGAGAAGGGGGAGTAGGGGGTCAGCTGTGCTCCCCTTAGGCCTCGATCTTAATTGGAATGACGATTGGAGCATTGGGCACTGGATGGCTGGAGCGCTGCAGGCTTGAATAAGCCAGTGACAGAGAGTTTAATCTCAGCCGTGGGAGCCTGCAGGAACATGACCCCGCTCTGCTGCTGAAAATGACTGGCACTTCAGCATACTCACAGCCAGCATCCAAATGTAACTTTCTTCACTTTGAAAATGCATCCATTTGAAACGAATTTTTCCCTCTGCCTCCCCTGCTACCTCAAGCAGAAGGTTTTATTGTGTTTTATTTCTTTGTTTTTATTGGTAGCCCTCCATGAAGAAAAAAAAACGTCTTTGGGGCTGGTCAATAAAAATGGGGCTATTTCAAGAATATAGCTCCTTTTATTTAACATTTTGCCCTCTCTTCTCAACAAGGTGGTCACATGAAAAACAACAAATGTCACGCCCTTCCAAATAGAGGAAAAGAGACCAAAATCCTGTCAGCAGACAACACTAGAGCTAAAAGCTAATTAGAAAAGATTTAGTGAAGAGACTGATTTTCTTGCACAGAGTTTCTTCATGGGCGGCCTGACTGGACGAGACCAAACGTGACAGAATGATCTCTACAAATTGACTTTCAAAGCTATTAAAATTGCTGTTTAATATTCACTCTATAGTCTGCGATTCTCTTTTAGCTTGCTGCTCATTGGAGTCCTTTTGCTTTAAAATTAGCAATTCTCATTCTAGTGGACCCTTTTAAACCATCCGAGCTGATGCACAATCCTTGCTCATAGCTCTGTGCTGACGAAAGCCAATTACCAATGAAATCAACAAAAAAGGGATGAATATTTAAATTTCAGGTTTTTGTAGTTCTCATGTTTTTGTCTTTGAGAATGTAGTGGTTTGATTGCTGGGGAGTTGGTGAGATTAGCATGGCATGACTTTGATAGCGAAGAACTGAGATTTTTACATCTTTAATGGGATGCTGGCTCAAGCATGATCCAGTTAAAACATGTAGCTGGGAGATTCTCCACTGCTCTGTCAGCCTGCAGCTCACAGGCCTTCATCTGCCTATCTCATTAATCCCTCACATCAGGGCTCACACAACGTGAAAACGGCTCACAGGGAAATTCCCATAATGCCCTGCTGCCATTACTGATGTTTACATTGTGGCCTGTGAATTAAGGATCCACTCTTTTCCCCAGTTGTGGTTATTATTGCAATTTTTTGTGGCTGCTGGTGGAAGAGAGAAGGCCTGTGACAGCCTTGCAGCATTATAATTAGGCAAACGGCTGGGGAAGAGCGATACCAGGGTAAAACGGAGGAGTGGTGGAGCTTCTTCAGATTTGTACTTGGCCTTGATTTACTCTTTACTCTAGGACTATGGCCTCTGGACCAATCCGCAGCAACAGTGCCACTTTAATCACTAAGATATAGTACTGGAAAATTCAACTTTTATTACAGGGAACTGTATGGTTTCATTATTCATATACATTCAGCATGTGGGGATGGTTAGCAGTCAGTCAGCAATCTTAGCATTTATTTAGTTTACTTAGTCACTTCTACCACTAAAGCCAGTGTTCTGGTTTGTAGTCAGGACAATGCACTAGTGAAGGCCCTTAAATTTACCACTTATCACTTATTGAGTATTGACCTCTACTGCTGGATTTTAACCTAATTGACCACTCCAGGGCTTCTACTAGAAAGCATGTTTGACATTAGTAGAGTTTTTGAAGCTGTTTACTGTTCAGCGATGCGTTCAAGTACAGTGCAGTTTCTGAAATATATAAAAGGAAATAAACTGATGTATCATTGTGTAACTGTAACTCAAACACTGTAAATAAACCATTCCCAGTGAATTACACTTACATCAGTGTGAATCACATAATATTCATGAATACTACTTTAAACTATCCGGGCCAGAGGGACATGGATTGTTTGGGCCAGATCAGAATGTTTGGGCCCAACAGAATGTTGCTAACTGGGTTTAAACTTTAATTACATAGAACACACATGTAAACAGTAGATAACATGAAAGCTGACAGTCATAGAAACACTAACTCAAACTCAGATAGCTTAAAAATGCTAACTCGGGATAATGCTAACAAGTGAAAACTGACATTTCAAGGAGTGTAAATATACACCAGGGATGACACAACACTATCAGAAAGTGTGGGTCATGCGTACACATTCATTCACATCACTTTCCTATGAACACTACTTACATTATCAGTGACTGCCGTACCTCTAAACAACTTATCAATCAGTGAACGTAAGGCAGGAAGAGGCACTGTCTCAAACTGTCATCAAAATAGAACCCCCATTTCAAAATAAAAGCATGGATAATTAACATTTCTAATGTGAAGAATTCTTAACACCCCTGACTTAATCTCATATTGTCTGTGTAACTCTAAATACATGAGCTGGCCTATTTTTTTGCCTAACAAAGAAGTTCAATTTGTGTGATAATTGTAGCCTTTAGCCAAAACCACATTTGTAATTCAGCATCTAGTACAACTGCTAATAATATATTCTGCAAGTGAGAAAACTTCACCATTGCAGCATCTTGCTGTGCTAAATTACTAGAAATGTATGTCAAACGTTGGTCGTATGATGAGATACACACCCCCTAAACAATATGGACTGCATCACAGCTAGCATGTCAAAAGTATTTTTTTGCTTCTAATTTGATTTGCCTGGTTCAAAGAAAAAAATTAATGTTCGTTGATCCAACATCACAACTAAAGATGATGACAGCCCTCTGTTGAGATGAAGATAGAAATGCGTAAGTTAATTTCAAAAAGCTTGGCCTTTCAGCCCGGCAGTTTTGTGATGTTAGTATCTCATTCAGTAATACAGAAAAAGAATGGTATTGAATTTACTGGAGACCATGTAGCTCAGCTCTTAAAGCATCTCTTTTCTCCTTCAGTTCTGACAGCTGTATTACACTGTTGCAATGGCCAAAGCTGACTGAATTAAATTGGTTAGAAATTCAGAACTACTCATCAGTGAACAAAGAAACCCTGGGGGCACCCAGAGTTGCTGTCAGTAGAGAATGGACATAGAACAGCACTTGGGCAGTTCGACTGTTCTGAAGACTCACTTACTCTTTCTGGAGAATCTCAATGAGTTTGACAAGAAGTAATCAAATTGCCTCAAGTCAGTTTGAGGCACAGTATGGGAGTCAGAGTGTGAAATGTGTATGTGTATGAGGTGGGGGTAGTGGGGGAAAGTTCATTTCTCATTCCCACTGCTGTACAGTGTGTGGATCGGATGTATTTGTTATGGCATGGGTTTGTGAGTCAAAGATCAAAGACATGTGGTAACTACTGAAAGACATAGCCCTGAGTGCATGGTTAACAAACACACATTTTTGCTGCTTAGGTTTAGAACTTGAATAGACTTTTTTCTGAGGAATATCATTGATTGTTCTGTTTGAGAGAGACAAATAATGGGTGTTTCTGTCTTTAAGAATTTTTCATGTTGCATGTAGTAACTGTGTTCTTTAGATGTATGTTGGATTGATGTCACATGGTATAATTTTAATATTTGGTGCAGTTGGAAGCCTACTGGTTAGGGACGTGCCCCTTCAATTAGGTTGTGGGTTTGAATCCCAATACTGCTAGTGTCCCCGGCACTACCCACGGGGTGCCCCTCATTGCTTGCAGCCTCCTGCTTCATTTGATGAATGGGTTAAATGGAGAGAAAAAATGTCACATTGCTCACACTGTATGTGTAGTATATTCACAGACACTGTTTTTCAGTTATTCCCTGGTTTGTGCTTCCTTTTGGACTTCCCTGTCTTAGTTGTTTTCAAAAATGTTAGCGTTTGTATACCTGCTATTGTGTATTAGTTTAAGAATTGCTACAGCGGTTTTCAAAGTAATTAACATTTTGACAAAATTACTGAAATAGCAACTGTTTTATATTGCAGAAGTACTTACAGTGAGGTAATGGGTACAACTCATCTAACCTTCTTTTAACATATCTTAACTAATCTTATATTAACATATTAACTATTTTTTTAACACAATTAAACATTAGTAGGCACTACTTCATTAAATCATTTATTTATTTTCAGTAACTGCTTAATCCTTGTTTGGGTCACAGGTACCCAGAACCTATCCTGAGGCCAACACCCTCAGGGCAGGAACTCATACTGGGTGGGGTGTAGAAGGTACTGCTTGTACTTCTAAATAGGGTTGTCTCTGTAGAAATAAAAAATGCACATTTAAGTTTGCCATTAAGTGCTGTTGGATCTATCATCAGGAAGTAGAACACACAGGCCCTTACTATAAAAGGCAGTACCTCAAAACAAGCATCAGAGCAATATTTCTACTGATGAGAGAGGCTTCTAAAAATCCAACTGCCGCTCTTGGGTGTCTGCAATGCTTCTGTGTGTTTAGTGTAATACTAACACTACTCATGAATCAAGCAACACCATACCTGTGGGTGAGATATGGTGGTGGCATCATGCTGTGGGGATTGTTTATTCTCTGCTGGGAATAGGAATCTTTATGGACACCAATACTAAAGAAAATTGCAGAAGAACATGTTCTATCTGTTATTAACCTTTGGCCCAAGAAGAGAAGATTCAACATGACCACAAGCATAAGGCCAAAGGTACACTAGAATGGCTCAGGCTCTTAACTTACAGATAATCCGTGGGACTACACTCTTGTCCAGAGGTTCCATCCTACCAAACTGGAGGATCAATTATACATTTTGCTGAGATTAAATGGGATAAATTACTTCTGAAAATAGTGCAAAACCTGGTACATATTTATACATACCTGGTACAGAATTATAGCTGTTATTTCTGCAAAAGCTTTCTCTGTTTTAATTTTGTATTTTGTATTAATTCGCAGGGGTTGAATATCTGCAAGAAATGGCTTTAGTAATATGTACCATAAAAAATGTAATGAAATAAATATGTGTACAAATATATTGTAATCAAGTAAATCATGATCATTTTCAAGGGGTTTAATACTTTTGCATTATTTGAACCAAACTCTACATACCATTTGGACAGCTTTACAGCTGGTGATGTGAATGCAGTCATGTCTTGTTCATCTGCAAATAACTCGGTGTGTTGCCACAGAGGGAACATGTATCCTGTAAGTTCTTTGAAAACATTTAGCTCTCAAGCTTTGGTACAGCTTTTCTTGTACTTGTCAACACCTGTCTGTCTTCCAGCCAAACAAGTGATACCAGCTCACACTAGGCCTTGAAATAATGGAATATGCTAATGTTAATAATAAAGTAGGTATTATTAACATTAGCATATACCACATAATATCTGTTTAATTTATCACTCACACTGTTTTGAGGGGCCATATTGTAGATGTTGTATTTGTCTTTAACTAACATTTAACTAAATATAATTTAAATGCAACTGAATGTTATGTTTAATGTAATAGATTATATTAAAATTAAAGTCCTGAAAAGTCATATTTTTTATTAAAGTATGGGTAACACTTTATAATAACTACACCCTATGAATCATTAGTTAAGCATTGGTAAATAGTTAATTAATCATTTGTTAA